>JBBGZY010003185.1:0-310266 GCA_037952925.1 Lithobates clamitans
ATAGGATTAGGATTAAGGTTTGAGTTATTATTAGGATTAGGGCTAGGGTTTGAGTTGGGGATAGGATTAGGGCTAGGGTTTGAGTTTGGAATAGGATTAGGGCTAGGGTTTGAGTTGGGTATAGGATTAGGGTTAAGGTTTGAGTTGGGGTTAGGATTAGGGCTAGGGTTTGAGTTGAAGATAGGATTAGGGTTAAGGTTTGAGTTAGGGTTAGGATTAGGGCTAGGGTTTGAGTTGGGGATAGGATTAGGGTTAAGGTTTGAGTTAGGGTTAGGATTAGGGCTAGGGTTTGAGTTGGGGATAGGATTAGGATTAAGGTTTGAGTTAAGGTTAGGATTAGGGCTAGGGGTTGAGCTGGTGATAGGATTAGGGTTTAAATTGGGGTTAGGTTTAGGGCTAGGGTTTAAGTTGGGGATATAGGATTAGGATTAAGGTTTGAGTTAGGGTTAGGATTAGGGCTAGGGTTTGAGCTGGCGATAGGATTAGGATTAGGGTTTGAGTTAGGGTTAGGATTAGGGCTAGGGTTTGAGTTGGGGATAGGAGTAGGATTAAGGTTTGAGTTAGAGTTAGGATTAGGGCTAGGGTTTGAGTTGGGGATAGGATTAGGATTAAGGTTTGAGTTAGGATTAGGGCTAGGGTTTGAGTTGGGGATAGGATTAGGATTGAGGTTTGAGTTAGGGTTAGGATTAGGGCTAGGGTTTGAGTTGGGGATAGGATTAGGGTTAAGGTTTGAGTTGGGGTTAGGATTAGGGCTAGGGTTTGAGCTGGGGATAGGATTAGGGCTAGGGTTTGAGCTGGGGATAGGATTAGGGCTAGGGTTTGAGCTGGGGATAGGATTAGGATTAAGGTTTGAGTTATTGTTAGGATTAGGGCTAGGGTTTGAGTTGGGGATAGGATTAGGATTAAGGTTTGAGTTGGGGATAGGATTAGGACTAAGGTTTGAGTTGGGGATAGGATTAGGATTAAGGTTTGAGTTGGGGATAGGATTAGGATTAAGGTTTGAGTTAGAGTTAGGATTGGGGTTAGGGTTTGAGTTGGGGATAGGATTAGGATTAAGGTTTGAGTTAGGGTTAGGATTAGGGCTAGGGTTTGAGTTGGGGATAGGATTAGGGTTAAGGTTTGAGTTAGGGTTAGGATTAGGGCTAGGGTTTGAGTTGGGGATAGGATTAGGATTAAGGTTTGAGTTATTATTAGGATTAGGGCTAGGGTTTGAGTTGGGGATAGGATTAGGGCTAGGGTTTGAGTTTGGAATAGGATTAGGGCTAGGGTTTGAGTTGGGGATAGGATTAGGGTTAAGGTTTGAGTTAGGGTTAGGATTAGGGCTAGGGTTTGAGTTGGGGATAGGATTAGGATTAAGGTTTGAGGTAGGGTTAGGATTAGGTCTAGGGTTTGAGCTGGCGATAGGATTAGGGTTTGAGTTAGGGTTAGGATTAGGGCTAGGGATTGAGTTGGCGATAGGATTAGGATTAGGGTTTGAATTAGGGTTAGGATTAGGGCTAGGGTTTGAGCTGGGGATAGGATTAGGATTAGGGTTTGAGTTGGGGATAGGATTAGGATTAAGGTTTGAGTTAGGGTTAGGATTAGGGCTAGGGTTTGAGCTGGGGATAGGATTAGGAATAAGGTTTGAGTTAGGGTTAGGATTAGGGCTAGGGTTTGAGTTGGGGATAGGATTAGGATTTAGGTTTGAGTGGGGATAGGATTAGGATAAAGGTTTGAGTTAGGGTTAGGATTAGGGCTAGGGTTTGAGCTGGGGATAGGATTAGGATTAAGGTTTGAGTTGGGGTTAGGATTAGGGCTAGGGTTTGAGCTGGGGATAGGATTAGGGTTTGAGTTGGGGTAAGGATTAGGGCTAGGGTTTGAGTTGGGGATAGGATTAGGGATTAAGATTTGAGTTAGGGTTAGGATTAGGGCTAGGGTTTGAGTTGGGGATAGGAATAGGATTAAGGTTTGAATTGGGGATAGGATTAGGAGTAAGGTTAGAGTTGGGGATAGGATTAGGATTAAGGTTTGAGTTAGGGTTAGGATTAGGGCTAGGGTTTGAGTTGGGGATAGGATTAGGATTAAGGTTTGAGTTGGGGATAGGATTAGGATAAAGGTTTGAGTTAGGGTTAGGATTAGGGCTAGGGTTTGAGCTGGGGATAGGATTAGGATTAAGGTTTGAGTTGGGGTTAGGATTAGGGCTAGGGTTTGAGCTGGGGATAGGATTAGGGTTTGAGTTGGGGTTAGGATTAGGGCTAGGGTTTGAGTTGGGGATAGGATTAGGATTAAGATTTGAGTTAGGGTTAGGATTAGGGCTAGGGTTTGAGTTGGGGATAGGAATAGGATTAAGGTTTGAGTTGGGGATAGGAATAGGATTAAGGTTTGAGTTGGGGATAGGATTAGGAGTAAGGTTAGAGTTGGGGATAGGATTAGGATTAAGGTTTGAGTTAGGGTTAGGATTAGGGCTAGGGTTTGAGTTGGGTATAGGATTAGGGTTAAGGTTTGAGTTAGGGTTAGGATTAGGGCTAGGGTTTGAGTTGGGGATAGGATTAGGGTTAAGGTTTGAGTTAGGGTTAGGATTAGGGCTAGGGTTTGAGTTGGGGATAGGATTAGGATTAAGGTTTGAGTTAGGGTTAGGATTAGGGCTAGGTTTTGAGTTGGGGATAGCATTAGGGCTAGGGTTTGAGTTAGGGTTAGGATTAGGGCTAGGGTTTGAGTTGGGGATAGGATTAGGGTTAAGGTTTGAGTTAGGGTTAGGATTAGGGCTAGGGTTTGAGTTGGGGATAGGATTAGGATTAAGGTTTGAGTTAGGGTTAGGATTAGGGCTAGGGTTTGAGCTGGTGATAGGATTAGGGTTTAAGTTGGGGTTAGGATTAGGGCTAGGGTTTGAGTTGGGGATATAGGATTAGGATTAAGGTTTGAGTTAGGGTTAGGATTAGGGCTAGGTTTTGAGTTGGGGACAGGATTAGGGCTAGGGTTTGAGTTAGGGTTAGGATTAGGGCTAGGGTTTGAGTTGGGGATAGGATTAGGGTTAAGGTTTGAGTTAGGATTAGGATTAGGGCTAGGGTTTGAGTTGGGGATAGGATTAGGATTAAGGTTTGAGTTAGGGTTAGGATTAGGGCTAGGGTTTGAGCTGGCGATAGGATTAGGGTTTAAGTTGGGGTTAGGATTAGGGCTAGGGTTTGAGTTGGGGATATAGGATTAGGATTAAGGTTTGAGTTAGGGTTAGGATTAGGGCTAGGGTTTGAGCTAGCGATAGGATTAGGATTAGGGTTTGAGTTAGGGTTAGGATTAGGGCTAGGGTTTGAGCTGGCGATAGGATTAGGATTAGGGTTTGAGTTAGGGTTAGGATTAGGGCTAGGGTTTGAGCTGGGGATAGGATTAGGATTAGGGTTTGAGTTGGGGATAGGATTAGGATTAAGGTTTGAGTTAGGGTTAGGATTAGGGCTAGGGTTTGAGCTGGGGATAGGATTAGGATTAAGGTTTGAGTTAGGGTTAGGATTAGGGCTAGGGTTTGAGTTGGGGATAGGATTAGGATTAAGGTTTGAGTTGGGGATAGGATTAGGATTAAGGTTTGAGTTAGGGTTAGGATTAGGGCTAGGGTTTGAGCTTGGGATAGGATTAGGGCTTGGGTTTGAGTTGGGCGTAGAATTAGGATTAAGGTTTGAGTTAGGGTTAGGATTAGGGCTAGGGTTTGAGTTGGGGATAGGATTAGGATTAAGGTTTGAGTTAGGGTTAGGATTAGGGCTAGGGTTTGAGCTGGGGATAGGATTAAGATTAAGGTTTGAGTTGGGGTTAGGATTAGGGCTAGGGTTTGAGCTGGGGATAGGATTAGGGTTTGAGTTGGGGTTGGGATTAGGGCTAGGGTTTGAGTTGGGGATAGGATTAGGATTAAGATTTGAGTTAGGGTTAGTATTAGGGCTAGGGTTTGAGCTGGCGATAGGATTAGGATTAGGGTTTGAGTTGGGGATAGGATTAGTATTAAGGTTTGAGTTGGGGTTAGGATTAGGGCTAGGGTTTGAGTTGGGGATAGGATTAAGGTTTGAGTTGGGGTTAGGATTAGGGCTAGGATTTTGAGTTGGGGATAGGATTAGGATTAAGATTTGAGTTAGGGATAGGATTAGGGCTAGGGTTTGAGTTGGGGATAGGATTAGGGTTAAGGTTTGAGTTAGGGCTAGGATTAGGGCTAGGGTTTGAGTTGGGGATAGGATTAGGGTTAAGGTTTGAGTTAGGGTTAGGATTAGGGCTAGGGTTTGAGTTGGGGATAGGATTAGGATTAGGGTTTGCGTTGGGGTTAGGATTAGGGCTAGGGTTTGAGTTGGGGATAGGATTAGGATTAGGGTTTGAGTTGGGGTTAGGATTAGGGCTAGGGTTTGAGCTGGGGATAGGATTAGGATTAAGGTTTGAGTTAGGGTTAGGGTTAGGATTAGGACTAGGGTTTGAGTTGGGTATAGGATTAGGATTTGAGTTGGCGATAGGATTAGGATTAGGGTTTGAATTAGGGTTAGGATTAGGGCTAGGGTTTGAGCTGGGGATAGGATTAGGATTAGGGTTTGAGTTGGGGATAGGATTAGGATTAAGGTTTGAGTTAGGGTTAGGATTAGGGTTAGGGTTTGAGCTGGGGATAGGATTAGGAATAAGGTTTGAGTTAGGGTTAGGATTAGGGCTAGGGTTTGAGTTGGGGATAGGATTAGGATTAAGGTTTGAGTTGGGGATAGGATTAGGATAAAGGTTTGAGTTAGGGTTAGGATTAGGGCTAGGGTTTGAGCTGGGGATAGGATTAGGATTAAGGTTTGAGTTGGGGTTAGGATTAGGGCTAGGGTTTGAGCTGGGGATAGGATTAGGGTTTGAGTTGGGGTTAGGATTAGGGCTAGGGTTTGAGTTGGGGATAGGATTAGGATTAAGATTTGAGTTAGGGTTAGGATTAGGGCTAGGGTTTGAGTTGGGGATAGGAATAGGATTAAGGTTTGAGTTGGGGATAGGAATAGGATTAAGGTTTGAGTTGGGGATAGGATTAGGAGTAAGGTTAGAGTTGGGGATAGGATTAGGATTAAGGTTTGAGTTAGGGTTAGGATTAGGGCTAGGGTTTGAGTTGGGTATAGGATTAGGGTTAAGGTTTGAGTTAGGGTTAGGATTAGGGCTAGGGTTTGAGTTGGGGATAGGATTAGGGTTAAGGTTTGAGTTAGGGTTAGGATTAGGGCTAGGGTTTGAGTTGGGGATAGGATTAGGATTAAGGTTTGAGTTAGGGTTAGGATTAGGGCTAGGTTTTGAGTTGGGGATAGGATTAGGGCTAGGGTTTGAGTTAGGGTTAGGATTAGGGCTAGGGTTTGAGTTGGGGATAGGATTAGGGTTAAGGTTTGAGTTAGGGTTAGGATTAGGGCTAGGGTTTGAGTTGGGAATAGGATTAGGATTAAGGTTTGAGTTAGGGTTAGGATTAGGGCTAGGGTTTGAGCTGGTGATAGGATTAGGGTTTAAGTTGGGGTTAGGATTAGGGCTAGGGTTTGAGTTGGGGATATAGGATTAGGATTAAGGTTTGAGTTAGGGTTAGGATTAGGGCTAGGTTTTGAGTTGGGGACAGGATTAGGGCTAGGGTTTGAGTTAGGGTTAGGATTAGGGCTAGGGTTTGAGTTGGGGATAGGATTAGGGTTAAGGTTTGAGTTAGGATTAGGATTAGGGCTAGGGTTTGAGTTGGGGATAGGATTAGGATTAAGGTTTGAGTTAGGGTTAGGATTAGGGCTAGGGTTTGAGCTGGCGATAGGATTAGGGTTTAAGTTGGGGTTAGGATTAGGGCTAGGGTTTGAGTTGGGGATATAGGATTAGGATTAAGGTTTGAGTTAGGGTTAGGATTAGGGCTAGGGTTTGAGCTAGCGATAGGATTAGGATTAGGGTTTGAGTTAGGGTTAGGATTAGGGCTAGGGTTTGAGCTGGCGATAGGATTAGGATTAGGGTTTGAGTTAGGGTTAGGATTAGGGCTAGGGTTTGAGCTGGGGATAGGATTAGGATTAGGGTTTGAGTTGGGGATAGGATTAGGATTAAGGTTTGAGTTAGGGTTAGGATTAGGGCTAGGGTTTGAGCTGGGGATAGGATTAGGATTAAGGTTTGAGTTAGGGTTAGGATTAGGGCTAGGGTTTGAGTTGGGGATAGGATTAGGATTAAGGTTTGAGTTGGGGATAGGATTAGGATTAAGGTTTGAGTTAGGGTTAGGATTAGGGCTAGGGTTTGAGCTTGGGATAGGATTAGGGCTTGGGTTTGAGTTGGGCGTAGAATTAGGATTAAGGTTTGAGTTAGGGTTAGGATTAGGGCTAGGGTTTGAGTTGGGGATAGGATTAGGATTAAGGTTTGAGTTAGGGTTAGGATTAGGGCTAGGGTTTGAGCTGGGGATAGGATTAGGATTAAGGTTTGAGTTGGGGTTAGGATTAGGGCTAGGGTTTGAGCTGGGGATAGGATTAGGGTTTGAGTTGGGGTTGGGATTAGGGCTAGGGTTTGAGTTGGGGATAGGATTAGGATTAAGATTTGAGTTAGGGTTAGTATTAGGGCTAGGGTTTGAGCTGGCGATAGGATTAGGATTAGGGTTTGAGTTGGGGATAGGATTAGTATTAAGGTTTGAGTTGGGGTTAGGATTAGGGCTAGGGTTTGAGTTGGGGATAGGATTAAGGTTTGAGTTGGGGTTAGGATTAGGGCTAGGATTTTGAGTTGGGGATAGGATTAGGATTAAGATTTGAGTTAGGGATAGGATTAGGGCTAGGGTTTGAGTTGGGGATAGGATTAGGGTTAAGGTTTGAGTTAGGGCTAGGATTAGGGCTAGGGTTTGAGTTGGGGATAGGATTAGGGTTAAGGTTTGAGTTAGGGTTAGGATTAGGGCTAGGGTTTGAGTTGGGGATAGGATTAGGATTAGGGTTTGCGTTGGGGTTAGGATTAGGGCTAGGGTTTGAGTTGGGGATAGGATTAGGATTAGGGTTTGAGTTGGGGTTAGGATTAGGGCTAGGGTTTGAGCTGGGGATAGGATTAGGATTAAGGTTTGAGTTAGGGTTAGGGTTAGGATTAGGACTAGGGTTTGAGTTGGGTATAGGATTAGGATTTGAGTTGGGGATAGGATTAGGATTAGGGTTTGAGTTGGGGTTAGGATTAGGGCTAGGGTTTGAATTGGGGATAGGATTAGGGTTTGAGTTGGGGTTAGGATTAGGGCTAGGGTTTGAGTTGGGGATAGGATTAGGATTAGGGTTTGAGTTGGGGTTAGGATTAGGGCTAGGGTTTGAGTTGGGGATAGGATTAGGATTAAGGTTTGAGTTAGGGTTAGGATTATGGCTAGGGTTTGAGTTGGGGATAGGATTAGGATTAAGGTTTGAGTTAGGGTTAGGATTAGGGCTAGGGTTTGAGTTGGGTATAGGATAAGGATTAAGATTTGAGTTGGGGATAGGATTAGGATTAGGGTTTGTGTTGGGGTTAGGATTAGGGCTAGGGTTTGAGTTGGGGATAGGATTAGGATTAGGGTTTGAGTTGGGGTTAGGATTAGGGCTAGGGTTTGAGCTGGGGATAGGATTAGGATTAGGGTTTGAGTTAAGGTTAGGATTAGGGCTAGGGTTTGAGTTGGGGATAGGATTAGGATTAAGATTTGAGTTAGGGTTAGGATTAGGGCTAGGGTTTGAGTTGGGGATAGGATTAGGATTAAGGTTTGAGTTGGGGATAGGATTAGGACTAAGGTTAGAGTTGGGTATAGGATTAGGATTAAGGTTTGAGTTAGGGTTAGGATTAGGGCTAGGGTTTGAGTTGGGTATAGGATAAGGATTAAGATTTGAGTTGGGGATAGGATTAGGATTAGGGTTTGTGTTGGGGTTAGGATTAGGGCTAGGGTTTGAGTTGGGGATAGGATTAGGATTAGGGTTTGAGTTGGGGTTAGGATTAGGGCTAGGGTTTGAGCTGGGGATAGGATTAGGATTAGGGTTTGAGTTAAGGTTAGGATTAGGGCTAGGGTTTGAGTTGGGGATAGGATTAGGATTAAGATTTGAGTTAGGGTTAGGATTAGGGCTAGGGTTTGAGTTGGGGATAGGATTAGGATTAAGGTTTGAGTTGGGGATAGGATTAGGACTAAGGTTAGAGTTGGGTATAGGATTAGGATTAAGGTTTGAGTTAGGGTTAGGATTAGGGCTAGGGTTTGAGTTGGGTATAGGATTAGGGTTAAGGTTTGAGTTAGGGTTAGGATGAGGGCTAGGTTTTGAGTTGGGGATAGGATTAGGATTAAGGTTTGAGTTAGGGTTAGGATTAGGGCTAGGGTTTGAGTTGGGGATAGGATTAGGATTAAGGTTTGAGTTAGGGTTAGGATTAGGGCTAGGTTTTGAGTTGGGGATATGATTAGGGCTAGGGTTTGAGTTAGGGTTAGGATTAGGGCTAGGGTTTGAGTTGGGGATAGGATTAGGATTAGGGTTTGAGTTGGGGTTAGGATTAGGGCTAGGGTTTGAGTTGGGGATAGGATTAGGGTTAAGGTTTGAGTTAGGGCTAGGATTAGGGCTAGGGCTTGAGTTGGGGATAGGATTAGGATTAAGGTTTGAGTTAGGGTTAGGATTAGGGCTAGGGTTTGAGTTGGGTATAGGATTAGGGTTAAGGTTTGAGTTGGGGTTAGGATTAGGGCTAGGGTTTGAGTTGAAGATAGGATTAGGGTTAAGGTTTGAGTTAGGGTTAGGATTAAGGCTAGGGTTTGAGTTGGGGATAGGATTAGGGTTAAGGTTTGAGTTAGGGTTAGGATTAGGGCTAGGGTTTGAGTTGGGGATAGGATTAGGATTAAGGTTTGAGTTAAGGTTAGGATTAGGGCTAGGGGTTGAGCTGGCGATAGGATTAGGGTTTAAGTTGGGGTTAGGATTAGGGCTAGGGTTTGAGTTGGGGATATAGGATTAGGATTAAGGTTTGAGTTAGGGTTAGGATTAGGGCTAGGGTTTGAGCTGGCGATAGGATTAGGATTAGGGTTTGAGTTAGGGTTAGGATTAGGGCTAGGGTTTGAGTTGGGGATAGGATTAGGATTAAGGTTTGAGTTAGAGTTAGGATTAGGGCTAGGGTTTGAGTTGGGGATAGGATTAGGATTAAGGTTTGAGTTAGGATTAGGGCTAGGGTTTGAGTTGGGGATAGGATTAGGGTTAAGGTTTGAGTTGGGGATAGGATTAGGATTAAGGTTTGAGTTAGGGTTAGGATTAGGGCTAGGGTTTGAGTTGGGGATAGGATTAGGTTAAGGTTTGAGTTGGGGTTAGGATTAGGGCTAGGGTTTGAGCTGGGGATAGGATTAGGATTAAGGTTTGAGTTAGGGTTAGGATTAGGGCTAGGGTTTGAGTTGGGGATAGGATTAGGATTAAGGTTTGAGTTAGGGTTAGGATTAGGGCTAGGGTTTGAGCTGGCGATAGGATTAGGGTTTAAGTTGGGGTTAGGATTAGGGCTAGGGTTTGAGTTGGGGATATAGGATTAGGATTAAGGTTTGAGTTAGGGTTAGGATTAGGGCTAGGTTTTGAGTTGGGGATAGGATTAGGGCTAGGGTTTGAGTTAGGGTTAGGATTAAGGCTAGGGTTTGAGTTGGGGATAGGATTAGGGTTAAGGTTTGAGTTAGGATTAGGATTAGGGCTAGGGTTTGAGTTGGGGATAGGATTAGGATTAAGGTTTGAGTTAGGGTTAGGATTAGGGCTAGGGTTTGAGCTGGCGATAGGATTAGGGTTTAAGTTGGGGTTAGGAATAGGGCTAGGGTTTGAGTTGGGGATATAGGATTAGGATTAAGGTTTGAGTTAGGGTTAGGATTAGGGCTAGGGTTTGAGCTAGCGATAGGATTAGGATTAGGGTTTGAGTTAGGGTTAGGATTAGGGCTAGGGTTTGAGCTGGCGATAGGATTAGGATTAGGGTTTGAGTTAGGGTTAGGATTAGGGCTAGGGTTTGAGCTGGGGATAGGATTAGGATTAGGGTTTGAGTTGGGAATAGGATTAGGATTAAGGTTTGAGTTAGGGTTAGGATTAGGGCTAGGGTTTGAGCTGGGGATAGGATTAGGATTAAGGTTTGAGTTAGGGTTAGGATTAGGCTAGGGTTTGAGTTGGGGATAGGATTAGGATTAAGGTTTGAGTTGGGGATAGGATTAGGATTAAGGTTTGAGTTAGGGTTAGGATTAGGGCTAGGGTTTGAGCTGGGGATAGGATTAGGGCTTGGGTTTGAGTTGGGCGTAGAATTAGGATTAAGGTTTGAGTTAGGGTTAGGATTAGGGCTAGGGTTTGAGTTGGGGATAGGATTAGGATTAAGGTTTGAGTTAGGGTTAGGATTAGGGCTAGGGTTTGAGCTGGGGATAGGATTAGGATTAAGGTTTGAGTTGGGGTTAGGATTAGGGCTAGGGTTTGAGCTGGGGAAAGGATTAGGGTTTGAGTTGGGGTTGGGATTAGGGCTAGGGTTTGAGTTGGGGATAGGATTAGGATTAAGATTTGAGTTAGGGTTAGTATTAGGGCTAGGGTTTGAGCTGGCGATAGGATTAGGATTAGGGTTTGAGTTGGGGATAGGATTAGTATTAAGGTTTGAGTTGGGGTTAGGATTAGGGCTAGGGTTTGAGTTGGGGATAGGATTAGGGTTTGAGTTGGGGTTAGGATTAGGGCTAGGATTTTGAGTTGGGGATAGGATTAGGATTAAGATTTGAGTTAGGGATAGGATTAGGACTAAGGTTAGAGTTGGGGATAGGATTAGGATTAAGGTTTGAGTTAGGGTTAGGATTAGGGCTAGGATTTGAGTTGGGGATAGGATCAGGGTTAAGGTTTGAGTTAGGGTTAGGATTAGGGCTAGGGTTTGAGTTGGGGATAGGATTAGGGTTAAGGTTTGAGTTAGGGCTAGGATTAGGGCTAGGGCTTGAGTTGGGGATAGGATTAGGATTAAGGTTTGAGTTAGGGTTAGGATTAGGGCTAGGGTTTGAGTTGGGGATAGCATTAGGGCTAGGGTTTGAGTTAGGGTTAGGATTAGGGCTAGGGTTTGATTTGGGGATAGGATTAGGGTTAAGGTTTGAGTTAGGTTTAGGATTAGGGCTAGTGTTTGAGTTGGGAATAGGATTAGGGTTAAGGTTTGAGTTAGGGTTAGGATTAGGGCTAGGGTTTGAGTTGGGGATAGGATTAGGATTAAGGTTTGAGTTAGGGTTAGGATTAGGGCTAGGGTTTGAGCTGGGGATAGGATTAGGGCTTGGGTTTGAGTTGGGCGTGGAATTAGGATTAAGGTTTGAGTTAGGGTTAGGATTAGGGCTAGGGTTTGAGTTGGGGATAGGATTAGGATTAAGGTTTGAGTTAGGGTTAGGATTAGGGCTAGGGTTTGAGCTGGGGATAGGATTAGGATTAAGGTTTGAGTTGGGGTTAGGATTAGGACTAGGGTTTGAGCTGGGGATAGGATTATGGTTTGAGTTGGGGTTGGGATTAGGGCTAGGGTTTGAGTTGGGGATAGGATTAGGATTAAGATTTGAGTTAGGGTTAGTATTAGGGCTAGGGTTTGAGCTGGCGATAGGATTAGGATTAGGGTTTGAGTTGGGGATAGGATTAGTATTAAGGTTTGAGTTGGGGTTAGTATTAGGGCTAGGGTTTGAGTTGGGGATAGGATTAGGGTTTGAGTTGGGGTTAGGATTAGGGCTAGGATTTTGAGTTGGGGATAGGATTAGGATTAAGGTTTGAGTTAGGGTTAGGATTAGGGCTAGGATTTGAGTTGGGGATAGGATCAGGGTTAAGGTTTGAGTTAGTTTTAGGATTAGGGCTAGGGTTTGAGTTGGGGATAGGATTAGGGTTAAGGTTTGAGTTAGGGCTAGGATTAGGGCTAGGGCTTGAGTTGGGGATAGGATTAGGATTAAGGTTTGAGTTAGGGTTAGGATTAGGGCTAGGGTTTGAGTTGGGGATAGCATTAGGGCTAGGGTTTAGGTTAGGGTTAGGATTAGGGCTAGGGTTTGATTTGGGGATAGGATTAGGGTAAAGGTTTGAGTTAGGTTTAGGATTAGGGCTAGTGTTTGAGTTGGGAATAGGATTAGGGTTAAGGTTTGAGTTAGGGTTAGGATTAGGGCTAGGGTTTGAGTTGGGGATAGGATTAGGGTTAAGGTTTGAGTTAGGGTTAGGATTAGGGCTAGGGTTTGAGTTGGGGATAGGATTAGGATTAGGGTTTGAGTTGGGGTTAGGATTAGGGCTAGGGTTTGAGCTGGGGATAGGATTAGGATTAGGGTTTGAGTTGGGGTTAGGGTTAGGGCTAGGGTTTGAGTTGGGGATAGGATTAGGATTAAGGTTTGAGTTGGGGATAGGATTAGGGCTAGGGTGTGAGTTGGGGATAGGATTAGGATTAGGGTTTGAGTTGGGGTTAGGATTAGGGCTAGGGTTTGAGTTGGGGATAGGATTAGGATTAAGGTTTGAGTTAGGGTTAGGATGAGGGCTAGGGTTTGAGTTGGGGATAGGATTAGGATTAAGGTTTGAGTTAGGGTTAGGGTTAGGATTAGGACTAGGGTTTGAGTTGGGTATAGGATTAGGATTTGAGTTGGGGATAGGATTAGGATTAGGGTTTGAGTTGGGGTTAGGATTAGGGCTAGGGTTTGAGTTGGGGATAGGATTAGGGTTTGAGTTGGGGTTAGGATTAGGGCTAGGGTTTGAGTTGGGGATAGGAATAGGATTAGGGTTTGAGTTGGGGTTAGAATTAGGGCTAGGGTTTGAGTTGGGGATAGGATTAAGGTTTGAGTTAGGGTTAGGATTATGGCTAGGGTTTGAGTTGGGGATAGGATTAGGATTAAGGTTTGAGTTAGGGTTAGGATTAGGGCTAGGGTTTGAGTTGGGTATAGGTTAAGGATTAAGATTTGAGTTGGGGATAGGATTAGGATTAGGGTTTGAGTTGGGGTTAGGATTAGGGCTAGGGTTTGAGTTGGGGATAGGATTAGGATTAGGGTTTGAGTTGGGGTTAGGATTAGGGCTAGGGTTTGAGCTGGGGATAGGATTAGGATTAGGGTTTGAGTTAGGGTTAGGATTAGTGCTAGGGTTTGAGTTGGGGATAGGATTAGGATTAAGATTTGAGTTAGGGTTAGGATTAGGGCTAGGGTTTGAGTTGGGGATAGGATTAGGATTAAGGTTTGAGTTGGGGATAGGATTAGGACTAAGGATAGAGTTGGGGATAGGATTAGGATTAAGGTTTGAGTTAGGGTTAGGATTAGGGCTAGGGTTTGAGTTGGGTATAGGATTAGGGTTAAGGTTTGAGTTAGGGTTAGGATGAGGGCTAGGGTTTGAGTTGGGGATAGGATTAGGGTTAAGGTTTGAGTTAGGGTTAGGATTAGGGCTAGGGTTTGAGTTGGGGATAGGATTAGGGTTAAGGTTTGAGTTAGGGTTAGGATTAGGGCTAGGGTTTGAGTTAGGGATAGGATTAGGATTAAGGTTTGAGTTAGGGTTAGGATTAGGGCTAGGTTTTGAGTTGGGGATATGATTAGGGCTAGGGTTTGAGTTAGGGTTAGGATTAGGGCTAGGTTTTGAGTTAGGGTTAGGATTAGGGCTAGGGTTTGAGTTGGGGATAGGATTAGGATTAGGGTTTGAGTTGGGGTTAGGATTAGGGCTAGGGTTTGAGCTGGGGATAGGATTAGGATTAGGGTTTGTGTTAGGGTTAGGATTAGGGCTAGGGTTTGAGTTGGGGATAGGATTAGGATTAAGATTTAAGTTAGGGTTAGGATTAGGGCTAGGGTTTGAGTTGGGGATAGGATTAGGATTAAGGTTTGAGTTGGGGATAGGATTAGGACTAAGGTTAGAGTTGGGGATAGGATTAGGATTAAGGTTTGAGTTAGGGTTAGGATTAGGGCTAGGGTTTGAGTTGGGTATAGGATTAGGGTTATGGTTTGAGTTAGGGTAAGGATGAGGGCTAGGGTTTGAGTTGGGGATAGGATTAGGGTTAAGGTTTGAGTTAGGGTTAGGATTAGGGCTAGGGTTTGAGTTGGGGATAGGATTAGGATTAAGGTTTGAGTTAGGGTTAGGATTAGGGCTAGGTTTTGAGTTGGGGATATGATTAGGGCTAGGGTTTGAGTTAGGGTTAGGATTAGGGCTAGGGTTTGATTTGGGGATAGGATTAGGATTAAGGTTTGAGTTAGGGTTAGGATTAGGGCTAGGGTTTGAGCTGGCGATAGGATTAGGGTTTAAGTTGGGGTTAGGATTAGGGCTAGGGTTTGAGTTGGGGATATAGGATTAGGATTAAGGTTTGAGTTAGGGTTAGGATTAGGGCTAGGGTTTGAGCTGGCGATAGGATTAGGATTAGGGTTTGAGTTAGGGTTAGGATTAGGGCTAGGGTTTGAGCTGGCGATAGGATTAGGATTAGGGTTTGAGTTAGGGTTAGGATTAGGGCTAGGGTTTGAGCTGGGGATAGGATTAGGATTAGGGTTTGAGTTGGGGATAGGATTAGGATTAAGGTTTGAGTTAGGGTTAGGATTAGGGCTAGGGTTTGAGCTGGGGATAGGATTAGGATTAAGGTTTGAGTTAGGGTTAGGATTAGGGCTAGGGTTTGAGTTGGGGATAGGATTAGGATTAAGGTTTGAGTTGGGGATAGGATTAGGATTAAGGTTTGAGTTAGGGTTAGGATTAGGGCTAGGGTTTGATCTGGGGATAGGATTAGGATTAAGGTTTGAGTTAGGGTTAGGATTAGGGCTAGGGTTTGAGTTGGGGATAGGATTAGGATTAAGGTTTGAGTTGGGGTTAGGATTAGGGCTAGTGTTTGAGCTGGGGATAGGATTAGGGTTTGAGTTGGGGTTAGGATTAGGGCTAGGGTTTGAGTTGGGGATAGGATTAGGATTAAGATTTGAGTTAGGGTTAATATTAGGGCTAGGGTTTGAGCTGGCGATAGGATTAGGATTAGGGTTTGAGTTGGGGATAGGATTAGTATTAAGGTTTGAGTTGGGGTTAGGATTAGGGCTAGGGTTTGAGCTGGGGATAGGATTAGGGTTTGAGTTGGGGTTAGGATTAGGGCTAGGGTTTGAGTTGGGGATAGGATTAGGATTAAGATTTGAGTTAGGGATAGAATCAGGACTAAGGTTAGAGTTGGGGATAGGATTAGGATTAAGGTTTGAGTTAGGGTCAGGATTAGGGCTAGGATTTGAGTTGGGGATAGGATTAGGGTTAAGGTTTGAGTTAGGGTTAGGATTAGGGCTAGGGTTTGAGTTGGGGATAGGATTAGGATTAAGGTTTGAGTTAGGGTTAGGATTAGGGCTAGGGTTTGAGTTGGGGATAGCATTAGGGCTAGGGTTTTAGTTAGGGTTAGGATTAGGGCTAGGGTTTGATTTGGGGATAGGATTAGGGTTAAGGTTTGAGTTAGGGTTAGGATTAGGGATAGTGTTTGAGTTGGGAATAGGATTAGGGTTAAGGTTTGAGTTAGGGTTAGGATTAGGGCTAGGGTTTGAGTTGGGGATAGGATTAGGGTTAAGGTTTGAGTTAGGGTTAGGATTAGGGCTAGGGTTTGAGTTGGGGATAGGATTAGGATTAGGGTTTGAGTTGGGGTTAGGATTAGGGCTAGGGTTTGAGTTGGGGATAGGATTAGGATTAGGGTTTGAGTTGGGGTTAGGATTAGGGCTAGGGTTTGAGCTGGGGATAGGATTAGGATTAGGGTTTGAGTTGGGGTTAGGGTTAGGGCTAGGGTATGAGTTGGGGATAGGATTAGGATTAAGGTTTGAGTTGGGGATAGGATTAGGGCTAGGGTTTGAGTTGGGGATAAGATTAGGATTAGGGTTTGAGTTGGGGTTAGGATTAGGGCTAGGGTTTGAGTTGGGGATAGGATTAGGATTAAGGTTTGAGTTAGGGTTAGGATTAGGGCTAGGGTTTGAGTTGGGGATAGGATTAGGATTAAGGTTTGAGTTAGGGTTAGGGTTAGGATTAGGGCTAGGGTTTGAGTTGGGTATAGGATTAGGATTTGAGTTGGGGATAGGATTAGGATTAGGGTTTGAGTTGGGGTTAGGATTAGGGCTAGGGTTTGAGTTGGGGATAGGATTAGGGTTTAAGTTGGGGTTAGGATTAGGGCTAGGGTTTGAGTTGGGGATAGGATTAGGATTAAGGTTTGAGTTAGGTTTAGGATTAGGGCTAGGGTTTGATCTGGGGATAGGATTAGGATTAAGGTTTGAGTTAGGGTTAGGATTAGGGCTAGGGTTTGAGTTGGGGATAGGATTAGGATTAAGGTTTGAGTTGGGGTTAGGATTAGGGCTAGTGTTTGAGCTGGGGATAGGATTAGGGTTTGAGTTGGGGTTAGGATTAGGGCTAGGGTTTGAGTTGGGGATAGGATTAGGATTAAGATTTGAGTTAGGGTTAGTATTAGGGCTAGGGTTTGAGCTGGCGATAGGATTAGGATTAGGGTTTGAGTTGGGGATAGGATTAGTATTAAGGTTTGAGTTGGGGTTAGGATTAGGGCTAGGGTTTGAGCTGGGGATAGGATTAGGGTTTGAGTTGGGGTTAGGATTAGGGCTAGGGTTTGAGTTGGGGATAGGATTAGGATTAAGATTTGAGTTAGGGATAGGATTAGGACTAAGGTTAGAGTTGGGGATAGGATTAGGATTAAGGTTTGAGTTAGGGTCAGGATTAGGGCTAGGATTTGAGTTGGGGATAGGATTAGGGTTAAGGTTTGAGTTAGGGTTAGGATTAGGGCTAGGGTTTGAGTTGGGGATAGGATTAGGATTAAGGTTTGAGTTAGGGTTAGGATTAGGGCTAGGGTTTGAGTTGGGGATAGCATTAGGGCTAGGGTTTTAGTTAGGGTTAGGATTAGGGCTAGGGTTTGATTTGGGGATAGGATTAGGGTTAAGGTTTGAGTTAGGGTTAGGATTAGGGATAGTGTTTGAGTTGGGAATAGGATTAGGGTTAAGGTTTGAGTTAGGGTTAGGATTAGGGCTAGGGTTTGAGTTGGGGATAGGATTAGGGTTAAGGTTTGAGTTAGGGTTAGGATTAGGGCTAGGGTTTGAGTTGGGGATAGGATTAGGATTAGGGTTTGAGTTGGGGTTAGGATTAGGGCTAGGGTTTGAGTTGGGATAGGATTAGGATTAGGGTTTGAGTTGGGGTTAGGATTAGGGCTAGGGTTTGAGCTGGGGATAGGATTAGGATTAGGGTTTGAGTTGGGGTTAGGGTTAGGGCTAGGGTATGAGTTGGGGATAGGATTAGGATTAAGGTTTGAGTTGGGGATAGGATTAGGGCTAGGGTTTGAGTTGGGGATAAGATTAGGATTAGGGTTTGAGTTGGGGTTAGGATTAGGGCTAGGGTTTGAGTTGGGGATAGGATTAGGATTAAGGTTTGAGTTAGGGTTAGGATTAGGGCTAGGGTTTGAGTTGGGGATAGGATTAGGATTAAGGTTTGAGTTAGGGTTAGGGTTAGGATTAGGGCTAGGGTTTGAGTTGGGTATAGGATTAGGATTTGAGTTGGGGATAGGATAAGGATTAGGGTTTGAGTTGGGGTTAGGATTAGGGCTAGGGTTTGAGTTGGGGATAGGATTAGGGTTTGAGTTGGGGTTAGGATTAGAACTAGGGTTTAAGTTGAGATTAGGACTAAGGTTTGAGTTGGGGTTAGGATTAGAACTAGGGTTTGAGTTGGGATTAGGACTAGGGTTTGAATTGGGATTAGGACTAGGGTTTGAGTTGGGGTTAGGATTAGAACTAGGGTTTGAGTTGGGATTAGGACTAAAGTTTGAGTTGGGGTTAGGATTAGAACTAGGGTTTGAGTTGGGATTAGGACTAGGGTTTGAGGTGGGATTAGGACTAGGGTTTGAGTTGGGGTTAGGATTAGGGTTTGAGTTGGGGTTAGGATTAGGGTTTGAGTTGGGGTTAGGATTAGGACTAGGGTTTGAGTTGGGATTAGGACTAAGGTTTGAGTTGGGGTTAGGATTAGGACTAGAGTTTGAGTATGGATTAGGATTAGGGTTTGAGTTGGGATTAGGACTAAGGTTTGAGTTGGGATTAGGACTATGGTTTTTCGTTGGGATTAAGACTAAGGTTTGAGTTGGGGTTAGGATTAGGGTTTGAGATGGGGTTAGGATTAGGACTAGGGTTTGAGTTAGGATTAGGACTAGGGTTTGAGTTGGGATTAGGATTATGACTAGGGTTTGAGTTGGGATTAGGACTAGGGTTTGAGTTGGGGTTAGGATTAGGACTAGGGTTTGAGTTGGGATTAGGACTAAGGTTTGAGTTGTGGTTAGGACTAGGGTTTGAGTTGGGATTAGGACTAAGGTTTGAGTTGGGGTTAGGATTAGGACTAGTGTTTGAGTTGGGATTAGGACTAAGGTTTGAGTTGGGGTTAGGATTAGGACTAGGCTATGAGTTGGGATTAGGACTAGGATTTGAGTTGGGAATAGGATTAGGACTAGGGTTTAAGATGGGGATAGGATTAGGACTAGGGTTTGAGTTGGGATTAGGACTAGGGTTTGAGTTGGGATTAGGACTAGGGTTTGAGTTGGGGTTAGGATTAGGACTAGGGTTTGAGTTGGGATTAGGACTAGGGTTTGAGTTGGGGTTAGGATTAGGACTAGGGTTTGAGTTGGGGTTAGGATTAGGGTTTAAGATGGGGTTAGGATTAGAACTAGGGTTTGAGTTGGGATTAGGACTAAAGTTTGAGTTGGGGTTAGGATTAGAACTAGGGTTTGAGTTGGGATTAGGACTAGGGTTTGAGGTGGGATTAGGACTAGGGTTTGAGTTGGGATTAGGATTAGGGTTTGAGTTGGGGTTAGGATTAGGGTTTGAGTTGGGGTTAGGATTAGGAGTAGGGTTTGAGTTCTGATTAGGACTAAGGTTTGAGTTGGGGTTAGGATTAGGACTAGGATTTGAGTATGGATTAGGATTAGGGTTTGAGTTGGGATTAGGACTAAGGTTTGAGTTGGGGTTAGGATTAGGACTAGGGTTTGATTCTGATTAGGACTAAGGTTTGAGTTGGGGTTAGGATCAGGACTAGGGTTTGAGTATGGATTAGGATTAGGGTTTGAGTTGGGATTAGGACTAAGGTTTTTCGTTGGGATTAAGACTAAGGTTTGAGTTGGGGTTAGGATTAGGGTTTGAGATGGGGTTAGGATTAGAACTAGGGTTTGAGTTGGGATTAGGACTAGGGTTTGAGGTGGGATTAGGACTAGGGTTTGAGTTGGGATTAGGACTACAGTTTGAGGTGGGATTAGGACTAGGGTTTGAGTTGGGATTTGGACTAGGGTTTGAGTTGGGGTTAGGATTAGAACTAGGGTTTGAGTTGGGATTAGGACTAGGGTTTGAGGTGGGATTAGGACTAGGGTTTGAGTTGGGATTAGGACTAGGGTTTGAGTTGGGGTTAGGATTAGGTCTAGGGTTTGAGTATGGATTAGGGTTTGAGTTGGGATTAGGACTAAGGTTTGAGCTGGGATTAGGACTAAGGTTTGCCTTGGGATTAAGACTAAGGTTTGAGTTGGGGTTAGGATTACAGTTTGAGATGGGGTTAGGATTAGGACTAGGGTTTGAGTTAGGATTAGGACTAGGGTTTGAGTTGGGATTAGGAGTAAGGTTTGAGTTGGGATTAGGATTAGGACTAGGGTTTGAGTTGGGATTAGGACTAAGGTTTGAGTTGGGGTTAGGATTAGGACTAGGGTGTGAGTATGGATTAGGGTTTGAGTTGGGATTAGGACTAAGGTTTGAGTTGGGATTAGGACTAAGGTTTGCATTGGGATTAAGACTAAGGTTTGAGTTGGGGTTAGGATTAGGGTTTGAGATGGGGTTAGGATTAGGACTAGGGTTTGAGTTAGGATTAGGACTAGGGTTTGAGTTGGGGTTAGGATTAGGGTTTGAGTTGGGGTTAGGATTAGGACTAGGGTTTGAGTTGGGATTAGGACTAAGGTTTGAGTTGGGGTTAGGATTAGGACTAGGGTTTGATTCTGATTAGGACTAAGGTTTGAGTTGGGGTTAGGATCAGGACTAGGGTTTGAGTATGGATTAGGATTAGGGTTTGAGTTGGGATTAGGATTAGGACTAGGGTTTGAGTTGGGATTAGGACTAAGGTTTGAGTTGGGGTTAGGATTAGGACTAGGGTGTGAGTATGGATTAGGGTTTGAGTTGGGATTAGGACTAAGGTTTGAGTTGGGATTAGGACTTAGGTTTGCATTGGGATTAAGACTAAGGTTTGAGTTGGGGTTAGGATTAGGGTTTGAGTTGGGGTTAGGATTAGGGTTTGAGTTGGGGTTAGGATTAGGACTAGGGTGTGAGTATGGATTAGGGTTTGAGTTGGGGTTAGGATTAGGACTAGGGTTTGAGTTGGGATTAGGACTAAGGTTTGAGTTGGGGTTAGGATTAGGACTAGGGTTTGAGTTGGGATTAGGACTAGGGTTTGAGGTGGGATTAGGATTAGGGTTTGAGTTGGGATTAGGACTACAGTTTGAGGTGGGATTAGGACTAGGGTTTGAGTTGGGATTTGGACTAGGGTTTGAGTTGGGGTTAGGATTAGAACTAGGGTTTGAGTTGGGATTAGGACTAGGGTTTGAGGTAGGATTAGGACTAGGGTTTGAGTTGGGATTAGGACTAGGGTTTGAGTTGGGGTTAGGATTAGGTCTAGGGTTTGAGTATGGATTAGGGTTTGAGTTGGGATTAGGACTAAGGTTTGAGCTGGGATTAGAACTAAGGTTTGCCTTGGGATTAAGACTAAGGTTTGAGTTGGGGTTAGGATTACGGTTTGAGATGGGGTTAGGATTAGGACTAGGGTTTGAGTTAGGATTAGGACTAGGGTTTGAGTTGGGATTAGGAGTAAGGTTTGAGTTGGGATTAGGTTTAGGACTAGGGTTTGAGTTGGGATTAGGACTAAGGTTTGAGTTGGGGTTAGGATTAGGACTAGGGTGTGAGTATGGATTAGGGTTTGAGTTGGGATTAGGACTAAGGTTTGAGTTGGGATTAGGACTAAGGTTTGCATTGGGATTAAGACTAAGGTTTGAGTTGGGGTTAGGATTAGGGTTTGAGATGGGGTTAGGATTAGGACTAGGGTTTGAGTTAGGATTAGGACTAGGGTTTGAGTTGGGGTTAGGATTAGGGTTTGAGTTGGGGTTAGGATTAGGACTAGGGTTTGAGTTGGGATTAGGACTAAGGTTTGAGTTGGGGTTAGGATTAGGACTAGGGTTTGATTCTGATTAGGACTAAGGTTTGAGTTGTGGTTAGGATCAGGACTAGGGTTTGAGTATGGATTAGGATTAGGGTTTGAGTTGGGATTAGGACTAAGGTTTTTCGTTGGGATTAAGACTAAGGTTTGAGTTGGGGTTAGGATTAGGGTTTGAGATGGGGTTAGGATTAGAACTAGGGTTTGAGTTGGGATTAGGACTAGGGTTTGAGGTGGGATTAGGACTAGGGTTTGAGTTGGGATTAGGACTACAGTTTGAGGTGGGATTAGGACTAGGGTTTGAGTTGGGATTTGGACTAGGGTTTGAGTTGGGGTTAGGATTAGAACTAGGGTTTGAGTTGGGATTAGGACTAGGGTTTGAGGTGGGATTAGGACTAGGGTTTGAGTTGGGATTAGGACTAGGGTTTGAGTTGGGGTTAGGATTAGGTCTAGGGTTTGAGTATGGATTAGGGTTTGAGTTGGGATTAGGACTAAGGTTTGAGCTGGGATTAGGACTAAGGTTTGCCTTGGGATTAAGACTAAGGTTTGAGTTGGGGTTAGGATTACGGTTTGAGATGGGGTTAGGATTAGGACTAGGGTTTGAGTTAGGATTAGGACTAGGGTTTGAGTTGGGATTAGGAGTAAGGTTTGAGTTGGGATTAGGATTAGGACTAGGGTTTGAGTTGGGATTAGGACTAAGGTTTGAGTTGGGGTTAGGATTAGGACTAGGGTGTGAGTATGGATTAGGGTTTGAGTTGGGATTAGGACTAAGGTTTGAGTTGGGATTAGGACTTAGGTTTGCATTGGGATTAAGACTAAGGTTTGAGTTGGGGTTAGGATTAGGGTTTGAGTTGGGGTTAGGATTAGGGTTTGAGTTGGGGTTAGGATTAGGACTAGGGTGTGAGTATGGATTAGGGTTTGAGTTGGGGTTAGGATTAGGACTAGGGTTTGAGTTGGGATTAGGACTAAGGTTTGAGTTGGGGTTAGGATTAGGACTAGGGTTTGAGTTGGGATTAGGACTAGGGTTTGAGGTGGGATTAGGATTAGGGTTTGAGTTGGGATTAGGACTACAGTTTGAGGTGGGATTAGGACTAGGGTTTGAGTTGGGATTTGGACTAGGGTTTGAGTTGGGGTTAGGATTAGAACTAGGGTTTGAGTTGGGATTAGGACTAGGGTTTGAGGTAGGATTAGGACTAGGGTTTGAGTTGGGATTAGGACTAGGGTTTGAGTTGGGGTTAGGATTAGGTCTAGGGTTTGAGTATGGATTAGGGTTTGAGTTGGGATTAGGACTAAGGTTTGAGCTGGGATTAGGACTAAGGTTTGCCTTGGGATTAAGACTAAGGTTTGAGTTGGGGTTAGGATTACGGTTTGAGATGGGGTTAGGATTAGGACTAGGGTTTGAGTTAGGATTAGGACTAGGGTTTGAGTTGGGATTAGGAGTAAGGTTTGAGTTGGGATTAGGATTAGGACTAGGGTTTGAGTTGGGATTAGGACTAAGGTTTGAGTTGGGGTTAGGATTAGGACTAGGGTGTGAGTATGGATTAGGGTTTGAGTTGGGATTAGGACTAAGGTTTGAGTTGGGATTAGGACTAAGGTTTGCATTGGGATTAAGACTAAGGTTTGAGTTGGGGTTAGGATTAGGGTTTGAGATGGGGTTAGGATTAGGACTAGGGTTTGAGTTAGGATTAGGACTAGGGTTTGAGTTGGGGTTAGGATTAGGGTTTGAGTTGGGGTTAGGATTAGGACTAGGGTTTGAGTTGGGATTAGGACTAAGGTTTGAGTTGGGGTTAGGATTAGGACTAGGGTGTGAGTATGGATTAGGGTTTGAGTTGGGATTAGGACTAAGGTTTGAGTTGGGATTAGGACTAAGGTTTGCATTGGGATTAAGACTAAGGTTTGAGTTGGGGTTAGGATTAGGGTTTGAGATGGGGTTAGGATTAGGACTAGGGTTTGAGTTAGGATTAGGACTAGGGTTTGAGTTGGGGTTAGGATTAGGGTTTGAGTTGGGGTTAGGATTAGGACTAGGGTTTGAGTTGGGATTAGGACTAAGGCTTGAGTTGGGGTTAGGATTAGGACTAGGGTGTGAGTATGGATTAGGGTTTGAGTTGGGGTTAGGATTAGGACTAGGGTTTGAGTTGGGATTAGGACTAAGGTTTGAGTTGGGGTTAGGATTAGGACTAGGGTTTGAGTTGGGATTAGGACTAAGGTTTGAGTTGGGATTAGGACTAAGGTTTGAGATGGGGTTAGGATTAGGGTTTGAGATGGGGTTAGGATTAGGACTAGGGTTTGAGTTAGGATTAGGACTAGGGTTTGAGTTGGGATTGGGAGTAAGGTTTGAGTTGGGATTAGGACTAAGGTTTGAGATGGGGTTAGGATTAAGGCTCAGATTAGGGTTAGAGATTGCTTAGTCTCCCCAGCCTATCATGTTATAATATATCTGGGATTGGTGGTGTTGATCTCACACTATTTCTCATCTTGCAGACCTCGGTCAGGTAAAGGTCGGGACATGTACACCTTGATGGGCGGCGGTCTGCTCTGTGCAGTCTCTGGATTGGTTCTGCTCATAGTTGCCACGGCGACTGACTTTTGGATGCAGTATCGGTACTCGGGGAGTCTGAGTAACCAGGGTCTGTGGAAGTTCTGTGTGGCAGGAAAATGTCATCCTCATACCATCACTGTCGGTAAGTGCCATAAACCTATCATTGTTATATCACCAGATTTGGGGTCATTGGGAGGCCACAATGCAATGATTGGCTGGAGACTCATGTCAGATCTGGATGGCCACCATGTTACGGAAACTGGCATCGGCATGAAACCATATGTCCTCTGCCCTCCCCAGTACTTTTCTCATAGTTCATACTGGCCTGAAAGTCCGTCCTCCTGTGCGGCACCTCAACCCAACCCTTCAAACACACCTGAGCAAAACATCGCCATTCACTGCAACCGAGAACCCATCCAGCCAAGACCCTACACAAGCAGGGGTACAAGTGTAAAATGCTGGGGGAGGGGAAGTATGCCAAATGACAACCTGCCCTTTTATATGTGCAGGACTTGGGCTCTGTGTAGTATAGTCAGTGTTAGGGTTAAATTAAGAAACTGATTACAGGTATGACTGAATTAAGGTTACAGGTATATTTAGAATTAGTTATGGAGTTATGGTTAGTGTTAAGTATGGAGTTATGGTTAGTCTTAAGTATGGAGTTATGGTTATTGTTAGGTATGGAGTTATGGTTAGTGTTAGGTATGGAGTTATGGTTAGTGTTAGGTATGGAGTTATGGTAAGTGTTAGGTATGGAGTTATGGTTATTGTTAGGTATGGAGTTATGGTAAGTGTTAGGTATGGAGTTATGGTTAGTGTTAGGTATGGAGTTATGGTAAGTCTTAGGTATGGAGTTATGGTAAGTGTTAGGTATGGAGTTATGGTTAGTGTTAGGTATGGAGTTATGGTTAGTGTTAGGTATGGAGTTATGGTTAGTGTTAGGTATGAAGTCATGGTTAGTGTTAGGTATGGAGTTATGGTAAGCGTTAGGTATGGAGTTATGGTTAGTGTTAGGTATGGAGTTATGGTTAGTGTTAAGTGTGAAGTTATGGTTAGTGTTAGGTATGGAGTTATTGTTAGGTATGGAGTTATGGTTATTGTTAGGTATGGAGTTATGGTTAGTGTTAGGTATGGAGTTATAGTTAGTGTTAGGTATGGAGTTATGGTTAGTGATAGGTATGGAGTTATGGTTAGTGTTAGGTATGGAGTTATGGTTAGTGTTAGGTATGGAGTTATGGTAAGTGTTAGGGATAGAGTTGGGGTTAGTGTTAGGTATGGAGTTATGGTTAGTGTTAGGTATGGAGTTATAGTTAGTGTTAGGTATGGAGTTATGGTTATTGTTAGGTATGGAGTTATGGTAAGTGTTAGGTATGGAGTTATGGTAAGTGTTAGGTATGGAGTTATGGTTAGTGTTAAGTGTGAAGTTATGGTTAGTGTTAGGTATGGAGTTATAGTTAGTGTTAGGTATGGAGTTATTGTTAGTGTTAGGTATGGAGTTATGGTTAGTGTTAGGTATGGAGTTATAGTTAGTGTTAGGTATGGAGTTATTGTTAGTGTTAGGTATGGAGTTATGGTTAGTGTTAGGTATGGAGTTATGGTTAGTGTTAGGTATGGAGTTATGGTAAGTGTTAGGGATAGAGTTGGGGTTAGTGTTAGGCATGGAGTTATGGTTAGTGTTAGGTATGGAGTTATTGTTAGTGTTAGGTATGGAGTTATGGTTAGTGTTAAGTATGGAGTTATTGTTAGTGTTAGGTATGGAGTTATGGTTAGGGTTAAGTATGGAGTTATGGCTAGTGTTAGGTATGGAGTTATTGTTAGTGTTAAGTATGGAGTTATGGTTAGTGTTAGGTATGGAGTTATTGTTAGTGTTAAGTATGGAGTTATGGTTAGGTATGGAGTCACAGTTAGTGTTAGGTATGGAGTTATGGTTAGTGTTAGCTATGGAGTTAGGATTAGGTATGGAGTTATGGTTAGTGTTAGGTATGGAGTCACGGTTAGTGTTAAGTATGGAGTTATGGTTAGGGTTAAGTATGGAGTTATGGTTAGTGTTAGGTATGGAGTTATGGTTAGTGTTAGGTATGGAGTTATGGTTAGTGTTAGGTATGGAGTTATTGTTAGTGTTAGGTATGGAGTCATGGTTAGGGTTAAGTATGGAGTTATGGTTAGTGTTAGCTATGGAGTTAGGTTTAGGTATGGAGTTATAGTTAGTGTTAGGTATGGAGTTATGGTTAGTGTTAGGTATGGAGTTATGGTTAGTGTTAGGTATGGAGTTATGGTTAGTGTTAGGTATGAAGTCATGGTTAGTGTTAGGTATGGAGTTATGGCTAGTGTTAGGTATGGAGTTATGGTTAGTGTTAGGTATGGAGTTATGGTTAGTGTTAGGTATGGAGTTATGGTTAGTGTTAAGTATGGAGTTATTGTTAGTGTTAGGTATGGAGTTATGGTTAGGGTTAAGTATGGAGTTATGGCTAGTGTTAGGTATGGAGTTATGGTTAGTGTTAGGTATGGAGTTATGGTTAGTGTTAGGTATGGAGTTATGGTTAGTGTTAAGTATGGAGTTATTGTTAGTGTTAGGTATGGAGTTATGGTTAGGGTTAGGTATGGAGTCACAGTTAGTGTTAGGTATGGAGTTATGGTTAGTGTTAGCTATGGAGTTAGGATTAGGTATGGAGTTATGGTTAGTGTTAGGTATGGAGTCACGGTTAGTGTTAAGTATGGAGTTATGGTTAGGGTTAAGTATGGAGTTATGGTTAGTGTTAAGTATGGAGTTATGGTTAGGTATGGAGTCACAGTTAGTGTTAGGTATGGAGTTATGGTTAGTGTTAGCTATGGAGTTAGGTTTAGGTATGGAGTTATGGTTAGTGTTAGGTATGGAGTTATGGTTAGTGTTAGGTATGGAGTTATGGTTAGTGTTAGGTATGGAGTTATGGTTAGTGTTAGGTATGAAGTCATGGTTAGTGTTAGGTATGGAGTTATGGCTAGTGTTAGGTATGGAGTTATGGTTAGTGTTAGGTATGGAGTTATGGTTAGTGTTAGGTATGGAGTTATGGTTAGTGTTAAGTATGGAGTTATTGTTAGTGTTAGGTATGGAGTTATGGTTAGGGTTAAGTATGGAGTTATGGCTAGTGTTAGGTATGGAGTTATGGTTAGTGTTAGGTATGGAGTTATGGTTAGTGTTAGGTATGGAGTTATGGTTAGTGTTAAGTATGGAGTTATTGTTAGTGTTAGGTATGGAGTTATGGTTAGGGTTAGGTATGGAGTCACAGTTAGTGTTAGGTATGGAGTTATGGTTAGTGTTAGCTATGGAGTTAGGATTAGGTATGGAGTTATGGTTAGTGTTAGGTATGGAGTCACGGTTAGTGTTAAGTATGGAGTTATGGTTAGGGTTAAGTATGGAGTTATGGTTAGTGTTAAGTATGGAGTTATGGTTAGGTATGGAGTCACAGTTAGTGTTAGGTATGGAGTTATGGTTAGTGTTAGCTATGGAGTTAGGATTAGGTATGGAGTTATGGTTAGTGTTAGGTATGGAGTCACGGTTAGTGTTAAGTATGGAGTTATGGTTAGGGTTAAGTATGGAGTTATGGTTAGTGTTAGGTATGGAGTTATGGTTAGTGTTAGGTATGGAGTTATGGTTAGTGTTAGGTATGGAGTTATGGTTAGTGTTAGGTATGGAGTTATTGTTAGTGTTAGGTATGGAGTCATGGTTAGGGTTAAGTATGGAGTTATGGTTAGTGTTAGCTATGGAGTTAGGTTTAGGTATGGAGTTATGGTTAGTGTTAGGTATGGAGTTATGGTTAGTGTTAGGTATGGAGTTATGGTTAGTGTTAGGTATGGAGTTATGGTTAGTGTTAGGTATGAAGTCATGGTTAGTGTTAGGTATGGAGTTATGGCTAGTGTTAGGTATGGAGTTATGGTTAGTGTTAGGTATGGAGTTATGGTTAGTGTTAGGTATGGAGTTATGGTTAGTGTTAGGTATGGAGTTATGGTTAGGTATAGAGTCACGGTTAGTGTTAAGTATGGAGTTATGGTTAGTGTTAGGTATGGAGTTATGGTTAGTGTTAGGTATGGAGTTATGGTTAGGTATAGAGTCACGGTTAGTGTTAAGTATGGAGTTATGGTTAGTGTTAGGTATGAAGTCATGGTTAGTGTTAGGTATGGAGTTATGGCTAGTGTTAGGTATGGAGTTATGGTTAGTGTTAGGTATGGAGTTATGGTTAGTGTTAGGTATGGAGTTATGGTTAGTGTTAGGTATGGAGTTATGGTTAGTGTTAGGTGTGGAGTTATGGTTAGTGTTAGGTATGGAGTTATGGTTAGTCTTAAGTATGGAGTTATGGTTAGTGTTAAGTATGGAGTTATGGTTAGGGTTAGGTATGGATTTATTGTTAGTGTTAGGTATGGAGTTATGGTTAAGTATGGAGTTATGGTTAGTGTTAGGTATGGAGTTATGGTTAGTGTTAGGTATGGAGTCACGGTTAGTGTTAGGTATGGAGTTATGGTTAGTGTTAGGTATGGAGTTATGGTTAGGTATGGAGTCACAGTTAGTGTTAGGTATGGAGTTATGGTTAGTGTTAGGTTTGGAGTTATGGTTAGGTATGGAGTCACGGTTAGTGTTAGGTATGGAGTTATGGTTAGTGTTAGGTATGGAGTTATGGTTAGGTATGGAGTCACGGTTAGTGTTAGGTATGGAGTTATGGTTAGTGTTAGGTATGGAGTTATGGTTAGGTATGGAGTCACGGTTAGTGTTAGGTATGGAGTTATGGTTAGGTATGGAGTCACGGTTAGTGTTAGGTATGGAGTAATGGTTAGGGTTTTGATTATATGTAGGGTCAGTGTTGGGTTTGGAATTATGATCAGTGTTAGTATTATATTTACCCCAGTGTTTAGGTACACTAAAGCCAACCTAGCATTGTTTTAAAGAGAGTTGCAGCTAGGGCTGCAATTAGAGCCTAAATTGGGCAAATATTGGTGTAAGGTGCAGGGTCAATGTTTCGGAGACCGGGCCAGGATAAGGGTTATAGAGAAGATCTTGGATGGGATATGCTGGTGTAGGGTGAATATTTCTGAGGCAGGGTCAGGATAAGGGTTATAGAGAAGATCTTGGATGGGATATGTTGGTGTAGGGTGAATATTTCTGAGGCAGGGTCAGGATAAGGGTTATATAGAAGATCTTGGATGGGATATGCTGGTGTGGATTGAATATTTCTGAGGCAGGGTCAGGATAAGGGTTATAGAGAAGATCTTGGATGGGATATGCTGGTGCCTGGTGTAGAGTGAATATTTCTGAGGCAGGGTCAGGATAAAGGTTATAGAGAAGATCTTGGATGGGATATGCTGGTGCCTGGTGTAGAGCGAATATTTCTAAGGCAGGGTCAGGATAAAGGTTATAGAGAAGATCTTGGATGGGATATGCTGGTGTAGAGTGTATATTTCTGAGGCAGGGTCAGGATAAGTGTTATAGAGAAGATCTTGGATGGGATATGCTGGTGTAGGGTGAATATTTCTGAGGCAGGGTCAGGATAAAGGTTATAGAGAAGATCTTGGATGGAATATGCTGGTGTAGAGTGAATATTTCTGAGGCAGGGTCAGGATAAGTGTTATAGAGAAGATCATGGATGGGATATGCTGGTGTAGGGTGAATATTTCTGAGGCAGGGTCAGGATAAAGGTTATAGAGAAAATCTTGGATGGGATATGTTGGTGTAGGGTGAATATTTCTGAGACAGGGTCAGAATAAGGGTTATAGAGAAGATCTTGGATGGGATATGTTGGTGTAGGGTGAATATTTCTGAGGCAGGATCAGGATAAGGGTTATAGAGAAGATCTTGGTTGGGATATGTTGGTGTAGGGTGAAAATTTCTGAGGCAGGGTCAGGATGAGGGTTATAGAGAAGATCTTGGTTGGGATATGCTGGTGTAGAGTGAATGTTTCTAAGGCGGGGTCAGGATAAGGGTTATAGAGAAGATCTTGGATGGGATATGCTGGTGTAGAGTGAATATTTCTGAGGCAGGGTCAGGATAAAGGTTATAGAGAAGATCTTGGATGGGATATGCTGGTGTAGAGTGAATGTTTCTAAGGCGGGGTCAGGATAAGGGTTATAGAGAAGATCTTGGATGGGATATGCTGGTGTAGAGTGAATATTTCTGAGGCAGGGTCAGGATAAAGGTTATAGAGAAAATCTTGGATGGGATATGCTGGTGTAGAGTGAATATTTCTGAGGCAGGGTCAGGATAAGGGTTATATAAAAGATCTTGGATGGGATATGCTGGTGTAGAGTGAATATTTCTGAAGCAGGGTCAGGATAAGGGTTATAGAGAAGATCTTGGATGGGATATGCTGGTGCCTCTTGTAGAGTGAATATTTCTGAGGCAGGGTCAGGATAAAGGTTATAGAGAAGATCTTGGATGGGATATGCTGGTGTAGAGTGAATATTTCTGAGGCAGGGTCAGGATAAGGGTTATGGAGAAGATCTTGGATGGGATATGCTGGTGTAGGGTGAATATTTCTGAGGCAGGGTCAGGATAAGGGTTATAGAGAAGATCTTGGTTGGGATATGTTGGTGTAGGGTTAATATTTCTGAGGCAGGGTCAGGATAAGGGTTATAGAGAAGATCTTGGATGGGATATGCTGGTGTAGGGTGAATATTTCTGAGGCAGGGTCAGGATAAAGGTTATATAGAAGATCTTGAATGGGATATGCTGGTGTAGAGTGAATATTTCTGAGGCAGGGTCAGGATAAGGGTTATAGGGAAGATCTTGGATGGGATATGCTGGTGTAAAGTGAATATTTCTGAGGCAAAGTCAAGATAAGGGTTATATAGAAGATCCTGGATGGGATATGCTGGTGTACAGCGAATATTTCTGAGGCAGGGTCAGGATAAGGGCTATAGAGAAGATCTTGGATGGGATATGCTGGTGCCTGGTGTAGAGTGAATATTTCTAAGGCAGGGTCAGGATAAAGGTTATAGAGGAGATCTTGGATGGGATATGCTAGTGTAGAGTGAATATTTCTGAGGCAGGGTCAGGATAAAGGTTATAGAGAAGATCTTGGATGGGATATGCTGGTGTACAGTGAATATTTCTGAGGCAGGGTCAGGATAAGTGTTATAGAGAAGATCTTGGTTGGGATATGCTGGTGTACAGTGAATATTTCTGAGGCAGGGTCAGGATAAGGGTTATAGAGAAGATCTTGGATGGGATATGTTGGTGTAGAGTGAATATTTCTAAGGCAGGGTCAGGATAAGGGTTGTAGAGAAGATCTTGGTTGGGATATGCTGGTGTACAGTGAATATTTCTGAGGCAGGGTCAGGATAAGGGTTATAGAGAAGATCTTGGATGGGATATGTTGGTGTAGAGTGAATATTTCTGAGGCAGGGTCAGGATAAGGGTTGTAGAGAAGATCTTGGATGGGATATGCTGGTGTAGAGTGAATATTTCTAAGGCAGGGTCAGGATAAAGGTTATAGAGAAGATCTTGGATGGGATATGCTGGTGTAGAGTGAATATTTCTGAGGCAGGGTCAGGATAAAGGTTATAGAGAAGATCTTGGATGGGATATGCTAGTGTAGAGTGAATATTTCTGAGGCAGGGTCAGGATAAGGGTTATAGAGAAGATCTTGGATGGGATATGTTGGTGTAGGGTGAATATTTCTGAGGCAGGGTCAGGATAAGGGTTATAGAGAAGATCTTGGATGGGATATGCTGGTGTAGGGTGAATATTTCTGAGGCAGGGTCAGGATAAGGGTTATAGAGAAGATCTTGGATGGGATATGCTGGTGTAGAGTGAATATTTCTGAGGCAGGGTCAGGATAAGGGTTACAGAGAAGATCTTGGATGGGATATGCTGGTGTAGAGTGAATATTTCTGAGGCAGGGTCAGGATAAGGGTTACAGAGAAGATCTTGGATGGGATATGCTGGTGTAGGGTGAATATTCCTGAGGCAGGGTCAGGATAAGGGTTATAGAGAAGAGCTTGGATGGGATATGCTGGTGTAGGGTGAATATTTCTGAGGCAGGGTCAGGATAAGGGTAATAGAGAAGATCTTGGTTGGGATATGTTGGTTTAGGGTGAATATTTCTGAGGCAGGGTCAGGATAAGGGTTATAGAGAAGATCTTGGATGGGATATGCTGGTGTAGAGTGAATATTTCTGAGGCAGGGTCAGGATAAGGGTTACAGAGAAGATCTTGGATGGGATATGTTGGTGTAGAGTGAATATTTCTGAGGCAGGGTCAGGATAAGGGTTATAGAGAAGATCTTGGATGGGATTTGCTGGTGTAGGGTGAAAATTTCTGAGGCAGGGTCAGGATAAGGGTTATAGAGAAGATCTTGGATGGGATTTGCTGGTGTACAGTGAATATTTCTGAGGCAGGGTCAGGATAAGGGTTATAGAGAAGATCTTGGATGGGGTATTCTGGTTTAGGGTGAATATTTCCAAGGCAGGATCAGGATAAGGGTTATAGAGAAGATCTTGGATGGGATATGCTGGTGTAGGGTGAATATTTCTGAGGCAGGGTCAGGATAAGGGTTATAGAGAAGATCTTGGATGGGATTTGCTGGTGTAGGGTGAAAATTTCTGAGGCAGGGTCAGGATAAGTGTTATAGAGAAGATCTTGGATGGGATATGCTGGTGTACAGTGAATATTTCTGAGGCAGGGTCAGGATAAGGGTTATAGAGAAGATCTTGGATGGGGTATTCTGGTTTAGGGTGAATATTTCCAAGGCAGGATCAGGATAAGGGTTATAGAGAAGATCTTGGATGGGATATGCTGGTGTAGGGTGAATATTTCTGAGGCAGGGTCAGGATAAGGGTTATAGAGAAGATCTTGGATGGGATTTGCTGGTGTAGGGTGAAAATTTCTGAGGCAGGGTCAGGATAAGTGTTATAGAGAAGATCTTGGATGGGATATGCTGGTGTACAGTGAATATTTCTGAGGCAGGGTCAGGATAAGGGTTATAGAGAAGATCTTGGATGGGATATGCTGGTGTAGAGTGAATATTTCTGAGGCAGGGTCAGGATAAAGGTTATAGAGAAGATCTTGGATGGGATATGCTGGTGCCTGGTGTAGAGTGAATATTTCTAAGGCAGGGTCAGGATAAAGGTTATAGAGAAGATCTTGGATGGGATATGCTGGTGTAGAGTGAATATTTCTGAGGCAGGGTCAGGATAAAGGTTATAGAGAAGATCTTGGATGGGATATGCTGGTGTAGAGTGAATATTTCTGAGGCAGGGTCAGGATAAGGGTTATAGAGAAGATCTTGGGTGGGATATGCTGGTGTAGAGTGAATTTTTCTGAGGCAGGGTCAGGATAAGGGTTATAGAGAAGATCTTGGATGGGATATGCTGGTGTAGGGTGAATATTTCTGAGGCAGGGTCAGGATAAGGGTTATAGAGAAGATCTTGGATGGGATATGCTGGTGTAGAGTGAATATTTCTGAGGCAGGGTCGGGATAAGGGTTATAGAGAAGATCTTGGATGGGATATGCTGGTGTAGGGTGAATATTTCTGAGGCAGGGTCAGGATAAGGGTTATAGAGAAGATCTTAGATGGGATATGTTGGTGTAGGGTGAATATTTCTGAGGCAGGGTCAGGATAAGGGTTATAGAGAAGATCTTGGATGGGATATGCTGGTGCCTGGTGTAGAGTGAATATTTCTAAGGCAGGGTCAGGATAAAGGTTATAGAGGAGATCTTGGATGGGATATGCTGGTGTAGAGTGAATATTTCTGAGGCAGGGTCAGGATAAAGGTTACAGAGAAAATCTTGGATGGGATATGTTGGTGTTGGGTGAATATTTCTGAGGCAGGGTCAGGATAAGGGTTATAGAGAAGATCTTGGATGGGATATGTTGGTGTAGGGTGAATATTTCTGAGGCAGGGTCAGGATAAGGGTTATAGAGAGGATCTTGGATGGGATATGCTGGTGTAGGGTGAATATTTCTGAGGCAGGGTCAGGATAAGGGTTATAGAGAAGATCTTGGATGGGATATGCTGGTGTAGGGTGAATATTTCTGAGGCAGGGTCAGGATAAGGGTTATAGAGAAGATCTTGGATGGGATATGTTGGTGTAGAGTGAATATTTCTGAGGCAGGGTCAGGATAATGGTTATAGAGAAGATCTTGGATGGGATATGCTGGTGCCTGGTGTAGAGTGAATATTTCTGAGGCAGGGTCAGGATAAGGGTTATAGAGAAGATCTTGGGTGGGATATGCTGTTGCCTGGTGTAGAGTGAATATTTCTAAGGCAGGGTCAGGATAAAGGTTATAGAGAAGATCTTGGATGGGCTATGCTGGTGTAGGGTGAAAACTTCTGAGGCAGGGTCAGGATAAGGGTTATAGAGAAGATCTTGGATGGGATATGCTGGTGTAGGGTAAATATTTCTGAGGCAGGGTCAGGATAAAGGTTATATAGAAGATCTTGAATGGGATATGCTGGTGTAGAGTGAATATTTCTGAGGCAGGGTCAGGATAAAGGTTATAGAGAAGATCTTGGATGGGATATGCTGGTGCCTGGTGTAGAGTGAATATTTCTGAGGCAGGGTCAGGATAAGGGTTATAGAGAAGATCTTGGGTGGGATATGCTGGTGTAGAGTGAATTTTTCTGAGGCAGGGTCAGGATAAGGGTTATAGAGAAGATCTTGGATGGGATATGTTGGTGTAGGGTGAATATTTCTGAGGCAGGCTCAGGATAAGGGTTATAGAGAAGATCTTGGATGGGATATGCTGGTGTAGGGTGAATATTTCTGAGGCAGGCTCAGGATAAGGGTTATAGAGAAGATCTTGGATGGGATATGTTGGTGTAGGGTGAATATTTCTGAGGCAGGGTCAGGATAAGGGTTATAGAGAAGATCTTGGTTGGGATATGTTGTTGTAGAGTGAATATTTCTGAGGCCGGGTCAGGATAAGGGTTATAGAGAAGATCTTGGATGGGATATGTTGGTGTAGGGTGAATATTTCTGAGGCAGGGTCAGGATAAGGGTTATAGAGAAGATCTTGGATGGGATATGCTGGTGTAGAGTGAATATTTCTGAGGCAGGTTCAGGATAAGGGTTATAGAGAAGATCTTGGATGGGATATGTTGGTGTAGGGTGAATATTTCTGAGGCAGGGTCAGGATAAGGGTTATAGAGAAGATCTTGGATGGGATATGTTGGTGTAGGGTGAATATTTCTGAGGCAGGGTCAGGATAAGGGTTATAGAGAAGATCTTGGTTAGGATATGTTGTTGTAGAGTGAATATTTCTGAGGCCGGGTCAGGATAAGGGTTATAGAGAAGATCTTGGATGGGATATGCTGGTGTAGGGTGAATATTTCTGAGGCAGGGTCAGGATAAAGGTTATAGAGAAGATCTTGGATGGGATATGCTGGTGTAGAGTGAATATTTCTGAGGCAGGGTCAGGATAAGGGTTATAGAGAAGATCTTGGTTGGGATATGTTGTTGTAGAGTGAATATTTCTGAGGCCGGGTCAGGATAAGGGTTATAGAGAAGATCTTGGATGGGATATGTTGGTGTAGGGTGAATATTTCTGAGGCAGGGTCAGGATAAGGGTTATAGAGAAGATCTTGGATGGGATATGCTGGTGTAGAGTGAATATTTCTGAGGCAGGTTCAGGATAAGGGTTATAGAGAAGATCTTGGATGGGATATGTTGTGTAGGGTGAATATTTCTGAGGCAGGCTCAGGATAAGGGTTATAGAGAAGATCTTGGTTTGGATATTCTGGTGTAGGGTGAATATTTCTGAGGCAGGGTCAGGATAAAGGTTATAGAGAAGATCTTGGGTGGGATATGCTGGTGTAGAGTGAATTTTTCTGAGGCAGGGTCAGGATAAGGGTTATAGAGAAGATCTTGGATGGGATATGTTGGTGTAGAGTGAATATTTCTGAGACAGGGTCAGGATAAGGGTTATAGAGAAGATCTTAGATGGGATATGCTGGTGTACAGTGAATATTTCTGAAGCTGGGTCAGGATAAGGGTTACAGAGAAGATCTTGGATGGGATATTCTGGTGTAGAGTGAATATTTCTGAGACAGGGTCAGGATAAGGGTTATAGAGAAGATCTTAGATGGGATATGTTGGTGTAGGGTGAATATTTCTGAGGCAGGGTCAGGATAAGGGTTATAGAGACGATCCTGGATGGGATATTCTGGTGTAGGGTGAATATTTCCGAGGCAGGATCAGGATAAGGGTTACAGAGAAAAGTCTGGTTGGGTTTTGCTGGTGTAGGGTCATTACTACAGATTTATGGCAGAGAAGAATGCACCATGCTTACTTTCTATACCCTAATTTTCTTCTCCATTTGCTTGCATTCAGCGTTCTGGGATGCCACCCGTGCATTCATGTTGCTGTCTATCCTGTCCAGTTTTGCCGGAATAATTCTGGGCCTTACCGCTTTCTCCAGTGGGGCCAAATCTGCTAGAACCCGCTCTGCAGGAGTCACATTACTGGTTGCAGGTAAGTGTTATCATATGTCCTGGTTACCAATCAGAGGCTACCATCACACAGAACTGTATGCCAGAATTTGTGCCATATATTATATTATACAGGATATAGCTTCAGCAGTTTGCACAGCCCCTCCAATATAAAGGGAGACAGTACAATTCAATGCAAAGGGGTTAGGTAGGCCCTGCTCACAAGAGCTTACAATCTATATTGGCATGAAGATCCTTTTTTTATATAAATTCATCCATCAAACTGCAATGAACAGTTCTCTATCAGTCTGTTCATGAACTCCAGGCAACATGCAAGGACTTCCCTCATACAAGTCTTCTGGCATCTGCCAATGCTGCAATGCTGCCAACATCCACAGTGTCCTTGTACATTCCCTTCGAGTATCTGATACACATCCACTAGGTGTCAGCAGACTGTAAGTAGTACATTGTAGACATTGTATAGGAAGATTTAGACAAGGGTAAATGAGCTTGTGCTGGGAATAGTGAACATGGCTTCAGTCAGGCTACAGGTCTGATGGTTATCGTCTTATTCCCCTCAGCTCCATCCCCTTTACCTTGAAAGAAATTATTATCACCATTAAAGAGGAGGGCCAATCAAAAAAAAAAAAAAAATGAAAAGTCAGCAGCTACAAATACTGCAGCTGCTGACTTTTAATTGGACACTTACCTGTTCCAGGGTCCAGAGATGTGGGGGATCGAAGCCCCGCTTATCTCCCCCTTTGTTCAGTGACGCCGGCATTGCAACTGTGGGCGCCGGGCTGTGGCTTCACAGCCTGGCACCCAATGCGCATGCGCGAGCGGCGCTGCGCGCCGTGATTGGCTGCTCAGTCACCTGGGACCTGTAATGGGTCCCAGATGATTGACAGCAGGGAGGGAGCAGAGCTGAGCCCTTCCTGTGCCGAGGGGGAAGTGATGTCACCAGCCCAGGCACTGGAAGAGGCAGACTACGAGGGACCCCCCAGCAACAGGCATTTAGAGGTAAGTAAAAATATCCAAATGTTTTTTTGTATTTTTTTTTTTAGGATTTTTCATGTCGTTTTTTTTTTTTTGGGTGGAACCCCACTTTGAGTTCGTTCAAAGTTCTGTTTTCAGCCAGGAAAGTAAAATATACAGAGTACCTGTTGGACTCTCTAAGCCATTGAATTCAGCCTATTCCAGGAATTGGAGGGCAAGCATCTTCAGATGCTGAGAAATTTGTCATGTCAGACACAGAAGTCCAGGCTACCTAAAGAGGCCGTGTGCATCCTATTGGCTGGAAGAAGCAGCAGACATCAGAGGCTGAAGTCTTGGCCACAGTTAGCTAAGCATGGGAAGCCAAGGCTTTCTTCTTGGTCCAACCTGTAGACCTTCCTGGCAGCCCTGTTAGAAGTATTGAAATGGGGTCTCATAGTGAGGTGGGATGTGGGGTTATAGACCTGGAAGGAACGTGGACTTCAGACCTTCGTTACCAGTAATTGTTTGAAGTTGTTTAAAGAGGGAAATGAAATATCATTTACAAAGTGTGAGCAAAAGTTACCTTTCTCAAACAATGGACAGCAACATTTTGAGACCTGCCTGCAACTGTCCATGTACCGTTTGTGAAAAGCCCACGCGTCTTTCATAATTTTGGGACAAGCGGAAAGGCTTTTCTTTATAGAGAGAATGTGCTGCACCGAAGGGAACTGCTCTGTTACATGTTTGCACATGAAGGTAACATTTTTGAAACCCTGGTAGATGTTAGCACAGATATAGACAGAATCAGGGCTTCAGACCATAGAATAATACTCCAAATAAAGATCTGGTTTGAAAAGCTGCATAATGCCCCATACACACGATCAGAAATTCCATCAGAAAAAACTTGGATGGTTTTTTCCGACGGAATTCCGCTCAAGCTTGCCTTATATACACACGGGTCACATAAAAGTTCTCTGAACTTTCGACCGTCAAGAACGCGGTGATGTACAACACTACGACGAGCCGAGAAAATGAAGTTCAATGCTTCCGAGCATGCGTCAAATTGTTTCCGAGCATGCGTGATTTTTTGCGCGTCCGAATTGCATACAGACGAACGCATTTTCGGATAGGAACTTTTTCCGACCAAAAAATAGAGAACCTGCGCTCAATCTTTTGCTGGCTGGTATTCCGCCAGCATAAGTCTGATGGAGCATACACACGGTCGGAATTTCTGACCCAAAGCTCATATCGGACTTTTGCTGGCGGAATTACTGATCGTGTGTGTGGGGCATAAGGTGTGGGGGAATAACTGACGGCAATGTGACCCGATTGAATGGCTAGCAGAGTCTTGTGATTAGGGAGCACTAAATGAAGAAACACCCAATGAGAAATCCACCGAGATCTACCTACCAGCAGCTCACAAAGGGAATTAAAAATGGAGATGTTTGAAGTGATTAGGTATAAAACAAACATGTTTGACCCCTGTGGGTGACTGAGGCCTAGGAAGGTGATGTGCATTTTTCCACATACACAGCGATTTCACAGCCCCCCCCCCCCCTCTAATCTACCGTATCTAGCTTCTGCTCTGTGAATGGAATGGTCATCCTCAAGGCCTGGTACATGTGGGGTCCAGATAACGTCCTCCAAACAGAGCCAAAATAAACACAATTAATCAAGATATAGAAATACGTGACTACCCAGCGACTGGAAGTATTTACACCATCTATGATTAATGATCACACCTAATCATGGTGTGGAGGAGAAGACTGGATTCCATATCAGTAGACTATTGTACTGTGCTATAGCTTTTCCTACCCATGCATTAGACCCAGATATATTCTTTACAATATAGCCTGGTCAGTACATTCTCTATCATTTTTATCATAGGTGTATTTTATATGATAGAGACAGAATATCAACCAAAAATCCAGAAAAAATTCAAAAACATGACTTAGTAGTTGGTGGAGAAACCCTTGTTGGCGATCACAGAGGTCAGACGTTTCTTGTAGGTGGTGATCAGGTTTGCACACATCTCAGGAGGGATTTTGGTCCACTATTCTTTACAGATCTTCTCTAAATCCTTAAGGTTTCTTGGCTGTCTCCTGGCAACTCGAAGTTTCAGCTCCTTCCATACATTTTCCATAGGATTAAGGTCTAGAGACTGGCTAGGCCACTCCATGACCTTAATGTGCTTCTTCTTAAGCCACTCCTTTGTTGCCTTGGCTGTATGTTTTGGGTCATTGTCATGCTGTAAGACCCATTCATGACCCATCTTCAGTGTTCTGGCTGAGGGAAGAAGGTTCTCCTCCAAGATCTTACAATACATGGCCCCGTCCATTGGCCCCTCAATGCGGCAAAGTCGGCCTGAACCTTTATCAGAGAAACAACCCCAAAGCATCAGGTTTCCACCTCCGTGAGTGACTGTAGGGCTGGTGTGTGATTGTAGGGATGATGTGTGACTGTAGGGATGGTGTTCTTATGGTTATAGTCAGCATTTTTCTTCCTCCAAACATGGCAAGCTAATGCCAAACAGCTCAATTTTGGTCTCATCTGACCACAGAACTTTCTCCCAAAACTTCTCTGAATCATTTAGATGTTCATTGGCAAACTTCACATGGGCCTGTACATTTGTCTTCTTGAGGGTGGGAACCTTCAGGATTTCAATATATGGTGGCGTATTGTGTTACCAATAGGGATGAGCTGAACACCCCCCTGTTTGGTTCGGATCCAGAACATGCAAACAGGCAAAAAATTTGTTCGTACACACGAACATGGTTAAAGTCTCGGGGACACGACCATGAAAAATCAAAAGTGCTCATTTTAAAGGTTAATATGCAAGTTATTGTCATAAAAAGTGTTTGGGGACCCGGGTCCTGCTCCAGGGGACATGGATCAATGCAAAAAAAAGTTTTAAAAACGGCCATTTTTTCGGGAGCAGTGATTTTAATAATGTTGAAAGTGAAACAATAAAAGTGTAATATTCCTTCAAATTTAGTACCTGGGGGTGTCTATAGTATGCCTGTAAAGGGGCGCATGTTTCCAGTGTTTAGAACAGTCTGACAGCAAAATTACATTTCAAAGGAAAAAAAGTCATTTAAAAGTACTAGCACTAGTGCCGGCTATTAATGAATTGTCAAAAAAAAATGAGTGGGGGTCCCCCAAAGTTCCATTACCAGGCCCTTCAGGTCTGGTATGGATATTAAGGGGAACTCTGCGCCAAAATTTAAAAAAAAATGGCGTGGGGTTCCCCCAAAAATCCACACCAGACCCTTATCCGAGCACACAACCTGGCAGGCGCAGGAAAAGAGGGGGGATGAGAGAGCGCCCCCCCTCCTGAACCGTACCAGGCCACATGCCCTCAACATGGGGAGGATGTCCTCATGTTGATGGGGACAAGGGCCTCATCCCCACAACCCTTGCCCGGTGGTTGTGGGGGTATGTGAGCGGGGGGCTTATTGGAATCTGGAAGCCCCCTTTAACAAAGGGGACACCCAGATCCCGCCCCCCTATGTGAATTGGTAGGGGGTACATTGTACCCCTACCATTTCACAAAAACAAAGTGTCAAAATGTTAAAAAACCACAGGAGACGGCTTGGGACAAGTCCTTTATTAAAAATAAAAAAATAAAAGAGAGATTCCAGCGATGTAATCCAATAAATCCATGCTCCTCCTCCATCGATGTAATCCAATAAATCCATGCTCCTCCTCCATCGATGTAATCCAATAAATCCATGCTCCTCCTCCATCGATGTAATCTAATAAATCCATGCTCCTCCTCCATTGATGTAATCCAATAAATCCATGCTCCTCCTCCATCGATGTAATCCAATAAATCCATGCTCCTCCTCCATCGATGTAATCCAATAAATCCATGCTCCTCCTCCATCGATGTAATCCAATAAATCCATGCTTCTCCTCCATCGATGTAATCTAATAAATCCATGCTCCTCCTCCATCGATGTAATCCAATAAATCCATGCTCCTCCTCCATCGATGTAATCTAATGAATCCATGCTCCTCCTCCATCGATGTAATCCAATAAATCCATGCTCCACCTCTATGGATGTAATCTAATAAATCCATGCTCCTCCTCCATCGATGTAATCCATAAATCCATGCTCCTCCTCCATCGATGTAATCCAATAAATCCATGCTCCTCCTCCATCGATGTAATCCAATAAATCCATGCTCCTCCTCCATCGATGTAATCTAATAAATCCATGCTCCTCCTCCATCAATGTAATCTAATAAATCCATGCTCCTCCTCCATCGATGTAATCTAATAAATCCATGCTCCTACTCCATCGATGTAATCTAATAAATCCATGCTCCTCCTCCATCGATGTAATACAATAAATCCATGCTCCTCCTCCATCGATGTAATCTAATAAATCCATGCTCCTCCTCCATCGATGTAATCTAATAAATCCATGCTCCTCCTCCATCGATGTAATCTAATAAATCCATGCTCCTCCTCCATCGATGTAATCCATAGATCCATGCTCCTCCTCCATCGATGTAATCCAATAAATCCATGCTCCTCCTCCATCGATGTAATCTAATAAATCCATGCTCCTCCTCCATCGATGTAATCTAATAAATCCATGCTCCTCCTCCATCGATGTAATCTAATAAACCCATGCTCCTCCTCCATCAATGTGATCCAATAAATCCATGCTCCTCCTCCATCGATGTAATCCAATAAATCCATGCTCCTCCTCCATCGATGTAATCTAATAAATCCATGCTCCTCCTCCATCGATGTAATCTAATAAATCCATGCTCCTCCTCCATCGATGTAATCCAATAAATCCATGCTCCACCTCCATGGATGTAATCTAATAAATCCATGCTCCTCCTCCATCGATGTAATCCAATAAATCCATGCTCCTACTCCATCGATGTAATACAATAAATCCGTGCTCCTCCTCCATCGATGTAATCCAATAAATCCATGCTCCTACTCCATCAATGTAATCTAATAAATCCATGCTCCTCCTCCATCGATGTAATCTAATAAATCCATGCTCCTCCTCCATCAATGTAATCTAATAAATCCATGCTCCTCCTCCATCGATGTAATCTAATAAATCCATGCTCCTACTCCATCGATGTAATACAATAAATGCATGCTCCTCCTCCATCAATGTAATCTAATAAATCCATGCTCCTCCTCCATTGATGTAATCTAATAAATCCATGCTCCTCCTCCATCGATGTAATCTAATAAATCCATGCTCCTACTCCATCGATGTAATCTAATAAATCCATGCACCTCCTCCATCGATGTAATTTAATAAATCCATGCTCCTCCTTAATCGATGTAATCCATAAATCCATGCTCCTCCTTAATCGATGTAATCCATAAATCCATGCTCCTCCTCCATCAATGTAATCCAATAAATCCATGCTCCTCCTCCATCAATGTAATCTAATAAATCCATGCTCCTCCTCCATGGATGTAATCTAATAAATCCATGCTCCTCCTCCATCTATGCAATCCAATAAATCCATGCTCCTCCTCCATCGATGTAATCTAATAAATCCATGCTCCTACTCCATCGATGTAATCTAATAAATCCATGCTCCTCCTCCATCGATGTAATCCAATAAATCCATGCTTCTCCTTCATCGATGTAATCTAATAAATCCATGCTCCTCCTCCATCGATGTAATCCAATAAATCCATGCTCCTCCTCCATCGATGTAATCTAATAAATCCATGCTTCTCCTCCATCAATGTGATCCAATAAATCCATGCTCCACCTCTATGGATGTAATCTAATAAATCCATGCTCCTCCTCCATCGATGTAATCTAATAAATCCATGCTCCTCCTCCATCGATGTAATCCATAAATCCATGCTCCTCCTCCATCGATGTAATCCAATAAATCCATGCTCCTCCATCGATGTAATCCAATAAATCCATGCTCCTCCTCCATCGATGTAATCTAATAAATCCATGCTCCTCCTCCATCGATGTAATCTAATAAATCCATGCTCCTCCTCCATCGATGTAATCTAATAAATCCATGCTCCTCCTCCATCAATGTGATCCAATAAATCCATGCTCCTACTCCATCACTGTAATCCAATAAATCCATGCTCCACCTCCATGGATGTAATCTAATAAATCCATGCTCCTCCTCCATCGATGTAATCCAATAAATCCATGCTTCTCCTTCATCGATGTAATCTAATAAATCCATGCTCCTCCTCCATCGATGTAATCCAATAAATCCATGCTCCTACTCCATCGATGTAATCCAATAAATCCATGCTCCTCCTCCATCGATGTAATCCAATAAATCCATGCTCCTCCTCCATCGATGTAATCCAATAAATCCATGCTCCTCCTCCATCGATGTAATCCAATAAATCCATACTCCTCCTCCATCGATGTAATCCAATAAATCCATGCTCCTCCTCCATCGATGTAATCTAATAAATCCATGCTTCTCCTCCATCAATGTGATCCAATAAATCCATGCTCCTCCTCCATCGATGTAATCTAATAAATCCATGCTCCTCCTCCATCGATGTAATCCAATAAATCCATGCTCCTCCTTCATCGATGTAATCTAATAAATCCATGCTCCTCCTCCATCGATGTAATCCAATAAATCCATGCTCCTACTCCATCGATGTAATCCAATAAATCCATGCTCCTCCTCCATCGATGTAATCCAATAAATCCATGCTCCTCCTCCATCGATGTAATCCAATAAATCCATGCTCCTCCTCCATCGATGTAATCCAATAAATCCATGCTCCTCCTCCATCGATGTAATCTAATAAATCCATGCTCCTCCTCCATTGATGTAATCCAATAAATCCATGCTCCTCCTCCATCTATGTAATCCAATAAATTCATGCTCCTCCTCCATCGATGTAATCCAATAAATCCATGCTCCACCTCCATGGATGTAATCTAATAAATCCATGCTCCTCCTCCATCGATGTAATCCAATAAATCCATGCTTCTCCTCCATCGATGTAATCTAATAAATCCATGCTCCTCCTCCATCGATGTAATCCAATAAATCCATGCTCCTCCTCCATCGATGTAATCTAATAAATCCATGCTCCTCCTCCATCGATGTAATCCAATAAATCCATGCTTCTCCTCCATCGATGTAATCTAATAAATCCATGCTCCTCCTCCATCGATGTAATCCAATAAATCCATGCTTCTCCTCCATCGATGTAATCTAATAAATCCATGCTCCTCCTCCATCGATGTAATCCAATGAATCCATGCTCCTCCTCCATTGATGTAATCCAATACATCCATGCTCCTCCTCCATCGATGTAATCCAATAAATCCATGCTCCTACTCCATCGATGTAATCCAATAAATCCATGCTCCTACTCCATCGATGTAATACAATAAATCCGTGCTCCTCCTCCATCGATGTAATCCAATAAATCCATGCTCCTACTCCATCGATGTAATCCATAAATCCATGCTCCTCCTCCATCGATGTAATCCAATAAATCCATGCTCCTCCTCCATCGATGTAATCTAATAAATCCATGCTCCTCCTCCATCGATGTAATCTAATAAATCCATGCTCCTACTCCATCGATGTAATCTAATAAATCCATGCTCCTCTTCCATCGATGTAATCTAATAAATCCGTGCTCCTCCTCCATCAATGTAATCCAATAAATCCATGCTCCTACTCCATCGATGTAATCCATAAATCCATGCTCCTCCTCCATCGATGTAATCCAATAAATCCATGCTCCTCCTCCATCGATGTAATCTAATAAATCCATGCTCCTCCTCCATCGATGTAATCTAATAAATCCATGCTCCTCCTCCATCGATGTAATCTAATAAATCCATGCTCCTACTCCATCGATGTAATCCAATAAATCCATGCTCCTACTCCATCGATGTAATCTAATAAATCCATGCTCCTACTCCATTGATGTAATCCAATAAATCCATGCTCCTACTCCATCGATGTAATCTAATAAATCCATGCTCCTCCTCCATCGATGTAATTTAATAAATCCATGCTCCTCCTTAATCGATGTAATCCATAAATCCATGCTCCTCCTTAATCGATGTAATCCATAAACCCATGCTCCTACTCCATCGATGTAATCTAATAAATCCATGCTCCTCCTCCATCAATGTAATCCAATACATCCATGCTCCTCCTCCATCTATGCAATCCAATAAATCCATGCTCCTCCTCCATCGATGTAATCTAATAAATCCATGCTTCTACTCCATCGATGTAATCTAATAAATCCATGCTCCTCCTCCATCGATGTAATCCAATAAATCCATGCTCCTCCCCCATCGATGTAATCCAATAAATCCATGCTCCTCCTCCATCGATGTAATCCAATAAATCCATGCTCCTCCTCCATCGATGTAATCCAATAAATCCATGCTCCTCCTCCATCAATGTAATCTAATAAATCCATGCTCCTCCTCCATCGATGTAATCCAATAAATCCATGCTCCTCCTCCATCGATGTAATCCAATAAATCCATGCTCCTCCTCCATCGATGTAATCCAATAAATCCATGCTCCTCCTCCATCAATGTAATCTAATAAATCCATGCTCTTCCTCCATGGATGTAATCCAATAAATCCATGCTCCTCCTCCATCAATGTAATCCAATAAATCCATGCTCCTCCTCCATCGATGTAATCTAATAAATCCATGCTCCTCCTCCATCGATGTAATCCAATAAATCCATGCTCCTCCTCCATCGATGTAATCCAATAAATCCATGCTCCTCCTCCATCGATGTAATCCAATAAATCCATGCTCCTACTCCATCAATGTAATCTAATAAATCCATGCTCCTCCTCCATCGATGTAATCCAATAAATCCATGCTCCTACTCCATCGATGTAATCCAATAAATCCATGCTCCTACTCCATCGATGTAATCTAATAAATCCATGCTCCTCCTCCATCGATGTAATCCAATAAATCCATGCTCCTACTCCATCGATGTAATCTAATAAATCCATGCTCCTCCTCCATCGATGTAATCTAATAAATCCATGCTCCTCCTCCATCGATGTAATCCAATAAATCCATACTCCACCTCCATGGATGTAATCTAATAAATCCATGCTCCTCTTCCATCAATGTAATCGAATAAATCCATGCTCCTCCTCCATCGATGTAATCTAATAAATCCATGCTCCTACTCCATCGATGTAATCTAATAAATCCATGCTCCTACTCCATCTATGTAATCTAATAAATCCATGCTCCTACTCCATTGATGTAATCTAATAAATCCATGCTCCTCATCCATCAATGTAATCCAATAAATCCATGCTCCTCATCCATCGATGTAATCCAATAAATCCATGCTCCTCCTCCATCGATGTAATCCAATAAATCCATGCTCCTCCCCCATCGATGTAATCCAATAAATCCATGCTCCTCCCCCATCGATGTAATCTAATAAATCCATACTCCACCTCCATTGATGTAATCTAATAAATCCATGCTCCTACTCCATCGATGTAATCCATAAATCCATGCTCCTCCTCCATCGATGTAATCCAATAAATCCATGCTCCTCCATCGATGTAATCCAATAAATCCATGCTCCTCCTCCATCGGTGTAATCTAATAAATCCATGCTCCTCCTCCATCGATGTAATCTAATAAATCCATGCTCCTCCTCCATCGATGTAATCTAATAAATCCATGCTCCTCCTCCATCAATGTGATCCAATAAATCCATGCTCCTACTCCATCACTGTAATCCAATAAATCCATGCTCCACCTCCATGGATGTAATCCAATAAATCCATGCTCCTCCTCCATCGATGTAATCTAATAAATCCATGCTCCTCCTCCATTGATGTAATCTAATAAATCCATGCTCCTACTCCATCGATGTAATCCAATAAATCCATGCTCCTCCTCCATCTATGTAATCCAATAAATCCATGCTCCTCCTCCATCGATGTAATCTAATAAATCCATGCTCCTCCTCCATCAATGTAATCTAATAAATCCATGCTCCTCCTCCATCGATGTAATCCAATAAATCCATGCTCCTCCTCCATCGATGTAATCTAATAAATCCATGCTCCTCCTCCATCGATGTAATACAATAAATCCATGCTCCTCCTCCATCGATGTAATCCAATAAATCCATGCTCCTCCTCCATCGGTGTAATCTAATAAATCCATGCTCCTCCTCCATCGATGTAATCTAATAAATCCATGCTCCTTCTCCATCGATGTAATCTAATAAATCCATGCTCCTCCTCCATCAATGTGATCCAATAAATCCATGCTCCTACTCCATCACTGTAATCCAATAAATCCATGCTCCACCTCCATGGATGTAATCTAATAAATCCATGCTCCTCCTCCATCGATGTAATCCAATAAATCCATGCTCCTACTCCATCGATGTAATCCAATAAATCCATGCTCCTCCTCCATCGATGTAATCCAATAAATCCATGCTCCTCCATCGATGTAATCCAATAAATCCATGCTCCTCCTCCATCAATGTAATCTAATAAATCCATGCTCCTCCTCCATCGATGTAATCTAATAAATCCATGCTCCTACTCCATCGATGTAATCCAATAAATCCATGCTCCTCCTCCATCTATGTAATCCAATAAATTCATGCTCCTCCTCCATCGATGTAATCCAATAAATCCATGCTCCACCTCCATGGATGTAATCTAATAAATCCATGCTCCTCCTCCATCGATGTAATCCAATAAATCCATGCTTCTCCTCCATCGATGTAATCTAATAAATCCATGCTCCTCCTCCATCGATGTAATCCAATAAATCCATGCTCCTCCTCCATCGATGTAATCTAATGAATCCATGCTCCTCCTCCATTGATGTAATCCAATACATCCATGCTCCTCCTCCATCGATGTAATCCAATAAATCCATGCTCCTCCTCCATTGATGTAATCCAATAAATCCATGCTCCACCTCTATGGATGTAATCTAATAAATCCATGCTCCTACTCCATCGATGTAATCCAATAAATCCATGCTCCACCTCCATGGATGTAATCTAATAAATCCATGCTCCTCCTCCATCGATGTAATCCAATAAATCCATGCTCCTACTCCATCGATGTAATACAATAAATCCGTGCTCCTCCTCCATCGATGTAATCCAATAAATCCATGCTCCTACTCCATCGATGTAATCCATAAATCCATGCTCCTCCTCCATCGATGTAATCCAATAAATCCATGCTCCTCCTCCATCGATGTAATCTAATAAATCCATGCTCCTCCTCCATCGATGTAATCTAATAAATCCATGCTCCTACTCCATCGATGTAATCCAATAAATCCATGCTCCTACTCCATCGATGTAATCCAATAAATCCATGCTCCTCCTCCATCGATGTAATTTAATAAATCCATGCTCCTCCTTAATCGATGTAATCCATAAATCCATGCTCCTCCTTAATCGATGTAATCCATAAATCCATGCTCCTACTCCATCGATGTAATCCAATAAATCCTTGCTCCTACTCCATCGATGTAATCTAATAAATCCATGCTCCTCCTCCATCAATGTAATCCAGTAAATCCATGCTCCTCCTCCATCTATGCAATCCAATAAATCCATGCTCCTCCTCCATCGATGTAATCTAATAAATCCATGCTCCTACTCCATCGATGTAATCTAATAAATCCATGCTCCTCCTCCATCGATGTAATCCAATAAATCCATGCTCCTCCCCCATCGATGTAATCCAATAAATCCATGCTCCTCCTCCATCGATGTAATCCAATAAATCCATGCTCCTCCTCCATCGATGTAATCCAATAAATCCATGCTCCTCCTCCATCGATGTAATCCAATAAATCCATGCTCCTCCTCCATCGATGTAGTCCAATAAATCCATGCTCCTCCTCCATCAATGTAATCTAATAAATCCATGCTCCTCCTCCATCGATGTAATCCAATAAATCCATGCTCCTACTCCATCGATGTAATCTAATAAATCCATGCTCCTCCTCCATCGATGTAATCCAATAAATCCATGCTCCTACTCCATCGATGTAATCTAATAAATCCATGCTCCTCCTCCATCGATGTAATCTAATAAATCCATGCTCCTCCTCCATCGATGTAATCTAATAAATCCATGCTCCTCCTCCATCGATGTAATCCAATAAATCCATACTCCACCTCCATGGATGTAATCTAATAAATCCATGCTCCTCTTCCATCAATGTAATCGAATAAATCCATGCTCCTCCTCCATCGATGTAATCTAATAAATCCATGCTCCTACTCCATCGATGTAATCTAATAAATCCATGCTCCTACTCCATCTATGTAATCCAATAAATCCATGCTCCTACTCCATCAATGTGATCCAATAAATCCATGCTCCTACTCCATCGATGTAATCTAAATAAACCATACTCCACCTCCATTGATGTAATCTAATAAATCCATGCTCCTCCTCCATCGATGTAATCTAATAAATCCATGCTCCTACTCCATCGATGTAATCTAATAAATCCATACTCCACCTCCATTGATGTAATCTAATAAATCCATGCTCCTACTCCATCGATGTAATCTAATAAATCCATGCTCCTACTCCATTGATGTAATCTAATAAATCCATGCTCCTCATCCATCAATGTAATCCAATAAATCCATGCTCCTCCTCCATCGATGTAATCCAATAAATACATGCTCCTACTCCATTGATGTAATCCATAAATCCATGCTCCTCCCCCATCGATGTAATCCAATAAATCCATGCTCCTCCCCCATCGATGTAATCTAATAAATCCATACTCCACCTCCATTGATGTAATCTAATAAATCCATGCTCCTACTCCATCGATGTAATCCATAAATCCATGCTCCTCCTCCATCGATGTAATCCAATAAATCCATGCTCCTCCATCGATGTAATCCAATAAATCCATGCTCCTCCTCCATCGGTGTAATCTAATAAATCCATGCTCCTCCTCCATCGATGTAATCTAATAAATCCATGCTCCTCCTCCATCGATGTAATCTAATAAATCCATGCTCCTCCTCCATCAATGTGATCCAATAAATCCATGCTCCTACTCCATCACTGTAATCCAATAAATCCATGCTCCACCTCCATGGATGTAATCTAATAAATCCATGCTCCTACTCCATCGATGTAATCTAATAAATCCATGCTCCTCCTCCATCAATGTAATCTAATAAATCCATGCTCCTCCTCCATCGATGTAATCTAATAAATCCATGCTCCTCCATCGATGTAATCCAATAAATCCATGCTCCTCCTCCATCGGTGTAATCTAATAAATCCATGCTCCTCCTCCATCGATGTAATCTAATAAATCCATGCTCCTCCTCCATCGATGTAATCCAATAAATCCATGCTCCTACTCCATCACTGTAATCCAATAAATCCATGCTCCACCTCCATGGATGTAATCTAATAAATCCATGCTCCTCCTCCATCGATGTAATCCAATAAATCCATGCTCCTACTCCATCGATGTAATACAATAAATCCGTGCTCCTCCTCCATCGATGTAATCCAATAAATCCATGCTCCTCCATCGATGTAATCCAATAAATCCATGCTCCTCCTCCATCAATGTAATCTAATAAATCCATGCTCCTCCTCCATCGATGTAATCTAATAAATCCATGCTCCTCCTCCATCGATGTAATCTAATAAATCCATGCTCCTACTCCATCGATGTAATCTAATAAATCCATGCTCCTCCTCCATCGATGTAATCCAATAAATCCATGCTCCTACTCCATCGATGTAATCTAATAAATCCATGCTCCTCCTCCATCGATGTAATCTAATAAATCCATGCTCCTCCTCCATCGATGTAATCCAATAAATCCATACTCCACCTCCATGGATGTAATCTAATAAATCCATGCTCCTCCTCCATCAATGTAATCGAATAAATCCATGCTCCTCCTCCATCGATGTAATCTAATAAATCCATGCTCCTACTCCATCGATGTAATCTAATAAATCCATGCTCCTACTCCATCGATGTAATCCAATAAATCCATGCTCCTACTCCATCAATGTGATCCAATAAATCCATGCTCCTCCTCCATCGATGTAATCTAATAAATCCGTGCTCCTCCTCCATCAATGTAATCGAATAAATCCATGCTCCTCCTCCATCGATGTAATCTAATAAATCCATGCTCCTCCTCCATCGATGTAATCTAATAAATCCATGCTCCTCCTCCATCGATGTAATCTAATAAATCCATGCTCCTCCTCCATGGATGTAATCCAATAAATCCATGCTCCTCCTCCATGGATGTAATCCAATAAATCCATGCTCCTCCTCCATCGATGTAATCCAATAAATCCATGCTCCTCCTCCATCAATGTAATCGAATAAATCCATGCTCCTCCTCCATCGATGTAATCTAATAAATCCATGCTCCTACTCCATCGATGTAATACAATAAATCCATGCTCCTACTCCATCAATGTGATCCAATAAATCCATGCTCCTCCTCCATCGATGTAATCTAATAAATCCGTGCTCCTCCTCCATCAATGTAATCGAATAAATCCATGCTCCTCCTCCATCGATGTAATCTAATAAATCCATGCTCCTCCTCCATCGATGTAATCTAATAAATCCATGCTCCTCCTCCATCGATGTAATCTAATAAATCCATGCTCCTCCTCCATGGATGTAATCCAATAAATCCATGCTCCTCCTCCATGGATGTAATCCAATAAATCCATGCTCCTCCTCCATCGATGTAATCCAATAAATCCATGCTCCTCCTCCATCAATGTAATCGAATAAATCCATGCTCCTCCTCCATCGATGTAATCTAATAAATCCATGCTCCTACTCCATCGATGTAATACAATAAATCCATGCTCCTACTCCATCAATGTGATCCAATAAATCCATGCTCCTACTCCATCGATGTAATCTAATAAATCCATACTCCACCTCCATTGATGTAATCTAATAAATCCATGCTCCTACTCCATCGATGTAATCTAATGAATCCATGCTCCTCATCCATCGATGTAATCCATAAATCCATGCTCCTCCTCCATCGATGTAATCCAATAAATCCATGCTCCTCCCCCATCGATGTAATCCAATAAATCCATGCTCCTCCTCCATCGATGTAATCTAATAAATCCATGCTCCTCCTCCATCGATGTAATCCAATAAATCCATGCTCCTCCCCCATCGATGTAATCCAATAAATCCATGCTCCTCCCCCATCGATGTAATCTAATAAATCCATACTACACCTCCATTGATGTAATCTAATAAATCCATGCTCCTCCCCCATCGATGTAATCTAATAAATCCATGCTCCTCCTCCATCGATGTAATCTAATAAATCCATGCTCCTCCTCCATCGATGTAATCCAATAAATCCATGCTCCTCCCCCATCGATGTAATCTAATAAATCCATGCTCCTCCTCCATCGATGTAATCTAATAAATCCATGCTCCTCCTCCATCGATGTAATCCCATAAATCCATGCTCCACCTCCATGGATGTAATCCAATAAATCCATGCTCCTACTCCATCGATGTAATCCAATAAATCCATGCTCCTCCTCCATCGATGTAATCCAATAAATCCATGCTCCTACTCCATCGATGTAATCCGATTCTCGATCTCCAGCGACTCCAGCGAGGAACACGCACAGGATCCTGACTCCACCGGAGGCACCCAGCCAATGATGCAGCGCCAGCTTGACAGCTCTTATGTAGCTGAGGGCGGGGCCACCCGTCGCATGACCCCGCCCCCCTTGTACAAGGGGAAATGCCGGGGTTTCCCAGTGACGTGTACGGGTGACCACCCTCTATAGCAACGCAGGATTCCCGTTCTTATTTTTCAATAACTTTCAATGACTTCTATGTGTATTGTCGGACCGGCAATTCATTAATAGCCGGCACTAGCGCTAGTACTTTTAAATGACTTTTTTTCCTTTGAAATGTCATTTTGTTCTCGGACTGTTCTAAACACGGGAAACATGCGCCCCTTTACAGGTATACTATAGACACCCCCCAGCTACGATATTTAAAGGAATATTACACTTTTATTTTTTCACTTTAAGCATTATTAAAATCACTGCTCCCGAAAAAACTGCTGTTTTTAAAACTTTTGCTTTTTGCATTGATACATGTCCCCTGGGGCAGGACCCGGGTCCCCGAACACTTTTTATGACAATACCATGCAAATTAGCCTTTAAAATTAGCACTTTAGATTTCTCCCATAGACTTTTAAAGGGTGTTCTGCGGCTTTTCAAATTAGCCGCGAACACCCCAAATTGTTGGCTATTCGCCGAACGGGCGAACAGCCAATGTTCGACTCGAACAGACCATCCCTAATTACTAATGGTTTGTTTGGTGACTGTGGTCCCAATGGCCTTGAGATCCTTCACAAGCTCCTCCCGTGTAGTTCTGGGCGGATCCCTCACTTTTCTCATGACCATCCTCACCCCATGAGGAGAAATCTTCCATGGAGCTCCAGACCGAGGACGATTGTTGGTTATTTTGTATTTCTTCCAATTGTGAATAATCGCCCCAACAGTTGTCTCCTTCTCACCGAGCTTCTTGCTGATGGTCTTGTAGCCCATTCCAGCCTTGTGCAGGTCTACAATCTTCTCCCTGACGTCCTCTGACAGATCTTTGGTCTTCCCCATGATGGTGAGGATTGGATGGAAGAAAGAGATTCTGTGGACAGGTGTCTTTTATACACATAACGAGTTGTCGTTAGGAGAACCTTCTTACATTGACAGGACTAATCTGTGTACCACATGAGCACCTCCTGTAGTGTCTGTGTATACTCCATATATACCCCCCATATATACTATATACACTCTCTATATACTCCATATATACCCCCCATATATACTATATACACCCTCTATATACTCCATATATACCCCCCATATATACTATATACACTCTCTATATACTCCATATATATACCACATGAGCCCCTACTGTAGTGTCTGTGTATACTCCATATATACTATATACACTCTCTATATACCCCCCATATATACACTCTCTATATACTCCTCATATATACTATATACACTCTCTATATACTCCATATATACTATATACACTCACTATATACTCCATATATATATATACCACATGAGCACCTACTGTAGTGTCTGTGTATACTCCATATATACTATATACACTCTCTATATACTCCATATATACTCCCATATATACTATATACACTCTCTATATACTCCATATATACTATATATACTCTCTATATACTCCACATATACCCCCCGTATATACTATATACACTCTCTATATACTCCATATATACTATATACACTCTCTATATTCTCCATATATACTATATACACTCTAAATATACTCCATATATACCCCCATATATACTATATACACTCTCTGTATACTCTCTATATACTCCATATATACTATATACACTCTCTATATACTCCATATATACTATATACACTCTATATATCCTCCATATATACTATATACACCCTCTATATACTCCATATATATGATATACACTCTCTATATACTATATACACTCTCTATATACTCCATCTATACTATATACACTCTCTATATACTCCATATATACCTCTATATATACTATATACACTCTATATATACTACATATATACTATATACACTCTCTATATACTCCATATATACTATATACACTCTCTATATACTCCATATATACTATATACACTCTCTATATACTCCATATATACTATATACACTCTAAATATACTCCATATATACCCCCCATATATACTATATACACTCTCTATATACTCCATATTTACTATATACACTCTCTATATACTCCATATATACTATATACACTCTTTATATACTCCATATATACTATATACACTCTCTATATACTCCATATATACTATATACACCCTCTATATACTCCATATATACTATATACACTCTCTATATACTCCATATATACTATATACACTCTCTATATACTCCATATATACCCCCTATATATACTATATACACTCTCTATATACTCCATATATACTATATACACTCTCTATATACTCCATATATACTATATATGCTCTCTATATACTCCATATATACCATATACTCTCTATATACCCCCTATATATACTATATACACTCTCTATATACTCCATATATACTATATACACTCTATATATACTCCATATATACCCCCCATATGTATACTATATACACTCTCTATATACTCCATATATACTATATACACTCTCTATATACTCCATATATACTATATACACCCTCTATATATTCCATATATACTATATACACTCTCTATATACTCCATATATACTATATACACTCTATATACTCCATATATACTATATACACTCTCTATATACTCCATATATACCCCCCATATATACTATATAGACTCTCTATATACTCCATATATACTATATACACTCTCTATATACTCCATATATACCCCCCATATATACTATATACACTCTCTATATACTCCATATATACTATATACACTCTCTATATACTCCATATATACCCCCCATATATACTATATACACTCTCTATATACTCCATATATACCCCCCATATATACTATATACACTCTCTATATACTCCATATATACTATATACACCCTCTATATACTCCATATATACTATATACACTCTCTATATACTCCATATGTACACCACATATATTATATACACTCTCTATATACTCCATATATACTATATACACTCTCTATATACTCCATATATACTATATACACTCTCTATATACTCCATATATACACCATATATACTATATACACTCTATATATACTCCATATATACCCCCATATATACTATATACACTCTCTATATACTCCATAAATACTATATACACCCTCTATATACTCCATATATACTATATACACTCTCTATATACTATATACACTCTCTATATACTCCATATATACTATATACACTCTCTATATACTCCATATATACTATATACACTCTCTATATACTCCATATATATACCCCCCATATATACTATATACAATCTCTATATACTCCATATATACTATATACACTCTCTATATACTCCATATATACCCCCCCATATATACTATATACACTCTCTATATACTCCATATATATACCCCCCATATATACTATATACAATCTCTATATACTCCATATATACTATATACACTCTCTATACTCCATATATACCCCCCATATATACTATATACTCTCTCTATACTCCATATATACTTACATCAGAGTCCTCAGAGCACCCCTTACATCAGAGTCCTCAGAGCACCCCTTACATCAGATTCCTCAGAGCACCCCTTACATCAGATTCCTCAGAGCACCCCTTACATCAGATTCCTCAGAGCATCCCTTACATCAGATTCCTCAGAGCATCCCTTACATCAGAGTCCTCAGAGCACCCCTTACATCAGATTCCTCAGAGCACCCCTTACATCAGAGTCCTCAGAGCACCCCTTACATCTGAGTCCTCAGAGCACATTCCTCAGAGCACCCCTTACATCAGATTCCTCAGAGCACCCCTTACATCAGATTCCTCAGAGCACCCCTTACATCAGATTCCTCAGAGCATCCCTTACATCAGATTCCTCAGAGCATCCCTTACATCAGATTCCTCAGAGCACCCCTTACATCTGAGTCCTCAGAGCATCCCTTACATCTGAGTCCTCAGAGCATCCCTTACATCAGATTCCTCAGAGCACCCCTTACATCAGATTCCTCAGAGCACCCCTTACATCAGATTCCTCAGAGCACCCCTTACATCAGATTCCTCAGAGCACCCCTTACATCAGATTCCTCAGAGCACCCCTTACATCAGATTCCTCAGAGCATCCCTTACATCAGATTCCTCAGAGCATCCCTTACATCAGATTCCTCAGAGCACCCCTTACATCAGAGTCCTCAGAGCACCCCTTACATCTGAGTCCTCAGAGCACATTCCTCAGAGCACCCCTTACATCAGATTCCTCAGAGCACCCCTTACATCAGATTCCTCAGAGCACCCCTTACATCAGATTCCTCAGAGCATCCCTTACATCAGATTCCTCAGAGCACCCCTTACATCTGAGTCCTCAGAGCATCCCTTACATCTGAGTCCTCAGAGCATCCCTTACATCAGATTCCTCAGAGCACCCCTTACATCAGATTCCTCAGAGCACCCCTTACATCAGATTCCTCAGAGCACCCCTTACATCAGATTCCTCAGAGCACCCCTTACATCAGATTCCTCAGAGCACCCCTTACATCAGATTCCTCAGAGCACCCCTTACATCAGATTCCTCAGAGCACCCCTTACATCGGATTCCTCAGAGCACCCCTTACATCAGATTCCTCAGAGCACCCCTTACATCAGATTCCTCAGAGCACCCCTTACACCAGAGTCCTCAGAGCACCCCTTACATCAGATTCCTCAGAGCACCTCTTACATCAGATTCCTCAGAGCACCCCTTACATCAGAGTCCTCAGAGCACCCCTTACATCAGATTCCTCAGAGCACCCCTTACATCAGATTCCTCAGAGCACCCCTTACATCAGATTCCTCAGAGCACCCCTTACATCAGAGTCCTCAGAGCACCCCTTACATCAGATTCCTCAGAGCACCCCTTACATCAGATTCCTCAGAGCACCCCTTACATCAGAGTCCTCAGAGCATCCCTTACATCTGAGTCCTCAGAGCATCCCTTACATCAGATTCCTCAGAGCACCCCTTACATCAGATTCCTCAGAGCACCCCTTACATCAGAGTCCTCAGAGCATCCCTTACATCTGAGTCCTCAGAGCATCCCTTACATCAGATTCCTCAGAGCACCCCTTACATCGGATTCCTCAGAGCATCCCTTACATCAGATTCCTCAGAGCATCCCTTACATCAGATTCCTCAGAGCACCCCTTACATCAGATTCCTCAGAGCACCCCTTACATCAGAGTCCTCAGAGCACCCCTTACATCAGATTCCTCAGAGCACCCCTTACATCAGATTCCTCAGAGCATCCCTTACATCAGATTCCTCAGAGCACCCCTTACATCTGAGTCCTCAGAGCACCCCTTACATCGGATTCCTCAGAGCACCCCTTACATCAGATTCCTCAGAGCACCCCTTACATCGGATTCCTCAGAGCACCTCTTACATCAGATTCCTCAGAGCACCCCTTACATCAGATTCCTCAGAGCACCCCTTACATCAGATTCCTCAGAGCACCCCTTACATCAGATTCCTCAGAGCCCCCCTTACATCAGATTCCTCAGAGTACCCCTTACATCAGATTCCTCAGAGCACCCCTTACATCAGAGTCCTCAGAGCACACCTTACATCTGAGTCCTCAGAGCACATTCCTCAGAGCACCCCTTACATCAGATTCCTCAGAGCACCCCTTACATCTGATTCCTCAGAGCATCCCTTACATCAGATTCCTCAGAGCACCCCTTACATCAGATTCCTCAGAGCACCCCTTACATCAGATTCCTCAGAGCATCCCTTACATCAGATTCCTCAGAGCACCCCTTACATCAGATTCCTCAGAGCACCCCTTACATCAGATTCCTCAGAGCACCCCTTACATCAGAGTCCTCAGAGCACCCCTTATATCTGAGTCCTCAGAGCACATTCCTCAGAGCACCCCTTACATCAGATTCCTCAGAGCACCTCTTACATCAGATTCCTCAGAGCACCCCTTACATCAGATTCCTCAGAGCATCCCTTACATCAGATTCCTCAGAGCATCCCTTACATCAGATTCCTCAGAGCACCCCTTACATCTGAGTCCTCAGAGCATCCCTTACATCTGAGTCCTCAGAGCATCCCTTACATCAGATTCCTCAGAGCACCCCTTACATCGGATTCCTCAGAGCACCCCTTACATCAGATTCCTCAGAGCACCCCTTACATCAGATTCCTCAGAGCACCCCTTACACCAGATTCCTCAGAGCACCCCTTACATCAGATTCCTCAGAGCACCTCTTACATCAGATTCCTCAGAGCACCCCTTACATCAGAGTCCTCAGAGCACCCCTTACATCAGATTCCTCAGAGCACCCCTTACATCAGATTCCTCAGAGCACCCCTTACATCAGATTCCTCAGAGCACCCCTTACATCAGATTCCTCAGAGCATCCCTTACATCAGATTCCTCAGAGCATCCCTTACATCAGATTCCTCAGAGCACCCCTTACATCTGAGTCCTCAGAGCATCCCTTACATCTGAGTCCTCAGAGCATCCCTTACATCTGAGTCCTCAGAGCACCCCTTACATCAGATTCCTCAGAGCACCCCTTACATCAGATTCCTCAGAGCATCCCTTACATCAGAGTCCTCAGAGCACCCCTTACATCTGAGTCCTCAGAGCACCCCTTACATCAGATTCCTCAGAGCACCCCTTACATCAGATTCCTCAGAGCACCCATTACATCAGATTCCTCAGAGCATCCCTTACATCAGACTCCTTAGAGCACCCCTTACATTAGATTCCTCAGAGCATCCCTTACATCAGATTCCTCAGAGCACCCCTTACATCTGAGTCCTCAGAGCACCCCTTACATCAGATTCCTCAGAGCACCCCTTACATCGGATTCCTCAGAGCATCCCTTACATCAGATTCCTCAGAGCATCCCTTACATCAGATTCCTCAGAGCACCCCTTACATCAGATTCCTCAGAGCACCCCTTACATCAGATTCCTCAGAGCACCCCTTACATCAGATTCCTCAGAGCACCCCTTACATCAGATTCCTCAGAGCACCCCTTACATCAGAGTCCTCAGAGCACCCCTTACATCAGATTCCTCAGAGCACCCCTTACATCAGAGTCCTCAGAGCACCCCTTACATCAGATTCCTCAGAGCACCCCTTACATCAGATTCCTCAGAGCACCCCTTACATCAGATTCCTCAGAGCACCCCTTACATCAGAGTCCTCAGAGCACCCCTTACATCAGATTCCTCAGAGCACCCCTTACATCTGAGTCCTCAGAGCACCCCTTACATCGGATTCCTCAGAGCACCCCTTACATCAGATTCCTCAGAGCACCCCTTACATCGGATTCCTCAGAGCACCTCTTACATCAGATTCCTCAGAGCACCCCTTACATCAGATTCCTCAGAGCACCCCTTACATCAGATTCCTCAGAGCACCCCTTACATCAGATTCCTCAGAGTACCCCTTACATCAGATTCCTCAGAGCACCCCTTACATCAGAGTCCTCAGAGCACACCTTACATCTGAGTCCTCAGAGCACATTCCTCAGAGCACCCCTTACATCAGATTCCTCAGAGCATCCCTTACATCAGATTCCTCAGAGCATCCCTAACATCAGATTCCTCAGAGCACCCCTTACATCAGATTCCTCAGAGCACCCCTTACATCAGATTCCTCAGAGCACCCCTTACATCAGAGTCCTCAGAGCACCCCTTACATCTGAGTCCTCAGAGCACATTCCTCAGAGCACCCCTTACATCAGATTCCTCAGAGCACCCCTTACATCAGATTCCTCAGAGCACCCCTTACATCAGATTCCTCAGAGCATCCCTTACATCAGATTCCTCAGAGCATCCCTTACATCAGATTCCTCAGAGCACCCCTTACATCTGAGTCCTCAGAGCATCCCTTACATCTGAGTCCTCAGAGCATCCCTTACATCAGATTCCTCAGAGCACCCCTTACATCGGATTCCTCAGAGCACCCCTTACATCAGATTCCTCAGAGCACCCCTTACATCAGATTCCTCAGAGCACCCCTTACACCAGATTCCTCAGAGCACCCCTTACATCAGATTCCTCAGAGCACCTCTTACATCAGATTCCTCAGAGCACCCCTTACATCAGATTCCTCAGAGCACCCCTTACATCAGATTCCTCAGAGCACCCTTTACATCAGATTCCTCAGAGCACCCCTTACATTAGATTCCTCAGAGCACCCCTTACATCAGAGTCCTCAGAGCACCCCTTACATTAGAGTCCTCAGAGCACCCCTTACATCAGATTCCTCAGAGCACCCCTTACATCAGATTCCTCAGAGCATCCCTTACATCAGAGTCCTCAGAGCACCCCTTACATCTGAGTCCTCAGAGCATCCCTTACATCAGAGTCCTCAGAGCACCCCTTACATCAGATTCCTTAGAGCATCCCTTACATCAGATTCCTCAGAGCACCCCTTACATCAGATTCCTCAGAGCACCCCTTACATTAGAGTCCTCAGAGCACCCCTTACATCAGATTCCTCAGAGCACCCCTTACATCAGATTCCTCAGAGCACCCCTTACATCAGATTCCTCAGAGCACCCCTTACATCGGATTCCTCAGAGCACCCCTTACATTAGAGTCCTCAGAGCACCCCTTACATCAGATTCCTCAGAGCATCCCTTACATCAGATTCCTCAGAGCACCCCTTACATCAGATTCCTCAGAGCACCCCTTACATTAGAGTCCTCAGAGCACCCCTTACATCAGATTCCTCAGAGCACCCCTTACATCAGATTCCTCAGAGCACCCCTTACATCAGATTCCTCAGAGCATCCCTTACATCGGATTCCTCAGAGCACCCCTTACATCTGAGTCCTCAGAGCATCCCTTACATCAGATTCCTCAGAGCACCTCTTACATCAGAGTCCTCAGAGCATCCCTTACATCAGATTCCTCAGAGCACCCCTTACATCTGAGTCCTCAGAGCATCCCTTACATCAGATTCCTCAGAGTATCCCTTACATCAGATTCCTCAGAGCACCCCTTACATCAGAGTCCTCAGAGCACCCCTTACATCAGATTCCTCAGAGCACCCCTTACATCAGATTCCTCAGAGCATCCCTTACATCAGATTCCTCACAGCACCCCTTACATCGGATTCCTCAGAGCACCCCTTACATCAGATTCCTCAGAGCACCCCTTACATCAGATTCCTTAGAGCACCCCTTACATTAGATTCCTCAGAGCACCCCTTACATCAGATTTCTCAGAGCACCCCTTACACCAGAGTCCTCAGAGCACCCCTTACATCAGATTCCTCAGAGCATCCCTGACATCAGATTCCTCAGAGCACCTTTTACATCAGATTCCTCAGAGCACCCCTTACATCGGATTCCTCAGAGCACCCCTTACATCAGATTCCTCAGAGCACCCCTTACATCAGAGTCCTCAGAGCATCCCTTACATCAGAGTCCTCAGAGCACCCCTTACATCAGATTCCTCAGAGCACCCCTTACATCAGATTCCTCAGAGCACCCCTTACATCAGATTCCTCAGAGCACCCCTTACACCAGAGTCCTCAGAGCACCCCTTACATCAGATTCCTCAGAGCATCCCTTACATCAAATTCCTCAGAGCACCCCTTACATCAGATTCCTCAGAGCACCCCTTACATCTGAGTCCTCAGAGCATCCCTTACATTAGAGTCCTCAGAGCACCACTTAAATCTGAGTCCTCAGAGCACCCCTTACATCAGAGTCCTCAGAGCACCCCTTACATCAGATTCCTCAGAGCACCCCTTACATCAGATTCCTCAGAGCACCCCTTACATCAGATTCCTCAGAGCACCCCTTACATCAGATTCTTTAGCGCACCCCTTACATCAGATTCCTCAGAGCACCCCTTACATCAGAGTCCTCAGAGCACCCCTTACATCAGATTCCTCAGAGCATCCCTTACATCGGATTCCTCAGAGCACCCCTTACATCAGATTCCTCAGAGCATCCCTTACATCAGATTCCTCAGAGCACCCCTTACATCAGATTCCTCAGAGCACCCCTTACATCAGATTCCTCAGAGCACCCCTTACATCAGATTCCTCAGAGCACCCCTTACATCAGATTCCTCAGAGCACCCCTTACATCTGATTCCTCAGAGCATCCCTTACATCAGATTCCTCAGAGCACCCCTTACACCAGAGTCCTCAGAGCACCCCTTACATCAGATTCCTCAGAGCATCCCTTACATCAGATTCCTCAGAGCACCCCTTACATCAGATTCCTCAGAGCACCCCTTACATCTGAGTCCTCAGAGCATCCCTTACATTAGAGTCCTCAGAGCACCACTTAAATCTGAGTCCTCAGAGCACCCCTTACATCAGAATCCTCAGAGCACCCCTTACATCAGATTCCTCAGAGCACCCCTTACATCAGATTCCTCAGAGCACCCCTTACATCAGATTCCTCAGAGCACCCCTTACATCAGATTCCTCAGAGCACCCCTTACATCAGATTCTTTAGCGCACCCCTTACATCAGATTCCTCAGAGCACCCCTTACATCAGAGTCCTCAGAGCACCCCTTACATCAGATTCCTCAGAGCATCCCTTACATCGGATTCCTCAGAGCACCCCTTACATCAGATTCCTCAGAGCATCCCTTACATCAGATTCCTCAGAGCACCCCTTACATCAGATTCCTCAGAGCACCCCTTACATCAGATTCCTCAGAGCACCCCTTACATCAGATTCCTCAGAGCATCCCTTACATCAGATTCCTCAGAGCATCCCTTACATCAGATTCCTCAGAGCACCCCTTACATCAGATTCCTCAGAGCACCCCTTACATCAGATTCCTCAGAGCACCCCTTACATCAGATTCCTCAGAGCACCCCTTACATCAGATTCCTCAGAGCACCCCTTACATCAGAGTCCTCAGAGCACCTCTTACATCAGATTCCTCAGAGCACCCCTTACATCACAGTTCTCAGAGCACCTCTTACATCAGATTCCTCAGAGCACCCCTTACATCAGAGTTCTCAGAGCACCTCTTACATCAGATTCCTCAGAGCACCCCTTACATCAGAGTCCTCAGAGCACCCCTTACATCGGATTCCTCAGAGCACCCCTTACATCAGATTCCTCAGAGCATCCCTTACATCAGATTCCTCAGAGCACCCCTTACATCAGATTCCTCAGAGCACCCCTTACATCAGATTCCTCAGAGCATCCCTTACATCAGAGTCCTCAGAGCACCCCTTACATCAGATTGCTCAGAGCACCCCTTACATCTGAGTCCTCAGAGCACCCCTTACATCAGATTCCTCAGAGCACCCCTTACATCAGATTCCTCAGAGCACCCCTTACATCAGAGTCCTCAGAGCACCTCTCACATCAGATTCCTCAGAGCACCCCTTACATCACAGTTCTCAGAGCACCTCTTACATCAGATTCCTCAGAGCACCCCTTACATCAGAGTTCTCAGAGCACCTCTTACATCAGATTCCTCAGAGCACCCCTTACATCAGAGTCCTCAGAGCATCCCTTACATCAGAGTCCTCAGAGCACCCCTTACATCAGATTCCTCAGAGCACTCCTTACATCAGATTCCTCAGAGCACCCCTTACATCAGATTCCTCAGAGCATCCCTTACATCAGAGTCCTCAGAGCACCCCTTACATCAGATTGCTCATTGCACCCCTTACATCAGATTCCTCAGAGCACCCCTTACATCAGAGTCCTCAGAGCACCTCTTACATCAGATTCCTCAGAGCACCCCTTACATCACAGTTCTCAGAGCACCTCTTACATCAGATTCCTCAGAGCACCCCTTACATCAGAGTTCTCAGAGCACCCCTTACATCAGATTCCTCAGAGCACCCCTTACATCAGATTCCTCAGAGCACCCCTTACATCAGATTCCTCAGAGCATCCCTTACATCAGAGTCCTCAGAGCACCCCTTACATCAGATTGCTCATTGCACCCCTTACATCAGATTCCTCAGAGCACCCCTTACATCAGAGTCCTCAGAGCACCTCTTACATCAGATTCCTCAGAGCACCCCTTACATCACAGTTCTCAGAGCACCTCTTACATCAGATTCCTCAGAGCACCCCTTACATCAGAGTCCTCAGAGCATCCCTTACATCAGAGTCCTCAGAGCACCCCTTACATCAGATTCCTCAGAGCACTCCTTACATCAGATTCCTCAGAGCACCCCTTACATCAGAATCCTCAGAGCATCCCTTACATCAGAGTCCTCAGAGCACCCCTTACATCAGATTGCTCATTGCACCCCTTACATCAGATTCCTCAGAGCACCCCTTACATCAGAGTCCTCAGAGCACCTCTTACATCAGATTCCTCAGAGCACCCCTTACATCACAGTTCTCAGAGCACCTCTTACATCAGATTCCTCAGAGCACCCCTTACATCAGAGTTCTCAGAGCACCTCTTACATCAGATTCCTCAGAGCACCCCTTACATCAGAGTCCTCAGAGCATCCCTTACATCAGAGTCCTCAGAGCACCCCTTACATCAGATTCCTCAGAGCACTCCTTACATCAGATTCCTCAGAGCACCCCTTACATCAGATTCCTCAGAGCACCCCTTACATCAGATTCCTCAGAGCACCCCTTACATCAGATTCCTCAGAGCACCCCTTACATCAGAGTCCTCACAGCACCCCTTACATCAGATTCCTCAGAGCATCCCTTACATCAGAGTCCTCAGAGCACCCCTTACATCAGATTCCTCAAAGCATCCCTTACATCAGATTCCTCAGAGCACCCGTTACATCAGAGTCCCCAGAGCACCCCTTACATCTGAGTCCTCAGAGCACATTCCTCAGAGCACCCCTTACATCAGATTCCTCAGAGCACCCCTTACATCAGATTCCTCAGAGCACCCCTTACATCAGATTCCTCAGAGCATCCCTTACATCAGAGTCCTCAGAGCACCCCTTACATCAGATTCCTCAGAGCACCCCTTACATCAGATTCCTCAGAGCACCCCTTACATCAGAGTCCTCAGAGCACCCCTTACATCTGAGTCCTCAGAGCACATTCCTCAGAGCACCCCTTACATCAGATTCCTCAGAGCATCCCTTACATCAGATTCCTCAGAGCACCCCTTACATCAGATTCCTCAGAGCATCCCTTACATCAGAGTCCTCAGAGCACCCCTTACATCTGAGTCCTCAGAGCACCCCTTACATCAGATTCCTCAGAGCACCTCTTACATCAGATTCCTCAGAGCACCCCTTACATCAGATTCCTCAGAGCACCCCTTACATCAGATTCCTCAGAGCATCCCTTACATCAGATTCCTCAGAGTATCCCTTACATCAGATTCCTCAGAGCATCCCTTACATCAGATTCCTCAGAGTATCCCTTACATCAGATTCCTCAGAGTATCCCTTACATCAGATTCCTCAGAGCACCCCTTACATCTGAGTCCTCAGAGCACCCCTTACATCAGATTCCTCAGAGCACCCCTTACATCAGAGTCCTCAGAGCACCCCTTACATCAGATTCCTCAGAGCACCCCTTACATCAGATTCCTCAGAGCACCCCTTACATCGGATTCCTCAGAGCACCCCTTACATCAGATTCCTCAGAGCACCCCTTACATCAGATTCCTCAGAGCACCCCTTACATCAGATTCCTTAGAGCAGCCCTTACATTAGATTCCTCAGAGCACCCCTTACATCAGATTCCTCAGAGCACCCCTTACACCAGAGTCCTCAGAGCACCCCTTACATCAGATTCCTCAGAGCATCCCTGACATCAGATTCCTCAGAGCACCTTTTACATCAGATTCCTCAGAGCACCCCTTACATCGGATTCCTCAGAGCACCCCTTACATCAGATTCCTCAGAGCACCCCTTACATCAGAGTCCTCAGAGCATCCCTTACATCAGAGTCCTCAGAGCACCCCTTACATCAGATTCCTCAGAGCACCCCTTACATCAGATTCCTCAGAGCACCCCTTACATCTGATTCCTCAGAGCATCCCTTACATCAGATTCCTCAGAGCACCCCTTACATCAGATTCCTCAGAGCACCCCTTACATCTGAGTCCTCAGAGCACCCCTTACACCAGAGTCCTCAGAGCACCCCTTACATCAGAGTCCTCAGAGCACCCCTTACATCAGATTCCTCAGAGCATCCCTTACATCAGATTCCTCAGAGCACCCATTACATCAGATTCCTCAGAGCATCCCTTACATCAGACTCCTTAGAGCACCCCTTACATTAGATTCCTCAGAGCATCCCTTACATCAGATTCCTCAGAGCACCCCTTACATCGGATTCCTCAGAGCACCCCTTACATCTGAGTCCTCAGAGCACCCCTTACATCAGATTCCTCAGAGCACCCCTTACATCGGATTCCTCAGAGCATCCCTTACATCAGATTCCTCAGAGCACCCCTTACATCAGATTCCTCAGAGCACCCCTTACATCAGAGTCCTCAGAGCACCCCTTACATCAGATTCCTCAGAGCACCCCTTACATCTGAGTCCTCAGAGCACCCCTTACATCAGATTCCTCAGAGCACCCCTAACATCAGATTCCTCAGAGCACCCCTTACATCGGATTCCTCTTTGCACCTCTTACATCAGATTCCTCAGAGCACCCCTTACATCAGATTCCTCAGAGCACCCCTTACATCAGATTCCTCAGAGCACCCCTTACATCAGATTCCTCAGAGTACCCCTTACATCAGATTCCTCAGAGCACCCCTTACATCAGAGTCCTCAGAGCACACCTTACATCTGAGTCCTCAGAGCACATTCCTCAGAGCACCCCTTACATCAGATTCCTCAGAGCATCCCTTACATCAGATTCCTCAGAGCATCCCTAACATCAGATTCCTCAGAGCACCCCTTACATCAGATTCCTCAGAGCACCCCTTACATCAGATTCCTCAGAGCACCCCTTACATCAGAGTCCTCAGAGCACCCCTTACATCTGAGTCCTCAGAGCACATTCCTCAGAGCACCCCTTACATCAGATTCCTCAGAGCACCCCTTACATCAGATTCCTCAGAGCACCCCTTACATCAGATTCCTCAGAGCATCCCTTACATCAGATTCCTCAGAGCATCCCTTACATCAGATTCCTCAGAGCACCCCTTACATCTGAGTCCTCAGAGCATCCCTTACATCTGAGTCCTCAGAGCATCCCTTACATCAGATTCCTCAGAGCACCCCTTACATCGGATTCCTCAGAGCACCCCTTACATCAGATTCCTCAGAGCACCCCTTACATCAGATTCCTCAGAGCACCCCTTACACCAGATTCCTCAGAGCACCCCTTACATCAGATTCCTCAGAGCACCTCTTACATCAGATTCCTCAGAGCACCCCTTACATCAGATTCCTCAGAGCACCCCTTACATCAGATTCCTCAGAGCACCCTTTACATCAGATTCCTCAGAGCACCCCTTACATTAGATTCCTCAGAGCACCCCTTACATCAGAGTCCTCAGAGCACCCCTTACATCAGAGTCCTCAGAGCACCCCTTACATCAGATTCCTCAGAGCACCCCTTACATCAGATTCCTCAGAGCATCCCTTACATCAGAGTCCTCAGAGCACCCCTTACATCTGAGTCCTCAGAGCATCCCTTACATCAGAGTCCTCAGAGCACCCCTTACATCAGATTCCTCAGAGCATCCCTTACATCAGATTCCTCAGAGCACCCCTTACATCAGATTCCTCAGAGCACCCCTTACATTAGAGTCCTCAGAGCACCCCTTACATCAGATTCCTCAGAGCACCCCTTACATCAGATTCCTCAGAGCACCCCTTACATCAGATTCCTCAGAGCACCCCTTACATCAGATTCCTCAGAGCATCCCTTACATCGGATTCCTCAGAGCACCCCTTACATCTGAGTCCTCAGAGCATCCCTTACATCAGATTCCTCAGAGCACCTCTTACATCAGAGTCCTCAGAGCATCCCTTACATCAGATTCCTCAGAGCACCCCTTACATCTGAGTCCTCAGAGCATCCCTTACATCAGATTCCTCAGAGTATCCCTTACATCAGATTCCTCAGAGCACCCCTTACATCAGAGTCCTCAGAGCACCCCTTACATCAGATTCCTCAGAGCACCCCTTACATCAGATTCCTCAGAGCATCCCTTACATCAGATTCCTCACAGCACCCCTTACATCGGATTCCTCAGAGCACCCCTTACATCAGATTCCTCAGAGCACCCCTTACATCAGATTCCTTAGAGCACCCCTTACATTAGATTCCTCAGAGCACCCCTTACATCAGATTTCTCAGAGCACCCCTTACACCAGAGTCCTCAGAGCACCCCTTACATCAGATTCCTCAGAGCATCCCTGACATCAGATTCCTCAGAGCACCTTTTACATCAGATTCCTCAGAGCACCCCTTACATCGGATTCCTCAGAGCACCCCTTACATCAGATTCCTCAGAGCACCCCTTACATCAGAGTCCTCAGAGCATCCCTTACATCAGAGTCCTCAGAGCACCCCTTACATCAGATTCCTCAGAGCACCCCTTACATCAGATTCCTCAGAGCACCCCTTACATCAGATTCCTCAGAGCACCCCTTACACCAGAGTCCTCAGAGCACCCCTTACATCAGATTCCTCAGAGCATCCCTTACATCAAATTCCTCAGAGCACCCCTTACATCAGATTCCTCAGAGCACCCCTTACATCTGAGTCCTCAGAGCATCCCTTACATTAGAGTCCTCAGAGCACCACTTAAATCTGAGTCCTCAGAGCACCCCTTACATCAGAGTCCTCAGAGCACCCCTTACATCAGATTCCTCAGAGCACCCCTTACATCAGATTCCTCAGAGCACCCCTTACATCAGATTCCTCAGAGCACCCCTTACATCAGATTCTTTAGCGCACCCCTTACATCAGATTCCTCAGAGCACCCCTTACATCAGAGTCCTCAGAGCACCCCTTACATCAGATTCCTCAGAGCATCCCTTACATCGGATTCCTCAGAGCACCCCTTACATCAGATTCCTCAGAGCATCCCTTACATCAGATTCCTCAGAGCACCCCTTACATCAGATTCCTCAGAGCACCCCTTACATCAGATTCCTCAGAGCACCCCTTACATCAGATTCCTCAGAGCACCCCTTACATCAGATTCCTCAGAGCACCCCTTACATCTGATTCCTCAGAGCATCCCTTACATCAGATTCCTCAGAGCACCCCTTACACCAGAGTCCTCAGAGCACCCCTTACATCAGATTCCTCAGAGCATCCCTTACATCAGATTCCTCAGAGCACCCCTTACATCAGATTCCTCAGAGCACCCCTTACATCTGAGTCCTCAGAGCATCCCTTACATTAGAGTCCTCAGAGCACCACTTAAATCTGAGTCCTCAGAGCACCCCTTACATCAGAGTCCTCAGAGCACCCCTTACATCAGATTCCTCAGAGCACCCCTTACATCAGATTCCTCAGAGCACCCCTTACATCAGATTCCTCAGAGCACCCCTTACATCAGATTCTTTAGCGCACCCCTTACATCAGATTCCTCAGAGCACCCCTTACAGGAGAGTCCTCAGAGCACCCCTTACATCAGATTCCTCAGAGCATCCCTTACATCGGATTCCTCAGAGCACCCCTTACATCAGATTCCTCAGAGCATCCCTTACATCAGATTCCTCAGAGCACCCCTTACATCAGATTCCTCAGAGCACCCCTTACATCAGATTCCTCAGAGCACCCTTTACATCAGATTCCTCAGAGCACCCCTTACATCAGATTCCTCAGAGCACCCCTTACATCAGATTCCTCAGAGCACCCCTTACATCAGAGTCCTCAGAGCACCTCTTACATCAGATTCCTCAGAGCACCCCTTACATCACAGTTCTCAGAGCACCTCTTACATCAGATTCCTCAGAGCACCCCTTACATCAGAGTTCTCAGAGCACCTCTTACATCAGATTCCTCAGAGCACCCCTTACATCAGAGTCCTCAGAGCACCCCTTACATCGGATTCCTCAGAGCACCCCTTACATCAGATTCCTCAGAGCATCCCTTACATCAGATTCCTCAGAGCACCCCTTACATCAGATTCCTCAGAGCACCCCTTACATCAGATTCCTCAGAGCATCCCTTACATCAGAGTCCTCAGAGCACCCCTTACATCAGATTGCTCATTGCACCCCTTACATCAGATTCCTCAGAGCACCCCTTACATCAGAGTCCTCAGAGCACCTCTTACATCAGATTCCTCAGAGCACCCCTTACATCACAGTTCTCAGAGCACCTCTTACATCAGATTCCTCAGAGCACCCCTTACATCAGAGTTCTCAGAGCACCTCTTACATCAGATTCCTCAGAGCACCCCTTACATCAGAGTCCTCAGAGCATCCCTTACATCAGAGTCCTCAGAGCACCCCTTACATCAGATTCCTCAGAGCACTCCTTACATCAGATTCCTCAGAGCACCCCTTACATCAGATTCCTCAGAGCATCCCTTACATCAGAGTCCTCAGAGCACCCCTTACATCAGATTGCTCATTGCACCCCTTACATCAGATTCCTCAGAGCACCCCTTACATCAGAGTCCTCAGAGCACCTCTTACATCAGATTCCTCAGAGCACCCCTTACATCACAGTTCTCAGAGCACCTCTTACATCAGATTCCTCAGAGCACCCCTTACATCAGAGTTCTCAGAGCACCCCTTACATCAGATTCCTCAGAGCACCCCTTACATCAGATTCCTCAGAGCACCCCTTACATCAGATTCCTCAGAGCATCCCTTACATCAGAGTCCTCAGAGCACCCCTTACATCAGATTGCTCAGAGCACCCCTTACATCAGATTCCTCAGAGCACCCCTTACATCAGAGTCCTCAGAGCACCTCTTACATCAGATTCCTCAGAGCACCCCTTACATCACAGTTCTCAGAGCACCTCTTACATCAGATTCCTCAGAGCACCCCTTACATCAGAGTTCTCAGAGCACCTCTTACATCAGATTCCTCAGAGCACCCCTTACATCAGAGTCCTCAGAGCATCCCTTACATCAGAGTCCTCAGAGCACCCCTTACATCAGATTCCTCAGAGCACTCCTTACATCAGATTCCTCAGAGCACCCCTTACATCAGATTCCTCAGAGCATCCCTTACATCAGAGTCCTCAGAGCACCCCTTACATCAGATTGCTCATTGCACCCCTTACATCAGATTCCTCAGACCACCCCTTACATCAGAGTCCTCAGAGCACCTCTTACATCAGATTCCTCAGAGCACCCCTTACATCACAGTTCTCAGAGCACCTCTTACATCAGATTCCTCAGAGCACCCCTTACATCAGAGTTCTCAGAGCACCTCTTACATCAGATTCCTCAGAGCACCCCTTACATCAGAGTCCTCAGAGCATCCCTTACATCAGAGTCCTCAGAGCACCCCTTACATCAGATTCCTCAGAGCACTCCTTACATCAGATTCCTCAGAGCACCCCTTACATCAGATTCCTCAGAGCACCCCTTACATCAGATTCCTCAGAGCACCCCTTACATCAGATTCCTCAGAGCACCCCTTACATCAGAGTCCTCAGAGCACCCCTTACATCAGATTCCTCAGAGCATCCCTTACATCAGAGTCCTCAGAGCACCCCTTACATCAGATTCCTCAAAGCATCCCTTACATCAGATTCCTCAGAGCACCCGTTACATCAGAGTCCCCAGAGCACCCCTTACATCTGAGTCCTTAGAGCACATTCCTCAGAGCACCCCTTACATCAGATTCCTCAGAGCACCCCTTACATCAGATTCCTCAGAGCACCCCTTACATCAGATTCCTCAGAGCATCCCTTACATCAGAGTCCTCAGAGCACCCCTTACATCAGATTCCTCAGAGCACCCCTTACATCAGATTCCTCAGAGCACCCCTTACATCAGAGTCCTCAGAGCACCCCTTACATCTGAGTCCTCAGAGCACATTCCTCAGAGCACCCCTTACATCAGATTCCTCAGAGCATCCCTTACATCAGATTCCTCAGAGCACCCCTTACATCAGATTCCTCAGAGCATCCCTTACATCAGAGTCCTCAGAGCACCCCTTACATCTGAGTCCTCAGAGCACCCCTTACATCAGATTCCTCAGAGCACCTCTTACATCAGATTCCTCAGAGCACCCCTTACATCAGATTCCTCAGAGCACCCCTTACATCAGATTCCTCAGAGCATCCCTTACATCAGATTCCTCAGAGTATCCCTTACATCAGATTCCTCAGAGTATCCCTTACATCAGATTCCTCAGAGCACCCCTTACATCTGAGTCCTCAGAGCACCCCTTATATCAGATTCCTCAGAGCACCCCTTACATCAGAGTCCTCAGAGCACCCCTTACATCAGATTCCTCAGAGCACCCCTTACATCAGATTCCTCAGAGCACCCCTTACATCGGATTCCTCAGAGCACCCCTTACATCAGATTCCTCAGAGCACCCCTTACATCAGATTCCTCAGAGCACCCCTTACATCAGATTCCTTAGAGCAGCCCTTACATTAGATTCCTCAGAGCACCCCTTACATCAGATTCCTCAGAGCACCCCTTACATCAGATTCCTCAGAGCACCCCTTACATCAGATTCCTCAGAGCACCCCTTACATCTGATTCCTCAGAGCATCCCTTACATCAGATTCCTCAGAGCACCCCTTACATCAGAGTCCTCAGAGCATCCCTTACATCAGAGTCCTCAGAGCACCCCTTACATCAGAGTCCTCAGAGCACCCCTTACATCAGATTCCTCAGAGCACCCCTTACATCTGATTCCTCAGAGCATCCCTTACATCAGATTCCTCAGAGCACCCCTTACATCAGATTCCTCAGAGCACCCCTTACATCTGAGTCCTCAGAGCACCCCTTACACCAGAGTCCTCAGAGCACCCCTTACATCAGAGTCCTCAGAGCACCCCTTACATCAGATTCCTCAGAGCATCCCTTACATCAGATTCCTCAGAGCACCCCTTACACCAGAGTCCTCAGAGCACCCCTTACATCAGATTCCTCAGAGCATCCCTTACATCAGATTCCTCAGAGCACCCCTTATATCAGATTCCTCAGAGCACCCCTTACATCTGAGTCCTCAGAGCATCCCTTACATCAGAGTCCTCAGAGCACCACTTAAATCTGAGTCCTCAGAGCACCCCTTACATCAGATTCTTTAGCGCACCCCTTACATCAGATTCCTCAGAGCACCCCTTACATCAGATTCCTCAGAGCACCCCTTACATCAGAGTCCTCAGAGCACCCCTTACATCAGATTCCTCAGAGCATCCCTTACATCGGATTCCTCAGAGCACCCCTTACATCAGATTCCTCAGAGCATCCCTTACATCAGATTCCTCAGAGCACCCCTTACATCAGATTCCTCAGAGCACCCCTTACATCAGATTCCTCAGAGCATCCCTTACATCAGAGTCCTCAGAGCACCCCTTACATCAGATTCCTCAGAGCACCCCTTACATCAGATTCCTCAGAGCACCCCTTACATCAGAGTCCTCAGAGCACCTCTTACATCAGATTCCTCAGAGCACCCCTTACATCACAGTTCTCAGAGCACCTCTTACATCAGATTCCTCAGAGCACCCCTTACATCAGAGTTCTCAGAGCACCTCTTACATCAGATTCCTCAGAGCACCCCTTACATCAGAGTCCTCAGAGCACCCCTTACATCGGATTCCTCAGAGCACCCCTTACATCAGATTCCTCAGAGCACCCCTTACATCAGAGTCCTCAGAGCACCTCTTACATCTGAGTCCTCAGAGCATCCCTTACATCAGATTCCTCAGAGCACCCCTTACATCAGATTCCTTAGAGCACCCCTTACATCAGATTCCTCAGAGCACCCCTTACATCAGATTCCTCAGAGCACCCCTTACATCGGATTCCTTAGAGCACCCCTTACATCAGAGTCCTCAGAGCACCCCTTACATCTGAGTCCTCAGAGCACATTCCTCAGAGCACCCCTTACATCAGATTCCTCAGAGCATCCCTTACATCAGATTCCTCAGAGCACCCCTTACATCAGATTCCTCAGAGCATCCCTTACATCAGAGTCCTCAGAGCACCCCTTACATCTGAGTCCTCAGAGCACCCCTTACATCAGATTCCTCAGAGCACCTCTTACATCAGATTCCTCAGAGCACCCCTTACATCAGATTCCTCAGAGCACCCCTTACATCAGATTCCTCAGAGCATCCCTTACATCAGATTCCTCAGAGTATCCCTTACATCAGATTCCTCAGAGTATCCCTTACATCAGATTCCTCAGAGCACCCCTTACATCTGAGTCCTCAGAGCACCCCTTACATCAGATTCCTCAGAGCACCCCTTACATCAGAGTCCTCAGAGCACCCCTTACATCAGATTCCTCAGAGCACCCCTTACATCAGATTCCTCAGAGCACCCCTTACATCGGATTCCTCAGAGCACCCCTTACATCAGATTCCTCAGAGCACCCCTTACATCAGATTCCTTAGAGCACCCCTTACATTAGATTCCTCAGAGCACCCCTTACATCAGATTCCTCAGAGCACCCCTTACACCAGAGTCCTCAGAGCACCCCTTACATCAGATTCCTCAGAGCATCCCTGACATCAGATTCCTCAGAGCACCTTTTACATCAGATTCCTCAGAGCACCCCTTACATCGGATTCCTCAGAGCACCCCTTACATCAGATTCCTCAGAGCACCCCTTACATCAGAGTCCTCAGAGCATCCCTTACATCAGAGTCCTCAGAGCACCCCTTACATCAGATTCCTCAGAGCACCCCTTACATCAGATTCCTCAGAGCACCCCTTACATCTGATTCCTCAGAGCATCCCTTACATCAGATTCCTCAGAGCACCCCTTACACCAGAGTCCTCAGAGCACCCCTTACATCAGATTCCTCAGAGCATCCCTTACATCAGATTCCTCAGAGCACCCCTTACATCAGATTCCTCAGAGCACCCCTTACATCTGAGTCCTCAGAGCATCCCTTACATCAGAGTCCTCAGAGCACCACTTAAATCTGAGTCCTCAGAGCACCCCTTACATCAGATTCTTTAGCGCACCCCTTACATCAGATTCCTCAGAGCACCCCTTACATCAGAGTCCTCAGAGCACCCCTTACATCAGATTCCTCAGAGCATCCCTTACATCGGATTCCTCAGAGCACCCCTTACATCAGATTCCTCAGAGCATCCCTTACATCAGATTCCTCAGAGCACCCCTTACATCAGATTCCTCAGAGCACCCCTTACATCAGATTCCTCAGAGCATCCCTTACATCAGAGTCCTCAGAGCACCCCTTACATCAGATTCCTCAGAGCACCCCTTACATCAGATTCCTCAGAGCACCCCTTACATCAGGGTCCTCAGAGCACCTCTTACATCAGATTCCTCAGAGCACCCCTTACATCACAGTTCTCAGAGCACCTCTTACATCAGATTCCTCAGAGCACCCCTTACATCAGAGTCCTCAGAGCACCCCTTACATCGGATTCCTCAGAGCACCCCTTACATCAGATTCCTCAGAGCACCCCTTACATCAGAGTCCTCAGAGCACCCCTTACATCTGAGTCCTCAGAGCATCCCTTACATCAGATTCCTCAGAGCACCCCTTACATCGGATTCCTTAGAGCACCCCTTACATCAGATTCCTCAGAGCACCCCTTACATCAGATTCCTCAGAGCACCCCTGACATCAGATTCCTCAGAGCACCCCTTACATCAGATTCCTCAGAGCATCCCTTACATCAGAGTCCTCAGAGCACCCCTTACATCAGATTGCTCATTGCACCCCTTACATCAGATTCCTCAGAGCAACCCTTACATCAGAGTCCTCAGAGCACCTCTTACATCAGATTCCTCAGAGCACCTCTTACATCAGATTCCTCAGAGCACCCCTTACATCAGAGTTCTCAGAGCACCTCTTTCATCAGATTCCTCAGAGCACCCCTTACATCAGAGTCCTCAGAGCACCCCTTACATCAGATTCCTCAGAGCACCCCTTACATCAGATTCCTCAGAGCACCCCTTACATCAGATTCCTCAGAGCACCCCTTACATCAGATTCCTCAGAGCATCCCTTACATCAGAGTCCTCAGAGCACCCCTTACATCAGATTTCTCAGAGCACCCCTTACATCAGATTCCTCAGAGCACCCCTTACATCAGAGTCCTCAGAGCATCCCTTACATCAGATTCCTCAGAGCACCCCTTACATCGGATTCCTCAGAGCACCCCTTACATCAGATTCCTCAGAGCACCCCTTACATCACAGTTCTCAGAGCACCTCTTACATCAGATTCCTCAGAGCACCCCTTACATCAGAGTTCTCAGAGCACCTCTTTCATCAGATTCCTCAGAGCACCCCTTACATCAGAGTCCTCAGAGCATCCCTTACATCAGAGTCCTCAGAGCACCCCTTACATCAGATTCCTCAGAGCACCCCTTACATCAGATTCCTCAGAGCACCCCTTACATCAGAGTCCTCAGAGCACCCCTTACATCAGATTCCTCAGAGCACCCCTTACATCAGAGTCCTCAGAGCACCCCTTACATCAGAGTCCTTTAGAGCACCCCTTACATCAGAGTCCTCAGAGCACCCCTTACATCAGAGTCCTCAGAGCACCTCTTACATCTGCAGCCTCCTTACCTTAGTGTACTAACTTGCTGGGGCAGGAGAGAGAAGAGAGGGAGGGGGGAGACTTCTGTCACTGACAGTGGATGGTGAGCTCACTCATCAAAGGATGAATGCTCAGGCATTGGCACCTTTCATCCACGATATATCTGCCATCTGCTGGACTTCAAATTTCCCGCCCACATTCCAATCCCCAGGGCAAATACAGAGGGATAGGAGGAGGAGCCCATTGAGCCCTCTCTTCTCTCCCATCCCTGCAGGGGTGGGGGGCTGTCCTTGCTCTGGATAGTGTGTCAATGGCACTTGTCTTAGCCGTCTGGGTAGTTGGCAGCCCTGGTGACTAGGGTGTGCACATGCCTATACACTTGGCGTTTGTGCCACAATCTGGTATGATAATGTGTCCGGGTTCCAGGCAGTCTGAAACCAGGACATGTGATTCAATACCCGGACTGTCCGGGTGAATCCTGGACAGGTGCTAACCCTACCCCTAGACTGGGGGGGGCCCTAAAAGGCTCCCCTAGATTGGATAATACCATCATAAGAAGTGGATATTTCCCCCATACCATTCTTCTGTGTCCTCCTTTCTGGGTTCCCTGCTGTTGTCCTCTCCCAATCTTGCCGTCCTCCATAGTCCTCCATGAATGTTCCCGCCCAGCACAGAAATTCTAAGGAATGGTGAAATGAAAGCTCCTCAGAGGAGGTGACAATAGATAGAAAGACACAAAAGTTCAGCGAAGGTGGATGTAAGTTTGTCCTACTCTGAATGATGCCAAGAATTAGAGCTAAGCCCACCGGGGGCCCCATCATATACACTGGACAATAATTCTAGAATAAACTTGTGACACCAATAGTGGCCCCTGTACTGCACTCAGCATTGGATGGGGCCCCTCACACGAAGGTCTCTGGGTTCAGCCAATCAATTGATGTCATAATATCTAGAAGGTTGTGTATTTGTAGAGCACAGGGCTGCTCGTTCCCTACAGATAGGGTTGGGAACCCTTTAGTGAGGAGTAGGTCGCGTTGGTACCTAGGAAGCCCCTAGAGGCCCCCAGAATAGTGAGGGCGGTGTACCACAGATAGCTAGGAAGTCACAGCTCTGAACCCTGCTAGTGTGGGGCATCATGGGGGTAAGAGGGCTCTGTATATATAGCCCCGTGGAAGTCTACCTAGGATGGTTGGTTATAGGATGCAGTGCAAGGTTCAAGGCATGGAAAGTGGCCCCCTTTAAGGTCCATCTTCAGGGAGTGTGCCCCCAGACATAAGGAGGTGCAGGATTATCAGGCCTTTGGCATGGGATGTAGGAGTCTGGCAAACACATAAAGGTACGGGCGCTAATCTCTGATGCTGCTTGAAAGCATGGAAATATGTAAATCAACTGCAGTTCAGTAAAGAGGTAAAAGGCTTGTGGTGTCCGGAATCTTCCATCTCCTCACCTCAAGATCAGATTGTGCTGCAACTGGGGTCCTTTACAGTAAGGCCTGAGGAAAGTATGGAAGGGGCTCCTGGGTGGTGCTGAACATGGCCCATCCTGAGGAAAGAATGGAAGGGGCTTCTGGGTGGTGCTGAACGTGGCCCATCCTGAGGAAAGTATGGAAGGGGCTTCTGGGTGGTGCTGAACGTGGCCCATCCTGAGGAAAGTATGGAAGGGACTCCTGGGTGGTGCTGAACGTGGCCCATCTGAGGAAAGTATGGAAGGGGCTCCTGGGTGGTGCTGAACATGGCCCATCCTGAGGAAAGTATGGAAGGGGCTTCTGGGTGGTTGTGAACGTGGCGCCTCCTGAGGAAAGTATGGAAGGGGCTTCTGGGTGGTGCTGAACGTGGCCCCTCCTGAGGAAAGTATGGAAGGGGCTTCTGGGTGGTGCTGAACGTGGCCCATCCTGAGGAAAGTATGGAAGGGGCTTCTGGGTGGTGCTGAATGTGGCCCCTCCTGAGGAAAGTATGGAAGGGGCTTCTGGGTGGTGCTGAACGTGGCCCATCCTGAGGAAAGTATGGAAGGGGCTCCTGGGTGGTGCTGAACGTGGCCCATCCTGAGGAAAGTATGGAAGGGGCTTCTGGGTGGTGCTGAATGTGGCCCATCCTGAGGAAAGTGTGGAAGGGGCTTCTGGGTGGTGCTGAACGTGGCCCATCCTGAGGAAAGTATGGAAGGGGCTTCTGGGTGGTGCTGAACGTGGCCCATCCTGAGGAAAGTATGGAAGGGGCTCCTGGGTGGTGCTGAATGTGGCCCATCCTGAGGAAAGTATGGAAGGGGCTCCTGGGTGGTGCTGAACGTGGCCCATCTGAGGAAAGTATGGAAGGGGCTTCTGGGTGGTGCTGAACGTGGCCCATCCTGAGGAAAGTATGGAAGGGGCTCCTGGGTGGTGCTGAACGTGGCCCATCCTGAGGAAAGTATGGAAGGGGCTTCTGGGTGGTGCTGAATGTGGCCCATCCTGAGGAAAGTGTGGAAGGGGCTTCTGGGTGGTGCTGAACGTGGCCCATCCTGAGGAAAGTATGGAAGGGGCTTCTGGGTGGTGCTGAACGTGGCCCATCCTGAGGAAAGTATGGAAGGGGCTCCTGGGTGGTGCTGAATGTGGCCCATCCTGAGGAAAGTATGGAAGGGGCTCCTGGGTGGTGCTGAACGTGGCCCATCTGAGGAAAGTATGGAAGGGGCTTCTGGGTGGTGCTGAACGTGGCCCATCCTGAGGAAAGTATGGAAGGGGCTCCTGGGTGGTGCTGAACGTGGCCCATCTGAGGAAAGTATGGAAGGGGCTTCTGGGTGGTGCTGAACGTGGCCCATCCTGAGGAAAGTATGGAAGGGGCTCCTGGGTGGTGCTGAACATGGCTCATCCTGAGGCCTCCTGGGGGTGCCTCTGTAGTGTTGTTTAGGGGACAATGTCCATAGCATCTCTATGAGTCTAAGGAGACCACATTATGAAGGATACGTATGAGAATGTACAGTTGCTCCCCCACCACATTGCTGGACACATGGAGGACACGGAGCTCTAGACATGTGCATTTCGTTTTGTTCCGAATCGAAATTCGGACAAATTTTTCATTATTCGGAAATTCGGATGCATCCGAATTTCCGAATTACAAAAGTGATGAATTTAAACGAATCCGAAAAAAGCGAACGAATTTGAATCGAATTTGAAAACAATAGAAATTGATTTTCTAAAAAATACAATAATATAGAATATAAAATCATAAAGCAATAGAATACATATATATAATATTTTTTTAAATTCTGTTTTATTTTTTTTCTATGCTTTTCTTTTCTTTTCTATTATTTTCTAGACATGTGCACACTGAAATATTTCGTTTTGGAATTTCGTTTTCGTCCGAAAAATAAATTTATTTAGTTACTCCCGAAATTCGTTTTTATTTATTTCGTTTTTCGTTAAAAATTGCATTCGTCCGAAAATCAAAAATACAGGTCGAATCTGTCATTGAAGGCTTATGGTGTCTGTCGAATGCTCAAAGAAGATTCGACGGAGCAGCTAAACTGTACGACGCCATATAGTTTACCTGCTCCGTCCAATCTTCTTAGAACTTTCAACAGACACCATAAGCCAAAGTACGTGTGTACTTAGTTCTAGCTATTCTACTGCTCCTCCTCTTTGGTTACAATCTGCCAATAACATTCATCATCATCATTATTTTTATTTACCTTTTCTCCCCTATGTCGAATCTTTTCTCTCTACGTCGAATCTTTTCTCCCCTATGTCGAATCTTTTCTCCCCTACGTTGAATCTTTCCTCCCCTATGTCGAATCTTTCCTCCCCTACGTCGAATCTTTTCTCTCCTACGTTGAATCTTTTCTCCCCTACGTCGAATCTTTCCTCCCCTACGTCGAATCTTTTCTCTCCTACGTTGAATCTTTTCTCTCCTACGTTGAATCTTTTCTCCCCTACGTCGAATCTTTCCTCCCCTACGTCGAATCTTTCCTCCCCTACGTCGAATCTTTTCTCTCCTACGTTGAATCTTTTCTCCCCTACGTCGAATCTTTCCTCCCCTACGTCGAATCTTTTCTCCCCTATGTCGAATCTTTCCTCCCCTACGTCGAATCTTTTCTCCCCTACGTCGAATCTTTTCTCCCCTACGTTGAATCTTTCCTCCCCTACGTTGAATCTTTCCTCCCCTACGTCGAATCTTTCCTCCCCTACGTCGAATCTTTTCTCCCCTACGTTGAATCTTTCCTCCCCTACGTTGAATCTTTTCTCCCCTACGTTGAATCTTTCCTCCCCTACGTTGAATCTTTTCTCTCTACGTTGAATCTTTTCTCCCCTACGTTGAATCTTTCCTCCCCTATGTCGAATCTTTCCTCCCCTACGTCGAATCTTTTCTCTCCTACGTTGAATCTTTTCTCCCCTATGTCGAATCTTTCCTCCCCTACGTCGAATCTTTTCTCTCCTACGTTGAATCTTTTCTCCCCTATGTCGAATCTTTCCTCCCCTACGTCGAATCTTTTCTCCCCTACGTTGAATCTTTCCTCCCCTACGTCGAATCTTTTCTCTCCTACGTTGAATCTTTTCTCCCCTATGTCGAATCTTTCCTCCCCTACGTCGAATCTTTTCTCCCCTACGTTGAATCTTTCCTCCCCTACGTTGAATCTTTTCTCTCTACGTTGAATCTTTTCTCCCCTACGTTGAATCTTTCCTCCCCTATGTCGAATCTTTCCTCCCCTACGTCGAATCTTTTCTCTCCTACGTTGAATCTTTTCTCCCCTATGTCGAATCTTTCCTCCCCTACGTCGAATCTTTTCTCCCCTATGTCGAATCTTTCCTCCCCTACGTCGAATCTTTTCTCCCCTACGTCGAATCTTTTCTCCCCTACGTTGAATCTTTCCTCCCCTACGTTGAATCTTTCCTCCCCTACGTTGAATCTTTTCTCTCTACGTCGAATCTTTCCTCCCCTACGTCGAATCTTTTCTCCCCTACGTTGAATCTTTCCTCCCCTACGTTGAATCTTTTCTCTCTACGTTGAATCTTTTCTCCCCTACGTTGAATCTTTTCTCCCCTACGTTGAATCTTTCCTCCCCTACGTCGAATCTTTTCTCTCTACGTCGAATCTTTCCTCCCCTACGTTGAATCTTTCCTCCCCTACGTCGAATCTTTTCTCTCTACGTCGAATCTTTCCTCCCCTACGTTGAATCTTTTCTCCCCTACGTCGAATCTTTTCTCTCTACGTCGAATCTTTCCTCCCCTACGTCGAATCTTTTCTCCCCTACGTCGAATCTTTTCTCTCTACGTCAAATCTTTCCTCCCCTACGTCGAATCTTTTCTCTCTACGTCGAATCTTTCCTCCCCTACGTTGAATCTTTTCTCCCCTACGTCGAATCTTTCCTCCCCTACGTTGAATCTTTTCTCCCCTACGTCGAATCTTTTCTCTCTACGTCGAATCTTTCCTCCCCTACGTCGAATCTTTCCTCCCCTACGTCGAATCTTTCCTCCCCTACGTCGAATCTTTCCTCCCCTACGTCGAATCTTTTCTCCCCTACGTTGAATCTTTCCTCCCCTACGTTGAATCTTTTCTCTCTACGTTGAATCTTTTCTCCCCTACGTTGAATCTTTTCTCCCCTACGTTGAATCTTTCCTCCCCTACGTCGAATCTTTTCTCTCTACGTCGAATCTTTCCTCCCCTACGTTGAATCTTTCCTCCCCTACGTCGAATCTTTTCTCTCTACGTCGAATCTTTCCTCCCCTACGTTGAATCTTTTCTCCCCTACGTCGAATCTTTTCTCTCTACGTCGAATCTTTCCTCCCCTACGTCGAATCTTTTCTCCCCTACGTCGAATCTTTTCTCTCTACGTCGAATCTTTCCTCCCCTACGTTGAATCTTTTCTCCCCTACGTCGAATCTTTCCTCCCCTACGTTGAATCTTTTCTCCCCTACGTCGAATCTTTTCTCTCTACGTTGAATCTTTCCTCCCCTACGTCGAATCTTTTCTCTCTACGTTGAATCTTTTCTCTCTACGTTGAATCTTTCCTCCCCTACGTTGAATCTTTCCTCCCCTACGTCGAATCTTTCCTCCCCTACGTCGAATCTTTCCTCCCCTACGTCGAATCTTTTCTCCCCTACGTTGAATCTTTCCTCCCCTACGTCGAATCTTTTCTCTCTACGTCGAATCTTTCCTCCCCTACGTCGAATCTTTTCTCCCCTACGTTGAATCTTTTCTCTCTACGTCGAATCTTTCCTCCCCTACGTCGAATCTTTTCTCTCTACGTCGAATCTTTCCTCCCCTACGTTGAATCTTTCCTCCCCTACGTTGAATCTTTTCTCCCCTACGTCGAATCTTTTCTCTCTACGTCGAATCTTTTCTCCCCTACGTTGAATCTTTCCTCCCCTACGTTGAATCTTTTCTCTCCTACGTTGAATCGTTTCTCTCCATGTACAATATTCTTGGACTAATAGAGCTAAGGTTAGGCACATTCGACCACAGGTTTGATGGACACAGATTGTTATTGTCATCATCATGTTGAATCTCCTATCTATATCCAACTGTTGTAGCAACGAAAATGAAAATAAAGCATTTGTTTATGTCGGATCTTTCGTTTTTCGGACTCTGCACTTTCGTTATCGTTTGTTAAAACAATAACAAAAATACCTGAAATTCGGACGAAAACGAATGCACATGTCTATTATTTTCTATTCTTTAATAGTCTTTTCTATTCAAATTCAAATTCATTCTATACGAAATTCGAATTTCGGAACATGGCTTCTGAAAATCGAATTTCATATAGAATGAATTTGAATAGAAAAGATTAGAATAGAAAAGAAAATAATAGAAAAGAATAAACTAGAAAAACATATATTGTATTTTATTCTATTCTTTTTTATTATTTTCTATTCTATTTGAATCTTTTCTATATGAAATTCGAATTTCGCAAAATGGTTATATATAGTTTACTTTTTCAAATTCGGTCAAATTTTTTTCGAATACGAAACGAAACGAATCCCGAAAACGAATGTAATGAATGCAACTAATTTAACTAAACAAATTTAGTTAAATAACGAACCGAAACTAAACTAAACAAATGTTTTCATCCTGCACATGTCTACGGAGCTCAGAAATGGCTGTGACTCAATGTACACTATCTAGATTTATTGGGACGCCTGCCTTTACACACACTATATCACCAAAAGTATTGGTCCCCCCTTTACACACACATGACCTTTAATGACCCCCCAGTCTTAGTCCGGAGGGTTCAATATTGAGTTGGCTCCGCCCTTTGCAGCTATAACAGCTTCACCTCTTCTGGGAAGGCCGTCCACAAGGTTTAGGAGGGTGTCTATGGGAATGTTTGACCATTCTTCCAGAAGAGCATTTGTGAGGTCAGGTACTGATGTTGGATGAGAAGGTCTGGCTCACAGTCTCCTCTCTAATTCATCCCAAAGGTGTTCTATCAGGTTGAGGTCAGGACTCTGTGCAGGCCAGTCAGGTTCCTCCACCCCCAAACTCGCTCATCCATGTCTTTATGAACCTTAATTTGTGCACTGGTCAAAATCATTTGGTGGAGGGGGGATTATGGTGTCGGGGGAGGGGGGATTATGGTGTCGGGGGAGGGGGGATTATGGTGTCGGGGGAGGGGGGATTATGGTGTAGGGGGAGGGGGATTATGGTGTAGGGGGAGGGGGGATTATGGTGTAGGAGGGAGGGGGGATTATGGTGTCGCAGGAGAGGGGATTATGGTGTAGGGGGAGGGGGGATTATGGTGTAGGAGGGAGGGGGGATTATGGTGTAGGGGGAGGGGGGATTATGGTGTAGGAGGGAGGGGGGATTATGGTGTAGGAGGGAGGGGGGATTATGGTGTAGGGGGAGGGGGATTATGGTGTGTGGGGGAGGGGGGGTTATGGTGTGGGGGGAGGGGGCATTATGATGTGGGGGGGGATTATGATGTGGGGGGGAGGGGGATCAAGGTGGGGGGTTGTTTTTCAGGGGTTGGGTTGGCCCCTTAGTTCCAGTGAAGAGAACTCTTAAGGTGTCGGCACACCAAGACATTTTGGACAATTTCATGTTCCCAACTTTGTGGGAGGAGTTTGGGGACGGCCCCTTCCTGTTCTGACATGACTGCCCACCAGTGCACAAAGCAAGGTCCATAAAGACATGGAGGAGCGAGTTTGGGGTGGAGGAACTTGACTGGCCTGCACAGAGTCCTGACCTCAACCCAATAGAACAACTTTTGGGAGGAATTAGAGCGGAAACTGTGAGCCAGGCCTTCTCATCCAACATCATTACCTGACCTCACAAATGCTCTTCTGGAAGAATGGTCAAACATTCCCATAGACACCCTCCTAAACCTTGTGGGCGGCCTTCCCAGAAGAGGTGAAGCTGGTATAGCTGCAAAGGGCGGAGCCAACTCAATATTGAACCCTCCGGACTAAGACTGGGAGGTCATTAAAGGTCATGTGTGTGTAAAGGGGGGGACCAATACTTTTGAGAATATGGTGTGTAAAGGCCTGCGTCCCAATACTTTTGGTGATATTCTGTGTAAAGGCAGGCGTCCCAATACTTTTGAGAATATGGTGTGTAAAGGCAGGCGTCCCAATACTTTTGGTGATATTCTGTGTAAAGGCCGGCGTCCCAATACTTTTGGGAATATGGTGTGTAAAGGCCTGCGTCCCAATACTTTTGGGAATATGGCGTCTTATAATATATATATATATATATATATATGGCCTTAGTGACATGCTGTGACCTCTTCCTCTCCTCGGCAGGATTCTTCGCTCTTTTGGCCTTGTCCGTATACACAGGGGTGACGGTGAACTTCTTCGGGAAGCGTTATGCCGATTGGCGATTTTCCTGGTCGTATATTCTGGGCTGGATTGGAATTATTCTTACTGTGTCAGCAGGTATGAGAGTTCTTCCATATTATGGCCTCCATTGTGCTCCTCCCACTTTTCTATTGTCCCTCTGTGTTTTCTCCTTGCAGGAATCTTCCATATCTGTGCCTACGCCAGAAGCAGCCCTCAGGATGTGGGCAATGTGTCCAGCGGATGAGACCCTTCCAGCTCCTCCCCCTTCTTGTGAGCCGGCCCCTGCGGGACGTCACATGGCTCCGCAGAGCCCCTCCCCCGCTGTCTCTGTATTCAGCGTTTTTCTATTTTGTATTGAAGACATTGGATTTTATACTGTGTATGGACTGATTGTCCGGCCAGAATCTCTCACTGGACTGCAGATTGAATATTGAAGATATTATCTAGAAAATGTCTCATTGTCAATAAAATATACAAGTAAAAACGCTTTCTAATGATCCGTATATTGGGAAACGATTGGCGTTTGTGTGCCGCCATGATTGTTGTGGAGGAGAAAGTTCTGTCAGTTTGTGTATCATTGGGGACATTTCCCTTCACTTCCTGTCCCAGAGACACAACAGGAAGTTAGAGAAAATCTGTGATGGGCATTTCCCTGTAAGGCAGGTGTCCCCGCTGAAGACTTACCTCTTATTCTGAGGATAACTAACATTTTGGATTTCCATCTTTAGTGCCCTCCCCCCTCCAGGTCCTCTAAAGACAGGGCGCCACCTCAAGAGACAGGGCGCCACCTGGAGAGACAGGGCGCCACCTGGAGAGACAGGGCGCCACCTCAAGAGACAGGGCGCCACCTCAAGAGACAGGGCGCCACCTCGAGAGACAGGGCGCCACCTCGAGAGACAGGGCGCCACCTCGAGAGACAGGGCACTACCTCGAGAGACAGGGCGCCACCTCAAGAGACAGGGCACCACCTCGAGAGACAGGGCGCCACCTCGAGAGACAGAGCACCACCTCGAGAGACAGGGCGCCACCTCAAGAGACAGGGCGCCACCTCAAGAGACAGAGCACCACCTCGAGAGACAGGGCACCACCTCGAGAGACAGAGCACCACCTCGAGAGACAGGGCGCCACCTCGAGAGACAGAGCACCACCTCGAGAGACAGGGCGCCACCTCAAGAGACAGGGCGCCACCTCAAGAGACAGAGCACCACCTCGAGAGACAGGGCGCCACCTGGAGAGACAGGGCACCACCTCAAGAGACAGAGCGCCACCTCAAGAGACAGGACGCCACCTCGAGAGACAGGGCGCCACCTCAAGAGACAGGGCGCCACCTCGAGAGACAGAGCGCCACCTCAAGAGACAGGGCGCCACCTCGAGAGACAGGGCGCCACCTCAAGAGACAGGGCGCCACCTCGAGAGACAGAGCACCACCTCGAGAGACAGAGCACCACCTCAAGAGACAGGGCGCCACCTCGAGAGTAAGGGCACCACCTCAAGAGACAGGGCACCACCTCGAGAGACAGGGCACCACCTCAAGAGACAGGGCGCCACCTGGAGAGACAGGGCGCCACCTGGAGAGACAGGGCGCCACCTCAAGAGACAGGGCGCCACCTCAAGAGACAGGGCGCCACCTCGAGAGACAGGGCGCCACCTCGAGAGACAGGGCGCCACCTCGAGAGACAGGGCACTACCTCGAGAGACAGGGCGCCACCTCAAGAGACAGGGCACCACCTCGAGAGACAGGGCGCCACCTCGAGAGACAGAGCACCACCTCGAGAGACAGGGCGCCACCTCAAGAGACAGGGCGCCACCTCAAGAGACAGGGCACCACCTCTAGAGACAGGGCACCACCTCAAGAGACAGAGCACCACCTCAAGAGACAGAGCACCACCTCGAGAGACAGGGCACCACCTCGAGAGACAGAGCACCACCTCGAGAGACAGGGCGCCACCTCGAGAGACAGAGCACCACCTCGAGAGACAGGGCGCCACCTCAAGAGACAGGGCGCCACCTCAAGAGACAGAGCACCACCTCGAGAGACAGGGCGCCACCTGGAGAGACAGGGCACCACCTCAAGAGACAGAGCGCCACCTCAAGAGACAGGGCGCCACCTCGAGAGACAGGGCGCCACCTCAAGAGACAGGGCGCCACCTCGAGAGACAGGGCACCACCTCGAGAGACAGGGCGCCACCTCGAGAGACAGAGCACCACCTCGAGAGACAGAGCACCACCTCAAGAGACAGGGCGCCACCTCGAGAGAAAGGGCACCACCTCAAGAGACAGGGCACCACCTCGAGAGACAGGGCACCACCTCAAGAGACAGGGCGCCACCTGGAGAGACAGGGCGCCACCTGGAGAGACAGGGCGCCACCTCAAGAGACAGGGCGCCACCTCAAGAGACAGGGCGCCACCTCGAGAGACAGGGCGCCACCTCGAGAGACAGGGCGCCACCTCGAGAGACAGGGCACTACCTCGAGAGACAGGGCGCCACCTCAAGAGACAGGGCACCACCTCGAGAGACAGGGCGCCACCTCGAGAGACAGAGCACCACCTCGAGAGACAGGGCGCCACCTCAAGAGACAGGGCGCCACCTCAAGAGACAGAGCACCACCTCGAGAGACAGGGCACCACCTCGAGAGACAGAGCACCACCTCGAGAGACAGGGCGCCACCTCGAGAGACAGAGCACCACCTCGAGAGACAGGGCGCCACCTCAAGAGACAGGGCGCCACCTCAAGAGACAGAGCACCACCTCGAGAGACAGGGCGCCACCTGGAGAGACAGGGCACCACCTCAAGAGACAGAGCGCCACCTCAAGAGACAGGGCGCCACCTCGAGAGACAGGGCGCCACCTCAAGAGACAGGGCGCCACCTCGAGAGACAGGGCACCACCTCGAGAGACAGGGCGCCACCTCGAGAGACAGAGCACCACCTCGAGAGACAGAGCACCACCTCAAGAGACAGGGCGCCACCTCAAGAGAAAGGGCACCACCTCAAGAGACAGGGCACCACCTCGAGAGACAGGGCACCACCTCAATAGACAGGGCGCCACCTCAAGAGACAGAGCACCACCTCGAGAGACAGGGCACCACCTCGAGAGACAGAGCACCACCTCGAGAGACAGGGCACCACCTCGAGAGACAGGGCACCACCTCGAGAGACAGGGCGCCACCTCAAGAGACAGGGCACCACCTCAAGAGACAGGGCACCACCTCAAGAGACAGGGCGCCACCTCAAGAGACAGGGCACCACCTCAAGAGACAGAGCACCACCTCGAGAGACAGGGCACCACCTCGAGAGACAGGGCACTACCTCGAGAGACAGGGCGCCACCTCAAGAGACAGGGAGCCACCTGGAGAGACAGGGAACCACCTCAAGAGACAGGGCACCACCTCAAGAGACAGGGCACCACCTCAAGAGACAGGGCGCCACCTCAAGAGACAGGGCGCCACCTCAAGAGACAGAGCGCCACCTGGAGAGACAGGGCACCACCTCAAGAGACAGGGCACCACCTCGAGAGACAGGGCGCCACCTCGAGAGACAGGGCACCACCTCGAGAGACAGGGCGCCACCTCGAGAGACAGGGCACCACCTCGAGAGACAGGGCGCCACCTCGAGAGACAGGGCGCCACCTCAAGAGACAGAGCACCACCTCGAGAGACAGGGCACCACCTCAAGAGACAGGGCACCACCTCAAGAGACAGGGCGCCACCTCGAGAGACAGGGCTCACCTCAAGAGACAGGGCGCCACCTCGAGAGACAGGGCACCACCTCGAGAGACAGGGCGCCACCTCGAGAGACAGAGCACCACCTCGAGAGACAGGGCGCCACCTCAAGAGACAGGGCGCCACCTCAAGAGACAGGGCGCCACCTCGAGAGACAGGGCGCCACCTCAAGAGACAGGGCACCACCTCAAGAGACAGAGCACCACCTCGAGAGACAGGGCGCCACCTGGAGAGACAGGGCACCACCTCGAGAGACAGGGCGCCACCTCGAGAGAAAGGGCGCCACCTCGAGAGACAGAGCACCACCTCAAGAGACAGAGCACCACCTCGAGAGACAGGGCACCACCTCAAGAGACAGGGCGCCACCTCGAGAGACAGGGCGCCACCTCAAGAGACAGGGCACCACCTCAAGAGACAGGGCACCACCACGAGAGACAGGGCGCCACCTCAAGAGACAGGGCACCACCTCAAGAGACAGGGCACCACCTCAAAGACAGGGCACCACCTCAAAGACAGGGCACCACCTCAAGAGACAGAGCGCCACCTCGAAAGACAGGGCACCACCTCGAGAGACAGGGCACCACCTCAAAGACAGGGCACCACCTCGAGAGACAGGGCACCACCTCAAGAGACAGGGCACCACCTTAAGAGACAGGGCACCACCTTAAGAGACAGGGCACCACCTCAAGAGACAGGGCACCACCTCAAGAGACAGGGCACCACCTCGAGAGACAGAGCACCACCTCGAGAGACAGAGCACCACCTCAAGAGACAGAGCACCACCTCGAGAGACAGGGCACCACCTTAAGAGACAGGGCACCACCTCGAGAGATAGGGCACCACCTCGAGAGACAGGCCACCACCTCAATAGACAGGGCACCACCTCAAGAGACAGGGCACCACCTCGAGAGACAGAGCACCACCTCAAGAGACAGGGCACCACCTTGAGAGACAGGGCACCACCTCAAGAGACAGGGCATCACCTCGAGAGACAGAGCACCACCTCAAGAGACAGGGCACCACCTTGAGAGACAGGGCACCACCTCAAGAGACAGGGCATCACCTCGAGAGACAGGGCACCACCTCGAGAGACAGAGAACCACCTCAAGAGACAGGGCACAACCTCGAGAGACAGGGCACCACCTCGGGAGACAGGGCGCCACCTCGAGAGACAGGGCACCACCTCGAGAGACAGGGCACCACCTCAAGAGACAGGGCACCACCTCGAGAGACAGAGCACCACCTCGAGAGACAGAGCGCCACCTCAAGAGACAGGGCACCACCTCGAGAGACAGGGCACCACCTCAAGAGACAGGGCACCACCTCGAGAGACAGGGCGCCACCTCGAGGGACAGAGCACCACCTCGAGAGACAGAGCACCACCTCAAGAGACAGGGCACCACCTCAAGAGAAAGAGCACCACCTCAAGAGACAGGGCACCACCTCAAGAGACAGGGCGCCACCTCGAGAGACAGAGCGCCACCTCGAGAGACAGGGCACAACCTCGAGAGACAGAGCACCACCTCAAGAGACAGAGCACCACCTCGAGAGACAGGGCACCACCTCAAGAGACAGAGCATCACCTCAAAGACAGGGCACCATCTCGAGAGACAGGGCACCACCTCAAAGACAGGGCACCACCTCAAAGACAGGGCACCACCTCAAGAGACAGAGCACCACCTCAAGAGACAGAGCACCACCTCGAAAGACAGGGCACCATCTCGAGAGACAGGGCGCCACCTCGAGAGACAGGGCACCACCTCGAGAGACAGGGCACCACCTCAAGAGACAGGGCACCACCTTAAGAGACAGGGCGCCACCTCGAGAGACAGGGCACCACCTCGAGAGACAGGGCACCACCTCGAGAGACAGAGCACCACCTCGAGAGACAGGGCACCACCTCGAGAGACAGGGCACCACCTCAAAGACAGGGCACCACCTCAAGAGACAGGGCACCACCTCGAGAGACAGGGCACCACCTCGAGAGACAGGCCACCACCTCAAGAGACAGGGTGCCACCTCAAGAGACAGGGCGCCACCTCAAGAGACAGAGCACCACCTCGAGAGACAGGGCACCACCTCGAGAGACAGGGCACCACCTCAAGAGACAGGGCACCACCTCGAGAGACAGAGCACCACCTCGAGAGACAGAGCGCCACCTCAAGAGACAGGGCACCACCTCGAGAGACAGGGCACCACCTCAAGAGACAGAGCGCCACCTCAAGAGACAGGGCACCACCTCGAGAGACAGGGCACCACCTCGAGAGACAGAGCACCACCTCGAGAGACAGAGCACCACCTCGAGAGACAGGGCGCCACCTCGAGAGACAGAGCACCACCTCAAGAGACAGAGCACCACCTCAAGAGACAGGGCACCACCTCAAGAGACAGGGCACCACCTCGAGAGACAGAGCACCACCTCGAGAGACAGGGCACCACCTCAAGAGACAGGGCACCACCTCGAGAGACAGAGCACCACCTCGAGAGACAGGGCACCACCTCAAGAGACAGGGCACCACCTCGAGAGACAGAGCACCACCTCGAGAGACAGGGCACCACCTCAAGAGACAGGGCACCACCTCGAGAGACAGAGCACCACCTCGAGAGACAGAGCACCACCTCGAGAGACAGGGCGCCACCTCGAGAGACAGAGCACCACCTCGAGAGACAGAGCACCACCTCAAGAGACAGGGCACCACCTCAAGAGACAGGGCACCACCTCAAGAGACAGAGCACCACCTCAAGAGACAGGGCACCACCTCAAGAGACAGGGCGCCACCTCGAGAGACAGAGCGCCACCTCGAGAGACAGGGCACAACCTCGAGAGACAGAGCACCACCTCGAGAGACAGGGCACCACCTCGAGAGACAGGGCACCACTTCAAGAGACAGAGCATCACCTCAAAGACAGGGCACCATCTCGAGAGACAGGGCACCACCTCAAAGACAGGGCACCACCTCAAAGACAGGGCACCACCTCAAGAGACAGAGCACCACCTCGAGAGACAGAGCACCACCTCAAGAGACAGGGCACCATCTCGAGAGACAGGGCGCCACCTCGAGAGACAGGGCACCACCTCGAGAGACAGGGCACCATCTCGAGAGACAGGGCGCCACCTCGAGAGACAGGGCACCACCTCGAGAGACAGGGCACCACCTCAAGAGACAGGGCACCACCTTAAGAGACAGGGCGCCACCTCGAGAGACAGGGCACCACCTCGAGAGACAGAGCACCACCTCGAGAGACAGGGCACCACCTCAAAGACAGGGCACCACCTCAAAGACAGGGCACCACCTCAAGAGACAGAGCACCACCTCGAGAGACAGAGCACCACTTCAAGAGACAGAGCATCACCTCAAAGACAGGGCACCATCTCGAGAGACAGGGCACCACCTCAAGAGACAGGGCACCACCTCGAGAGACAGGGCACCACTTCAAGAGACAGAGCATCACCTCAAAGACAGGGCACCATCTCGAGAGACAGGGCACCACCTCAAGAGACAGGGCACCACCTCGAGAGACAGAGCACCACCTCGAGAGACAGGGCACCACCTTAAGAGACAGGGCACCACCTCGAGAGACAGAGCACCACCTCGAGAGACAGGGCACCACCTCAAGAGACAGGGCACCACCTCGAGAGACAGAGCACCACCTCGAGAGACAGAGCACCACCTCGAGAGACAGGGCGCCACCTCGAGAGACAGAGCACCACCTCGAGAGACAGAGCACCACCTCGAGAGACAGGGCACCACCTCAAGAGACAGGGCACCACCTCGAGAGACAGAGCACCACCTCGAGAGACAGGGCACCACCTCAAGAGACAGGGCACCACCTCGAGAGACAGAGCACCACCTCGAGAGACAGAGCACCACCTCGAGAGACAGGGCGCCACCTCGAGAGACAGAGCACCACCTCGAGAGACAGAGCACCACCTCAAGAGACAGGGCACCACCTCAAGAGACAGGGCACCACCTCAAGAGACAGGGCACCACCTCAAGAGACAGGGCGCCACCTCGAGAGACAGAGCGCCACCTCGAGAGACAGGGCACAACCTCGAGAGACAGAGCACCACCTCGAGAGACAGGGCACCATCTCGAGAGACAGGGCACCACCTCAAAGACAGGGCACCACCTCAAAGACAGGGCACCACCTCAAGAGACAGAGCACCACCTCGAGAGACAGAGCACCACCTCAAGAGACAGGGCACCATCTCGAGAGACAGGGCGCCACCTCGAGAGACAGGGCACCACCTCGAGAGACAGGGCACCATCTCGAGAGACAGGGCGCCACCTCGAGAGACAGGGCACCACCTCGAGAGACAGGGCACCACCTCAAGAGACAGGGCACCACCTTAAGAGACAGGGCGCCACCTCGAGAGACAGAGCGCCACCTCGAGAGAAAGGGCACCACCTCGAGAGGCAGGGCACCACCTCAAAGACAGGGCACCACCTCGAGAGACAGGGCACCACCTCAAGAGACAGGGCACCACCTTAAGAGACAGGGCACCACCTTAAGAGACAGGGCACCACCTCAAGAGACAGGGCACCACCTCAAGAGACAGGGCACCACCTCGAGAGACAGAGCACCACCTCAAGAGACAGAGCACCACCTCGAGAGACAGGGCACCACCTTAAGAGACAGGGCACCACCTCGAGAGACAGGGCACCACCTCGAGAGACAGGGCACCACCTTAAGAGACAGGGCACCACCTCGAGAGACAGAGCACCACCTCGAGAGACAGGGCACCACCTCGAGAGACAGAGCACCACCTCAAGAGACAGGGCACCACCTCAAGAGACAGGGCACCACCTCAAGAGACAGGGCACCACCTCAAGAGACAGAGCACCACCTCGAGAGACAGGGCATCACCTCGAGAGACAGGGCACCACCTCAAAGACAGGGCACCACCTCAAGAGACAGGGCACCACCTCAAGAGACAGGGCACCACCTCAAGAGACAGGGCACCACCTCAAGAGACAGAGCACCACCTCAAGAGACAGGGCACCATCTCGAGAGACAGGGCACCACCTCGAGAGACAGAGCACCACCTCGAGAGACAGGGCACCATCTCGAGAGACAGGGCGGAGTCCAGGCCTATAATGGGGAGTTTTGATCTTTTCTTAATACAGAACTTGGAAGAAGGTAGAAGATGGGGGGGGGTTGGGGGTCCACAAATATCCTTATCGGATCCCTTCCAGACTCCTTGGATCCAGAAAAAGTCCAGCTTCACAGGACCAGAACCTTTAGGGGTGGGAAAAAGACCCCGGGGGCTTCAGCCTGAAGGTGATAACCCCTCCCACATTTTAAAGTAAGTCCAGCCCAAGCCCGGCATCACCTTGGGGGAGGGGTTTAGGGTCACTTACTGGTTGCTGCCTCCTCTGCCCCTCCTCCCAGCCCCCAAACAGATTTATTGGAGGAACACCTGGAATTGGGGTGACAATCGGACTGGTTATGGGTGAGGCTGTCACCTTTTCTTCAAGTCGAACCCCAACACTGATGGCACAATTTCCTTTATATTATAAACTAGTCATATGAAGGTAATCACAAGAGTTCCCCTTTACATCAGAGTCCACAGAGTCCCCTTTACATCAGAATCCACAGAGTCCCCCTTTACATCAGAGTCCACAGAGTCCCCCTTTACATCAGAGTCCACAGAGTCCCCCTTTACATCAGAATCCACAGAGTCCCCCTTTACATCAGAATCCACAGAGTCCCCCTTTACATCAGAATCCACAGAGTCCCCCTTTACATCAGAATCCACAGAGTTCCCCTTTACATCAGAATCCACAGAGCCCCCCTTTACATCAGAATCCACAGAGTCCCCCTTTACATCAGAGTCCACAGAGTCCCCCTTTACATCAGAATCCACAGAGCCCCCCTTTACATCAGAGTCCACAGAGTCCCCCTTTACATCAGAGTCCACAGAGTCCCCCTTTACATCAGAGTCCCCCTTTACATCAGAGTCCACAGAGTCCCCCTTTACATCAGAGTCCACAGAGTCCCCCTTTACATCAGAATCCACAGAGCCCCCCTTTACATCAGAATCCACAGAGTCCCCCTTTACATCAGAGTCCACAGAGTTCCCCCTTTACATCAGAATCCACAGAGTCTCCCTTTACATCAGATTCCACAGAGCCCCCCTTTACATCAGAGTCCACAGAGTCCCCCTTTACATCAGAGTCCACAGAGTTCCCCCTTACATCAGAGTCCACAGAGTCCCCCTTTACATCAGAGTCCACAGAGTCCCCCTTTACATCAGAGTCCACAGAGTCCCCCTTTACATCAGAGTCCACAGAGTCCCCCTTTACATCAGAGTCCACAGAGTCCCCCTTTACATCAGAGTCCACAGAGTCCCCCTTTACATCAGAGTCCACAGAGTCCCCCTTTACATCAGAGTCCACAGAGTCCCCCTTTACATCAGAGTCCACAGAGTCCCCCTTTACATCAGAGTCCACAGAGTCCCCCTTTACATCAGATTCCACAGAGTCCCCCTTTACATCAGAGTCCACAGAGTCCCCCTTTACATCAGAGTCCACAGAGTCCCCCTTTACATCAGAATCCACAGAGTCCCCCTTTACATCAGAGTCCACAGAGCCCCCCTTTACATCAGAGTCCACAGAGTCCCCCTTTACATCAGAGTCCACAGAGTCCCCCTTTACATCAGAGTCCACAGAGTCCCCCTTTACATCAGAATCCACAGAGTCCCCCTTTACATCAGAGTCCACAGAGCCCCCCTTTACATCAGAGTCCACAGAGTCCCCCTTTACATCAGAGTCCACAGAGTTCCCCTTTACATCAGAGTCCACAGAGTCCCCCTTTACATCAGAGTCCACAGAGTCTCCCTTTACATCAGATTCCACAGAGTTCCCCTTTACATCAGATTCCACAGAGTCCCCCTTTACATCAGAGTCCACAGAGTCCCCCTTTACATCAGAGTCCACAGAGTTCCCCTTTACATCAGAGTCCACAGAGTCCCCCTTTACATCAGAGTCCACAGAGTCCCCCTTTACATCAGAGTCCACAGAGTCCCCCTTTACATCAGAGTCCACAGAGTCCCCCTTTACATCAGATTCCACAGAGTTCCCCTTTACATCAGAGTCCACAGAGTTCCCCTTTACATCAGAGTCCACAGAGTCCCCCTTTACATCAGAGTCCACAGAGTTCCCCTTTACATCAGAGTCCACAGAGTCCCCCTTTACATCAGAGTCCACAGAGTCCCCCTTTACATCAGAGTCCACAGAGTCCCCCTTTACATCAGAGTCCACAGAGTCCCCCTTTACATCAGAGTCCACAGAGTCCCCCTTTACATCAGAGTCCACAGAGTCCCCCTTTACATCAGAGTCCACAGAGTCCCCCTTTACATCAGATTCCACAGAGTTCCCCTTTACATCAGAGTCCACAGAGTCCCCCTTTACATCAGAGTCCACAGAGTCTCCCTTTACATCAGATTCCACAGAGTTCCCCTTTACATCAGATTCCACAGAGTCCCCCTTTACATCAGAGTCCACAGAGTCCCCCTTTACATCAGAGTCCACAGAGTCCCCCCTTTACATCAGAGTCCACAGAGTCCCCCTTTACATCAGAGTTCACAGAGTCCCCCTTTACATCAGAGTTCACAGAGTTCCCCTTTACATCAGAGTCCACAGAGTCCCCCTTTACATCAGAGTCCACAGAGTTCCCCTTTACATCAGAGTCCACAGAGTTCCCCTTTACATCAGAGTCCACAGAGTCCCCCCTTTACATCAGAGTCCACAGAGTCCCCCTTTACATCAGAGTTCACAGAGTTCCCCTTTACATCAGTGTCCACAGAGTCCCCCCTTTACATCAGAGTCCACAGAGTCCCCCTTTACATCTGTATCCACAGAGTCCCCCTTTACATCAGAGTCCACAGAGTCCCCCTTTACATCAGAGTCCACAGAGTCTCCCTTTACATCAGATTCCACAGAGTCCCCCTTTACATCAGAGTCCACAGAGTCCCCCTTTACATCAGAGTCCACAGAGTCCCCCCTTTACATCAGAGTCCACAGAGTCCCCCTTTACATCAGAGTCCACAGAGTCCCCCTTTACATCAGAGTCCACAGAGTCCCCCCTTTACATCAGAGTCCACAGAGTCCCCCTTTACATCAGATTCCACAGAGTCCCCCTTTACATCAGAGTCCACAGAGTCCCCCTTTACATCAGAGTCCACAGAGTCCCCCTTTACATCAGAGTCCACAGAGTCCCCCTTTACATCAGAGTCCACAGAGTCCCCCTTTACATCAGAGTCCACAGAGTTCCCCTTTACATCAGAGTCCACAGAGTCCCCCTTTACATCAGAGTCCACAGAGTCCCCCTTTACATCAGAGTCCACAGAGTCCCCCTTTACATCAGAGTCCACAGAGTCCCCCTTTACATCAGAGTCCACAGAGTCCCCCTTTACATCAGAGTCCACAGAGTCCCCCTTTACATCAGAGTCCACAGAGTCCCCCTTTACATCAGAGTCCACAGAGTCCCCCTTTACATCAGAGTCCACAGAGTCCCCCTTTACATCAGAGTCCACAGAGTTCCCCTTTACATCAGAGTCCACAGAGTTCCCCTTTACATCAGAGTCCACAGAGTTCCCCTTTACATCAGAGTCCACAGAGTTCCCCTTTACATCAGAGTCCACAGAGTTCCCCTTTACATCAGAGTCCACAGAGTTCCCCTTTACATCAGAGTCCACAGAGTTCCCCTTTACATCAGAGTCCACAGAGTCCCCCCTTTACATCAGAGTCCACAGAGTCCCCCTTTACATCAGAGTCCACAGAGTTCCCCTTTACATCAGTGTCCACAGAGTCCCCCCTTTACATCAGAGTCCACAGAGTCCCCCTTTACATCTGTATCCACAGAGTCCCCCTTTACATCAGAGTCCACAGAGTCCCCCTTTACATCAGAGTCCACAGAGTCCCCCTTTACATCAGAGTCCACAGAGTCTCCCTTTACATCAGATTCCACAGAGTCCCCCTTTACATCAGAGTCCACAGAGTCCCCCTTTACATCAGAGTCCACAGAGTCCCCCCTTTACATCAGAGTCCACAGAGTCCCCCTTTACATCAGAGTCCACAGAGTCCCCCTTTACATCAGAGTCCACAGAGTCCCCCCTTTACATCAGAGTCCACAGAGTCCCCCTTTACATCAGATTCCACAGAGTCCCCCTTTACATCAGAGTCCACAGAGTCCCCCTTTACATCAGAGTCCACAGAGTCCCCCTTTACATCAGAGTCCACAGAGTCCCCCTTTACATCAGAGTCCACAGAGTCCCCCTTTACATCAGAGTCCACAGAGTTCCCCTTTACATCTGTATCCACAGAGTCCCCCTTTACATCAGAATCCACAGAGTCCCCCTTTACATCAGAATCCACAGAGTTCCCCTTTACATCAGAGTCCACAGAGTCCCCCTTTACATCAGAGTCCACAGAGTTCCCCTTTACATCAGATTGCACTGAGTCCCCAGAGTTCCCTTTCACTGTAAGGGGGGACTCTGCAGACTCTGATGTACGGAGAGGACTCTGATGTAAGGGGGAACTCTGGGGACCCTGATTTGAGGAGGGGGATTACTGTGGCCTCTGGTGTAAAGGGCACCTCTGATGTAAGGGGTGCTCTGAAAACCCTGATTTACCTCAGTGTACTCACTCAGAGGTAGGAGATAGAAGGGGGGAGACTCCAGTCACAGACAGGGATGGATGGTGAGCTCACTCACCCCTTGGCACCTCTCATCCAGATGGATCTGAGGCTTCTGGGCTTCAAATTTCCAGCCCCCACTTCCCTTTTCTGAAGCCCAGCGCCAGGGATTGGGGTGTGGGGGAGGGGAAGACACAGGGGGGGGGGGCAGGAAGAAGAGATGCAGAATGAGCCCCCTCTCCTCTCCTGTCTGTGGGGGGAGGGGGGATTGTTAGTGTTGGCTTTGGGCAGTGTGAGAGAATGTAACAGACACTCTCAGCTGAGTCAATTGTAGCCATCAACCCTGCTGAGAAGTCATAGTCCGCTCTGAATAATGTGTCCGGGTGTCAGGCAGTCTAAAACCCGGACACATGATTCCAAACCCGGACTGTCCGGTGGCGACCCTAGTTATGGCCACACTGAGATTCACTTGATTACTGTATAAAGCGGTGAATCCAGCAAACTGTAGCTCCCTCTACCCCAGGTAGGATGTACTAGAGGTAGGTGTTATGTTTTGTTACAGCCGGTACGGGTAAATTTAGGCAGGCCTTGCTGTGAGCTAGGCCCGTTTGTTTTGATGTGGGGGTTGGGAGTGGTCTGAGTGTACCAGCAGGTGACTGACATGTACTTCATCTCTCTGGCGCCTCCTCTGTTTCTGGAAGGTTCTGGAAAGAAGGCAGGGCAGAGGATTGGAGTGCCATGGAGTACATCAGGGAGCCCTGACCAATCCCCAACTAGGATTGGCAGGGGGAGGCCTCTTATATATACTCATGGTCAGAACTAGTCATGGAGTGTTAGGCCCCTTTCTTGGGGGCTGGGAAGGAACCCCTTCATACAATGATATCTTGGGGTGTCCTGAGCAGGAAGAGGACAGCGGGGGGCACTGCCGGGCAAGTCTCTGGGAGGGATCCATTCCGGGGTCGGTGTGGAGATCTGGAAGAGACATGCCAGGATTGGATGTGATTGGTTGTCAGGACTTTCTGGGATCAGTAGTCCACCAAGATCCAGAACTTCTTTTCATCGCTATTGGTTGCTACACCAAGGGGGGCTGCAGACCAGAAAATGGCGGATATTGAAGGGTTGGGACTTATTCAGAGTGAGGCCCAACCTTGTGGTGACCGGAATCTGATCAGAAGAGAAGGTGGAGCTTTAGAGACACCAATAGAAATCCAAAATCGTTTGTTCAAATCAATAGGATCAATCATCTGGGCATCCCATGTCCCTTCCCCCATCCCCCTCAATAAAACAAGCTGAAGGACTGTTCATTGTCTGGCAATGTGTGTGGAATGGTGACGGGAGGAACTACTACACTCAGCAACCCCACGGGGGCCCCGCTACAAAACATTCTCTGCAGGTGAATCTTCCAAAGACAGCGATTGATTCTCCACCAGAGAATGTTGTGTGACAATCACGTCCCGTCATGTCTCAGCCGGCTGTGATTCATCGTCATCCAGAGCAGACAGGGAGTCACCCCAGAAAACCCCGCTCACCCTTCATATGTCAGGCAGTCTCAGACCCCACCAGCCTTGGCCCCGGGCGTCACCCTGACAACTCCGCACAGACAACTCACATTCCTAACTTTACAAACCATCAGCAAAATCCTGCAATGTCTGCATTATAGTGTGTTCTAGATCAGGGGTCTCCAAACTGCAGCCGGGGGGCCGGATGTGGCCCTTTGCTTGCCTTTATCCGGCCCTTGGAGCACTATTCCTCCCACTGACACCAATGATGGGACACTATTCCTCCCACTGATACCAATGATGGGGCACTATTCCTCCCACTGACACCAATGATGGGACACTATTCCTCCCACTGATACCAATGATGGGGCACTATTCCTCCCAGTGACACCAATGATGGGACACTATTCCTCCCACTGACACCAATGATGGGGCACTATTCCTCCCACTGACACCAATGATGGGACACTATTCCTCCCACTGACACCAATGATGGGGCACTATTCCTCCCAGTGACACCAATGATGGGACACTATTCCTCCCACTGACACCAATGATGGGGCACTATTCCTCCCACTGACACCAATGATGGGACACTATTCCTCCCACTGACACCAATGATGGGACACTATTCCTCTCACTGACACCAATGATGGGACACTATTCCTCCCACTGATACCAATGATGGGGCACTATTCCTCCCACTGATACCAATGATGGGACACTATTCCTCCCACTGACACCAATGATGGGGCACTATTCCTCCCACTGACACCAATGATGGGGCACTATTCCTCCCACTGATACCAATGATGGGACACTATTCCTCCCACTGACACCAATGATGGGGCACTATTCCTCCCACTGACACCAATGATGGGGCACTATTCCTCCCACTGATACCAATGATGGGGCACTATTCCTCCCACTGATACCAATGATGGGACACTATTCCTCCCACTGACACCAATGATGGGGCACTATTCCTCCCACTGACACCAATGATGGGGCACTATTCCTCCCACTGATACCAATGATGGGGCACTATTCCTCCCACTGATACCAATGATGGGACACTATTCCTCCCACTGATACCAATGATGGGGCACTATTCCTCCCACTGACACCAATGATGGGACACTATTCCTCCCACTGACACCAATGATGGGACACTATTCCTCTCACTGACACCAATGATGGGGACACTATTCCTCCCACTGATACCAATGATGGGACACTATTCCTCCCACTGACACCAATGATGGGGCACTATTCCTCCCACTGACACCAATGATGGGACACTATTCCTCCCACTGACACCAATGATGGGGCACTATTCCTCCCACTGACACCAATGATGGGACACTATTCCTCCCACTGACACCAATGATGGGGCACTATTCCTCCCACTGACACCAATGATGGGGCACTATTCCTCCCACTGACACCAATGATGGGGCACTATTCCTCCCACTGACACCAATGATGGGACACTATTCGTCCCACTGATACCAATGATGGGGCACTATTCCTCCCACTGATACCAATGATGGGACACTATTCCTCCCACTGATACCAATGATGGGGCACTATTCCTCCCACTGATACCAATGATGGGACACTATTCCTCCCACTGACACCAATGATGGGGCACTATTCCTCCCACTGACACCAATGATGGGGCACTATTCCTCCCACTGACACCAATGATGGGGCACTATTCCTCCCACTGACACCAATGATGGGACACTATTCGTCCCACTGATACCAATGATGGGGCACTATTCCTCCCACTGATACCAATGATGGGACACTATTCCTCCCACTGATACCAATGATGGGACACTATTCGTCCCACTGATACCAATGATGGGGCACTATTCCTCCCACTGATACCAATGATGGGACACTATTCCTCCCACTGATACCAATGATGGGGCACTATTCCTCCCACTGATACCAATGATGGGGCACTATTCCTCCCACTGACACCAATGATGGGGCACTATTCCTCCCACTGACACCAATGATGGGACACTATTGATCTTTTATTGAAAAGAATCAAGCAACCAATTTTATACAAAAGTAAAAAACAAAACCATAGTACAAAACTTCAACAGAAATCCAAGGAATACACATCCATGTTCAGAATATATACAATATGTACATAATCCGTTACCAAAACTATTTACATAAAGCAGCAGAGAGGGCCTAAGAGGCACAACCCATCACCTATGTACGCAGCCTTTTATCAAAAATTAATCCAAAAAATAATAATCTAGGGTGATAAGAGACAGAGAGCCACACCCGGGAAAGAGACTCCTGGCAGTCAGGGAGGCTTGAAACCCCTCCACGCCTTCAACCAAGCCCCCTGACTCCGCTTGTCTCTCTCAAGTACCCGAATCTTCTCCACCTCATGCAGAATGTCATACACCACCACCTGAACAGGAAGGATTTTACGCCGAATGCAGACCTGACACCGTGCGTTCCAAGTGAAATAACGGACTACTAGGCTAACTAGAAAAAGTGTATCTAAACAAAAAACCCCACCAGTATTGAATGCTCCATACACCCACTCAGCATAACCCAGCCTGGAGAGGAAAGGGACACCGAGGGCCCGCCCCACCTGTTTGTACACCTCTATGTTAAAAGGGCAATGAAGCAGAAAATGGTCCATAGTCTCCTCCTCACCTGCACACTCCTCCCGAGGACAGCTACGATCCACCCCACTGCGGAATTTCAAATTGCCCCGAACATAGAGCCTCCCATGGAAGCACATCCAGGCCAGATCCCTGAATTTAGGAGGTACTCTGTCCAAATTAATAAGTCTTAACCCTGCCCTCAAAACTGGGCCTGGGCAATCCCTTAAGGCCAGTGGGTCATGAAAGACTTCGCTCAAGACTCGACTCATAAGGACTTTCCTCGGAACCGATCTGAGATCTTCAGCCGACAATCGCCACTGCCGTAATAACTTCAGGCACGGAGCGACATAGGCTGGTAGCTGACCACGATGACCCCTGAGATTCTTCACTTGGCCACCTTCTTCCCAAAGTCGCAGAAAAGGCCTAAACCAAGATCTAAAAATGCCTGCCCATCCAGGAGGTTCCACTGCAAGCATATTACCAATATTAAACTTGAGAAAAAGCAGTGAAAAGAAAAGAACTGGGTTGACCATACCTAAGCCACCCTCCCTCCTGGATAGATAGGTGACATTCCTCTTGATGGGGTTCAGTCTGTTCCCCCACAACATCTGGAAGAACACACTACTGACCCTAGCATAGAGAGACACTGGCAAGATGCAGACAAAACTGACATACAAGAAGATCGGAATCAGGTAAGTCTTAATCAGATCAACCCTTTCCCTCATAGATAACTTCCATATCTTCCAGCTGACCACCTTAGTATTGGCAATTTCCAGTCCGCCTTCCCAGTTTTTGTGGCCATAATCGCCGGGTCCAAATTCAATGCCTAGAATCTTAATTCTTTCCTGGGGCACTGGAAAGGTGTCCGGGAGATCAAAACCCTCACCTTCCTTTCCCATCCAGAAGACTTCACTCTTTTCCTGATTGATCTTGGAGCCTGATGCTTCAGAATACCGTGATGTCAGAGAGACCACCTCCTCTGCTTCATCCGCCCCGGTGACAATCACTGACACATCGTCCGCATAGGCAACAACCCTCAAAGGCGGCTCACCCGGGAGCCCCACTGGCACCCCACACAACATGATGCTCTCTAGCCTCCTGATGAAAGGGTCGATTGCAAACACATAGAGCAGGGGACTCAGGGGACAACCCTGGCGCACCCCGGAGCCAACCTCAAAGGACTGCCCAACCCAACCATTAACAAGAGGAAAGCTTTCTGCCCCCTTATACAAGACTTTCAACCAATCGACAAAACCACCCGGCAGACCGTGCTTACTAAGGAGCAACCACAGGTACTCATGGTTAACACGATCAAAAGCCTTTGCCTGATCCAATGTCAGCAAATACTTTCCCCAGCCTGCAGCCCTGCATCGCTCCAAGGCCTGCCGGACTGCTAAAACTGCTGTGAAGGTGCACCTACCCTGGACCGAACAGTGCTGATGGCGAGAAAGCAAAGACTCTGCTACTGACGATAGGCGCCAGAAAAATATCTTTGCCAGTATCTTTCTATCGACATTAAGAAGGCTGATGGGGCGCCAATTCTCAATCATCGAAGGATCTTTACCCTTTGAAAGAAGAATCACAGCTGAGTGCCTCATGGAAGGGGGAAGTACCCCCTCTGCAAGGCAACTGTTAAAAACCTCTACCAAATGTGGGGCCAGAATAGGCTTAAAAGCTTTGTAAAACTCAGCTGTCAAGCCATCCGGTCCAGGTGACTTTTTGATGGCAAGCTGTTCAATTGCCCTTATCACCTCTTCAACTGTGATCTCCTCTGTCAAATTCATCAATGGGACATCTTCATCATTTAGACCTGGAGTAGAGTTCAAAAATCTTTCCATCTTGTCGTGGTCAAGCTCTTTCCTCCCAAGAAGGTCAGCATAAAAGGACCTCACGACCTCCAGAATCCCTGACCTGGACTTTGTCAAGGAACCTGTACTGTCCTTAAGGCCAATGACCGTTTTAACAGCTACACCTTGTTTGCAGTTCTGGTAAGGGTCAGGCGAGTGGTAGTTCCCATAGTCCCTCTCCAGAACCAAAGAGGCATGCCGGTCATATTGACACTTCCTGAGAAGGAGTTTCACTTCGGAGATTGCCCCAGGATCTCCTCCTCTCGAGACAAGAATATCCAGCTTCCTCCGTAAACGTTGGTAGGTCATGTATTTATTAAACTGCTTTCTATTGGCTAGGCCCCTGAAGAATCCAACGTTCCTCTTTTTGGTCAGCTCCCACCACTCAGCCTTGCTGCTACAAAAGTCCAGGAGGTCACCTGTGCCTGAAAGAATTCCTTAAAGGATTGTCTAACATGTTCTTCCTTGAGTAGAGTCGAATTCAATCTCCAGATGCCCTTGCCCCTCTGAGGGGCATCTGAAGCATTCAGGACCACAGATAGCATACAGTGATCAGAGAACTCTACTGCCTGCACCACTGGGGGCGAGAAAGCAGAGGTCTCCTTAAAAAAAACTATCTATCCTACTCTGACTATTACCTCGATGAAAGGTGAACCCGGTGTCATCTGGGAGGTGCTTAATGTGCACATCCACAAGACCAGCATCCCTAACTGTGACAGACCTAGCCGGGACAGAGGCTGTTGGAGAGGACTGAATGCAAGCCTCTTGCCTTTTGATTATGGGCCCTGGATTTTCAATGGAACAATACTCTTTGTGAGGTGAATGAGAAATCCAGTCTGAACTGTACTAATCGGACTCAGTCGTATATATATGTATATATTGTATGTTGTTTGATTCTGTTGGGGACTCCTTGCTGTGGATTTGTGTCCCTGAAGAGGGAGGGGGGATTCCTCCAGCAGCCCCCTGCTGATAAGACTGATTCATACTGTTGGGACACATCCTGTGAGGAGATGCTGGTGTCATCCACTCCAACTACCTGTGTTTATGTTAATTGAATGAGCTGATCACATTGTCCTCTATACAATGTAGGAGACGGGACGACTCCTATTGGAGCTGCTGCTATTGTGAGGAAATGTCCTGTTATAATTAACTCAGTCTGGGCAAAAAGTCATGTCTGTCACCTAGGCTGTATAAAGGATTAGTTAATTATCTCATGTTAATTAGGTTATTTAGGTTACTGTTGTATTGTTAGAGGAGGTTCCAACGGCATATAAAGTCTTGTAATTTTGATTCTAAATAAAGAGAGTTCATGTTAGCAACAAGCAAGTGTCGCCTTGTTTTGTGCTCAGAGAGGTTGGGATGTCTGTATACAGACTGGGAGGAAGTGGTATATGACGGAAGCACTCAAGCGGAGTGAGGGACGTTCCGTGACACTAACCATACTATTTAAAAAAACGCTATCATATTCCAGCCTGTCCTTGAAGTCCTTCCTGTCCTTGGGCCTAGTTACTGTATTAAAGTCACCTCCAAAGACCACTTGCCGGGATGTAAAAAGAAATGGCTTGATCCTTGTAAAAAGGCATTTCCTGTCCCACTTTGTGTGCGGCCCATAAACATTAATTAGGCGCAGGTCCTGCCCTCCCACAAGGACGTCTAAGACCATACATCTCCCAATCTCCACCTCAATAACCCGCCGGACAGTTACCATGCCGGTTTTAAACAACACCGCCACACCGCCGTAAGGCTCGGCCGCAAGAGACCAGTAAGATGGACCATACCTCCACTCTCTCTTGGCCATATGAATATCTGCCAAGGAGGTGAGCCTAGTCTCTTGCAAAAATAAAATTTCAGCATCTAATTGGCTGAACAAAAAGAAGGCCATAGAACGAGCTCTTACTGACTTAATGCTGGCGACATTTATTGTCACCACTTTTAACGGAGGGGGAACCGCCATTTGGGTTATTGGGTGGATTGCTTCTTAGCTCCCCTCTGCTGCTCATCACCAGAAGCCTCTCTCTTTCTTGAGGCCGCCTCAAACTCCATCTCAGAATCGGAACTTCGCTCTGAAGAAGCTCCAGATGAAGAAATATCCCAATTAGAGGACCTATAACGGTTGGAGACAGGCACTGGAGCCTGTTCCGTCCTCACCACCTGCTTCTTCCGCTTCCCAACCTTCCTTCTCTGTTCCAGGTACTGCAGGTCAGCTTCAGAGATGCCCTCATCTCTTGTTTTTTTCTTTGGAGTCTCTACAGAAGACTCCTTTACAGAGGAAGAAACAACCTTTTTAGTACATGTTACCACTCCTGGTGGAGGGGGTGCTCCCTTTGAATCAGACTTAGGAGGGGTAGACTCCTGGGGGGGAACTGACTCGGGGGGCACAGACTTGGAAGGTTCTGACACATGAGGAGAGGGTACAGTAGGCTGGGGGGACACAGAGACAGATACAGAAGGAATACTTACAGACACAGGAGGGGTGGCCACAGGAACTGGAGAGGGACCCTGAACAGGACCAGGGGAGTCGGTCACCGCAGAGGAGGATGGTACACCAGGGGCCTCACCCTCCATCCTGTCCAGCCTTGACATGTCATCAATTACCTCCTTCTCCATATTGTGCCAGGCTTCAGGACATCTGCTGTAGGGGTGGCCAAGGCGCAGGCACAGGTTGCACCTGATCATCTCGGTGCAGTCCTTAGCCATATGACCCTGACCCCGACACACTGAACATATCAAGGCTGAACAGGAAGAGCTCAAATGCCCCTTTTCTCCACAGCGGTGACACAGCTTCGGCTGACCAGGGTAGAAAATAGTCATCCTATCCCCCCTATAAAAGCTGAGGAGGGCAGGTGATGGACAACATTCCCATCCCTGGCCAACCTGACTGTTACTGACCAACCCCCAGTCCAGATGTTACGTTCATCAAGTATTTTATCGGGCTTAGTCAAAACCTCACCATAATTCCTTAACCAGACCTTTAGGTCCCGAGCGGGAACACTCTCATTGGTGAGTATGATGGTTATCTTTTTCACCGTTGACCTTTGCGAAACCGCAACTGGGGCCAGACCTTCCCATTCAGGTCTTGACCTGCACCGAGCCTCATATCTCTCCCAGAACAGGTCAAGACCCTCTGGCCTGGGGAAACTAATGGTATATTCCTGGCTCCCAGCAACATGTATTAGAGCATACAGATCGTTTGCCCCAAAACCCATCTCCAAAATCATGTCCACCACTGCACGCCGTGCTGGAGGGATTGCACCACCTTCCCATTTGAGAATCACTACATTTCTTCTCGGACCCCCAGCAGAAGCCAGAGACCCAAGACCAGATCCCGGGGTGCCCAAAGTGGTAGGCCGCAGGGGGAAACCCTGCTTGGGGGCGGAGCCACCAGGAGCAGAGCGTACCACCTGAGCAAACGTGGGTTTATCAGGGCCAAGGCCCCACACTGAAGTCACAGTAGTCTGTACATTACTATTATTATTATTATCTGCTTGTACGGAGTTGGTAGGACTGTCTATCACACCTGAACTGGGACCATTGTTCATCACACTGGTACTGGGATGATTTTTATCAGTCACACAAACATTCCCATCAGGAATAGTCACAGTTTCTGATGTAATACCAGCTGTCTCCTGAAGCTGTGCTGTAGAGTCCTCAGCAGCTGTGGGGCAAACAGCTTCAGCCAAAGGGGGGTTAATAGGCTCTGCTGAATCTTGTAGTTCATCTGCAGGAATGTCATTTTTTAAATGCAAACTTTGCTGTACTGCAGCATCAGCAGGCACAGCATTGCTACACATAGGACTAGCAGCCTGACTCTCACTGGGTACATTGTCTGTATCAGTCACAGTGTTGAATGGCACAACAATTGTTTTATTCACAATATGGGACTTGACGGGCTTTACCTTGTCAGGCACATTGTCTGTAATGTCCTCCTCATGGAACACCAGCTGATCCCCCCGCATAGGAGACTCCATTACCTGGATGGCCCTGAGCATGCCTCCTGAGTCCTGGGAAGGCATGGGGCTGCTTACCTCTCCCTGAGGGGGCAGGGGGTCAGAACTGGGGGTCTCCTCCTCCACCTCCATCTTTGTCATCCTCGCAAACCTTTTATCATTACAAAACTTTTCTTTAAATGGCCCATCTCTTCCTTCCATGATGGACACAATGGTCTCCTGATGTTCCACCCGGACCTTGGCCAGTTGGATCTCCGGATCCATGGATCCACGTCTCTGGCTGTGTAAGCCCTCACGCTGCCTTCTCAGGCGCTTCACCTCCGCTCTGAGTTTGTAGAGCTTGTCTCTTTCTCTATTCAGGACCTTAATCCCGGCCACCACTCGCTCCCGGATGGCCCCGGAACCTTCATCTTCACCAGGGGTACTGTTAGGTACCTGGTAGGAAAGCCTGACTTGTAGGAGAAGACCTCTCATACAACGCTGGTTCAGGAGCCACTGGAGTGGGGACAGTGGTCTCCTGAGCGCAGTGGGGTAGGAGTGCCTGTTGAGCTGAGTCTCTGATGCAGAAGAGGTGAGAGATCCCGCAGGGATGGCTGGACTGCAGATCAGGTGAGACTGGAAGCAGCAGACTGGAACACTTGAACGTGCAGAGGTCTCTGGAGCTGAAGCTGAAGGTGCAACAGCAAGGACAACAGGAACAAGCAGGGTCAGACGATCCGGGTCAGCGAGGGTATGAGGCAGGCAAAGTACAGCAGGCAGAGGCAGAGTCGGTAGGCAGGCAGAGTTTGGCAACGGTATCAGGCAGGTAGCATAAGAATAGTCAGACAGGCCGGGTCGGATTGGAGCAGGACGGGTGGTCAAACAAGCCGGGTCAGATAGGTAGCAAATAATCAGATAACAAATACTAGAATCACGAAGCTGAGACGAAGCAGCAATGTGTCAAAGCACAGGGGGGCTTTTAAGTGTACTTTGGCGCCAAACTGGCGCTATCGTGAACGCACGCACGCCCGTCCGCGCCCACGTGCACACGCGCGCGCGCCCAAGCGCCGCGAACCCGCGCGCGCCCTAGCGCCGCGCCGATGCCCGGGAACGACAGGTATTTGCTTAGCAGCGCGCAACGGCGCGCGCCGGCGCATAGGCGTACGCCGACCCCCCGGTTCGGTGCCAATGGTGCCCTGACATTGCCCCCCCCCAAGGGGCAACCTCCGGGTGCCCAAAAGCCTTTTCTTCTCCGGATGACTAGAAAAATAGGCTTGCACTAAACGCCTGGCATGCACATTACAATCTGGTTCCCAAGAATTACTTTCTGGGCCATAGCCCCTCCACTTAATTAGGAACTGGATCTGACCTTGTCTTTTCCTGCAATCAAGGATAGCCTCGACCTCGAACTCCTCGTTACCATCAACCACAATGGGTTCAGGAGGTCTAGTTCCTCTACCGGGGAAGGGATCAGGTACAGCAGGCTTGAGCAATGACACATGAAACACGGGGTGTATTTTGAGAGAGTCAGGTAAAGTCAGTTCATATGAAACTTCATTGATTTTTCTTTTGACCGGAAACGGTCCCATAAATCTAGGTGCCAACTTCTTAGAGGGACATGCTAGTTTAATGTTACTTGTAGATAGCCATACCTGATCACCAAGCTGAAGCTTCAATTCCCCTCTTCTCTTCCGGTCAAAGATCCTCTTGCTGTCCGCCTGAGCCTTGGATACTGCTTCCTGCAACATCTGGTTGTTATGGTTGATGAAGTCTACCGTACTCTGTACTGCCGGGACTGAGGACTCTGGAAGGAAATCAGGTAAAAAGGTTAGATGGAACCCATAATTGGCAAAAAAGGGGGATTGACCGGTGGCTGAGTGTTTGGCATTGTTGTAGGCAAATTCTGCCAGCGGCAGCAAGGATACCCAATCGTCCTGTGAAAAAGAGGTAAAACATCTGATGTACTGCTCAAGAGTCTGATTGGTCCTCTCTGTCTGACCGTTGGTCTGAGGGTGATAGGCCGAAGACAGGGCCAGTTTGATTTTTAAAGATTCACACAGAGCTCTCCAAAAACGTGAGGTAAATTGTACCCCCCTGTCAGAGGTTATGTTTACAGGAATTCCGTGGAGTCTAATGATTTCCTTAATGAAAATGTGAGCTGTTTCCATAGCTGACGGAGTTCCCTTTAATGGAAGAAAGTGGGCCATCTTGGTAAAACGGTCTACTATCACAAAAATAGCAGAACAACCTTCTGAACATGGGAGTTCCACAATAAAGTCCATGGATATCATCTTCCAGGGCCTATCGGGTACAGGCAAGGGTTTTAACAGACCCCAAGCTCTACTCCTGGATGTCTTATTCTGGGTACAGATAGGGCAAGATTTGACATATCTCTCACAAAAGTCCTTCAAATTGGGCCACCAGAAAGTACGCTGTACCAATTCCAGAGTTTTACGAACCCCAAAGTGACCTGCCAGTGAATGATCGTGAAGGAGTGCCAAGACCTTGACCCGAACCTCCTCAGGAACAAAAATTTGGCTACCTTTCCAGAACAGTCCGTCCTTGCTACTTAGGGTAAGGCCTGAGGGTCTGGTTGCTCCAGAAGATGCTTCCTTAATCTGAGAAAGAAGATCAGCTTGGATGAGCAAAAAATTGTTTGCAGGTAAAATGGTATCTGGAGCAGATAAATCCTTTGGGTTGTCATGCATTCGAGATAATGCGTCTGGTTTGACATTTCTTGAACCCGGCCGATACGTAATGTGGAAGGAAAAGCGTGAGAAAAACAGCGCCCAACGGGCTTGACGGGGTTTTAACCTTTTAGCGGATCGCAAATATTCTAAATTCTTGTGATCAGTATAAATTAGCACTGGATGCACAGCCCCCTCCAACAGGTACCTCCACTCCTCTAATGCAGTCTTGATGGCGAGAAGCTCCCGATCACCGACATCATAGTTTCTCTCCGCAGGGGAGAGTTTTCGGGAGAAGAATCCTACGGGATGCATAACATCCTTACTGCCCTTTCGTTGCGAGAGTATCGCACCGACCGCTATCTCAGAAGCGTCCACTTCTAGAATGAATGGCAAGGATGGTTCAGGGTGACTAAGAATAGGTGCTGAAGTAAAAAGTCTCTTAAGGTTCACAAAAGCCTCTTGGGCTAGATGATTCCAGGAGAAACGGGTATTCTGCTTGGTCAGTTGTGTGATTGGTGCGATTATAGCAGAGAACCCCTTGATGAACTTTCTGTAAAAGTTTGCGAACCCGATGAATCGCTGAACCCCTTTTTTGTCCAGGGTCCAGTCCAGAACGGCAGAAACCTTTTGTGGGTCCATCTTGATGCCAGTCGATGAGATAATCAAGCCCAGGAATTGGATGCTCTGTTTCTCGAATTCGCATTTTTCCGCCTTTGCATACAGCCTGTGTAAGCGGAGACGACCCAATACTTGACAAACATGTTTCCGATGGAGATCTAGGGATTCCGAAAAGATCAAAATATCGTCTAGATATGCGATCACAAACAGGTCTAAAAAGTCTCTAAGCACATCATTAATTAGGTGTTGAAAGGTCGCAGGGGCATTACAGAGTCCAAAAGGCATGACTAGATATTCATAATGCCCGAATCGGGTCCGAAAAGCTGTTTTCCACTCATGCCCAGCCCGAATGCGGATCAGATTGTAGGCCCCTCTTAGATCGAGTTTAGATAAAAATAACAGCAGTCCTTAATTTTTGGAATAGTTCGGGTATCAAGGGTAGGGGATACCGATTTTTAACCGTGATCTTATTCAATTCCCGGTAGTCAATACACGGGCGGAGAGATTTGTCCTTCTTGGTAACAAAGAATATTCCCGCTCCTGCTGGAGAAGTAGAATGACGAATAAATCCTTTGGCTAAGTTTTCATCAATGTATGCTTTCAACACTTCTTGTTCCTTTTCGGATAGGGGAAAGATGCGTCCAAAGGGGATTTCGGATCCTGGCAGCAACTCGATGGGGCAATCGTAGGGACGATGAGGTGGAAGAGAATCTGCCCCCTTTTTGCTGAAGACATCCATGTAGTCATGATAGTGTTTGGGAATGGCTTGACGATTTGTCTGGTCGGAGTCCACACAAAGTAGGGTAGCCTGGGGATCCGAGTCTTTCGCCAGACAGTGTTCCTGACAGTAGGAAGACAGAAATTTTATTTCTCCAGATGCCCAATGGATGTGTGGATCGTGGGCCTGAAGCCAGGGAATGCCCAGGATAATGGGAAACATAGGGGAGGAGATGGCGTCAAGGGTCAGCAGTTCTTTGTGTTGAGAAGAAGTCGTAGCGGGTAATGGCAGGGTTTCTTGTGTCACTTGTCCGGATCTGATACGGGAGCCATCAGCAAGGAAGACAGAGAGTCCATGGGCTTTAGTCTGTAAAGGGATGTTGTGCAGTTTGGCAAAACTTAAGTCTATAAAGCAGCTGCATGCCCCAGAGTCAATAATTGCGTTGACTTGGAGTGTCTTTTCTTGAAGCTGTAATGAGAGAGGAATGGCAAGATGGGTAGAATTTGTGGATAAAGCAGAGAAACTGGTAGGTATAGAAGATGAACACTTACTCATTCTGATTGGGCAATTATGGACATAATGCCCGGTTCCACCACAGTAGAGACACAGATTCAATTGTCGACGTCGGGCACGTTCTTCGGGGGTCAGGGCAGGTCGCATCAGACCTAGCTGCATTGGTTCAGAGGTATCTAATGTGGTATTGACTGGAGGTAGACTTGGCACAGGTAAGTAGCGGGATGCAGGAATCGGTGCATGTGGTGTCATCCAGGTCGGGCGGTTAGGTTGAACTGCCCGTTCAGATCGGCGTTCTCGGAGGCGACGATCGATCTGAATGGTTAGGGTGATCAAGGCCTCCAAGGTGTTAGGAATACCAACTCGAGCCAGTTCATCTTTTAGATTTTCAGACAGTCCAATGCGGAATTGATGACGCAGAGCCGCGTCGTTCCACTGGGTATCCGCGCTCCAACGTCTAAATTCAGCAACATAGTCCTCCGCAGGTTTGCGGCCTTGTTGGAGCGCGAGCAGAGCAGATTCAGCTGTGGCAGTCAGTTGAGGATCCTCATACAATTGTGCCATGGCTTCGAAGAAGGCAGATAAGGATTGGGTTGGGGCTGAGTCCCCTTCAAGTAAACGGTGTGCCCAGGTCTGTGGTTCCCCTTGGAGGAGGGAAATGACAAATCCAACTTTAGTGGCTTCCAATGAAAAGGTTCTGGGCTGTAAGGCAAAAAAGAGCTGGCAGGCATTGCGAAAACCTCGAAACTTAGACCGGTCACCGGAGAATCTTTCAGGAGTGGGGACTCGTGGTTCAGGAGGGAGCATTACCACTGAAGGCCCTGGAACAGTCTGTGTTGGGGCGGCCGGTGAAGAGGAGGTTGAAGGATTAACCCCTGCAAGGTTCTGGACTTGTCCCTCCAGTCTGTTATAATTGTCCTGAAGAGCTTGCACTGCTTGGGTGAGGGCTGCCAGGTGTGTGCATATCTCCTTCAATGGAGAGGTATCTCCTGCAGGCTCAGACATGGCTGCTTCGTACTGTTAGGTACCTGGTAGGAGAGCCTGACTTGTAGGAGAAGATCTCTCATACAACGCTGGTTCAGGAGCCACTGGAGTGGGGACAGTGGTCTCCTGAGCGCAGTGGGGTAGGAGTGCCTGTTGAGCTGAGTCTCTGATGCAGAAGAGGTGAGAGATCCCGCAGGGATGGCTGGACTGCAGATCAGGTGAGACTGGAAGCAGCAGACTGGAACACTTGAACGTGCAGAGGTCTCTGGAGCTGAAGCTGAAGGTGCAACAGCAAGGACAACAGGAACAAGCAGGGTCAGACGATCCGGGTCAGCGAGGGTATGAGGCAGGCAAAGTACAGCAGGCAGAGGCAGAGTCGGTAGGCAGGCAGAGTTTGGCAACGGTATCAGGCAGGTAGCATAAGAATAGTCAGACAGGCCGGGTCGGATTGGAGCAGGACGGATGGTCAAACAAGCCGGGTCAGATAGGTAGCAAATAATCAGATAACAAATACTAGAATCACGAAGCTGAGACGAAGCAGCAATGTGTCAAAGCACAGGGGGGCTTTTAAGTGTACTTTGGCGCCAAACTGGCGCTATCGTGAACGCGTGCACGCCCGTCCGCGCCCACGTGCACGCGCGCCCTAGCGCCGCGCCGATGCCCGGGAACGACAGGTATTTGCTGAGCAGCGCGCAACGGCGCGCGCCGGCGCATAGGCGTACGCCGACGCCCCGGTTCGGTGCCAATGGTGCCCTGACAGGTAGAGAGATCACCAACCATGGTTTGTACAGAGGAAGGCATGTCACCCGACGGCCCAGGAGATGGCTGAGAGCTTCCAGCAGGAGAGGCCCTGCTGGCCTCCATGGCTTCCCCAGAAAGGAGCCAGGAGAGCTGGGAGAGATTTCTCCACCACTCCCCTCTTACACGGATCACCTGGAGGAGCTCCAGAGACACCTTCCTCCTGACACACCTGTGCTCCAATGATGGGTGGGGCACTATTCCTCCCACTGACACCAATGATGGGGCACTATTCCTCCCACTGACACCAATGATGGGGCACTATTCCTCCCACTGACACCAATGATGGGGCACTATTCCTCCCACTGATACCAATGATGGGACACTATTCCTCCCACTGACACCAATGATGGGGCACTATTCCTCCCACTGATACCAATGATGGGGCACTATTCCTCCCACTGATACCAATGATGGGACACTATTTCTCCCACTGATACCAATGATGGGACACTATTCCTCCCACTGACACCAATGATGGGACACTATTCCTCCCACTGACACCAATGATGGGGCACTATTCCTCCCACTGACACCAATGATGGGACACTATTCCTCCCACTGATACCAATGATGGGGCACTATTCCTCCCACTGATACCAATGATGGGACACTATTGATCTTTTATTAAAAGAATCAAGCAACCAATTTTATACAAAAGTAAAAAACAAAACCATAGTACAAAACTTCAACAGAAATCCAAGGAATACACATCCATGTTCAGAATATATACAATATGTACATAATCCGTTACCAAAACTATTTACATAAAGCAGCAGAGAGGGCCTAAGAGGCACAACCCATCACCTATGTACGCAGCCTTTTATCAAAAATTAATCCAAAAAATAATCTAGGGTGATAAGAGACAGACAGCCACACCCGGGAAAGAGACTCCTGGCAGTCAGGGAGGCTTGAAACCCCTCCACGCCTTCAACCAAGCCCCCTGACTCCGCTTGTCTCTCTCAAGTACCCGAATCTTCTCCACCTCATGCAAAATGTCATACACCACCACCTGAACAGGAAGGATTTTACGCCGAATGCAGACCTGACACCGTTCGTTCCAAGTGAAATAACGGACTACTAGGCTAACTAGAAAAAGTGTATCTAAACAAAAAACCCCACCAGTATTGAATGCTCCATACACTCACTCAGCATAACCCAGCCTGGAGAGGAAAGGAACACCGAGGGCCCGCCCCACCTGTTTGTACACCTCTATGTTAAAAGGGCAATGAAGCAGAAAATGGTCCATAGTCTCCTCCTCACCTGCACACTCCTCCCGAGGACAGCTACGATCCACCCCACTGCGGAATTTCAAATTGCCCCTAACATAGAGTCTCCCATGGAAGCACAACCAGGCCAGATCCCTGAATTTAGGGGGTACTCTGTCCAAATTAATAAGTCTTAACCCTGCCCTCAAAACTGGGCCTGGGCAATCCCTTAAGGCCAGTGGGTCATGAAAGACTTCGCTCAAGACTCGACTCATAAGGACTTTCCTCGGAACCGTTCTGAGATCTTCAGCCGACAATCGCCACTGCCGTAGTAACTTCAGGCACGGAGCGACATAGGCTGGTAGCTGACCACGATGACCCCTGAGATTCTTCACTTGGCCACCTTCTTCCCAAAGTCGTGGAAAAGGCCTAAACCAAGATCTAAATATGCCTGCCCATCCAGGAGGTTCCACTGCAAGCATATTACCAATATTAAACTTGAGAAAAAGCAGTGAAAAGAAAAGAACTGGGTTGACCATACCTAAGCCACCCTCCCTCCTGGATAGATAGGTGACATTCCTCTTGATGGGGTTCAGTCTGTTCCCCCACAACATCTGGAAGAACACACTACTGACCCTAGCATAGAGAGACACTGGCAAGATGCAGACAAAGCTGACATACAAGAAGATCGGAATCAGGTAAGTCTTAATCAGATCAACCCTTTCCCTCATAGATAACTTCCATCTCTTCCAGCTGACCACCTTAGTATTGGCAATTTCCAGTCTGCCTTCCCAGTTTTTGAGGCCATAATCACCAGGTCCAAATTCAATGCCTAGAATCTTAATTCTTTCCTGGGGCACTGGAAAGGTGTCCGGGAGATCAAAACCCTCACCTTCCTTTCCCATCCAGAAAACTTCACTCTTTTCCTGATTGATCTTGGAGCCTGATGCTTCAGAATACCGTGATGTCAGAGAGACCACCTCCTCTGCTTCATCCGCCCCAGTGACAATCACGGACACATCGTCCGCATAGGCAACAACCCTCAAAGGCGGCTCACCCGGGAGCCCCACTGGCACCCCACACAACATGCCGCTCTCTAGCCTCCTGATGAAGGGGTCAATTGCAAACACATAGAGCAGGGGACTCAGGGGACAACCCTGGCGCACCCCGGAGTCAACCTCAAAGTACTGCCCAACCCAACCATTAACAAGAGGAAAGCTTTCTGCCCCCTTATACAGGACTTTTAACCAATCGACAAAACCACCAGGCAGACCGTACTTACTAAGGAGCAACCACAGGTACTCATGGTTAACACGATCAAAAGCTTTTGCCTGATCCAATGTCAGCAAATACTTTCCCCAGCCTGCAGCCCTGCACCGCTCCAAGGCCTCCCGGACAGCTAAAACTGCTGTGAAGGTGCACCTACCCTGGACCGAACAGTGCTGATGGCGAGAAAGCAAAGACTCTGCTACTGACGATAGGCGCCAGAAAATTATCTTTGCCAGTATCTTTCTATCGACATTAAGAAGGCTGATGGGGCGCCAATTCTCAATCATCGAAGGATCTTTACCCTTTGAAAGAAGAATCACAGCTGAGTGCCTCATGGAAGGGGGAAGTACCCCCTCAGCAAGGCAACTGTTAAAAACTTCTACCAAATGTGGGGCCAGAATAGACTTAAAAGCTTTGTAAAACTCAGCCGTCAAGCCATCCGGTCCAGGTGACTTTTTGATGGCAAGTTGTTCAATTGCCCTCATCACCTCTTCAACTGTGATCTCCTCTGTCAAATTCATCAAAGGGACATCTTCATCATTTAGACCTGGAGTAGAGTCCAAAAAGCTTTCCATCTTGTCACGGTCAAGCTCTTTCCTCCCAAGAAGGTCAGCATAAAAGGACCTCACGACCTCCAGAATCCCTGACCTGGACTTTGTCAAGGAACCTGTACTGTCCTTAAGGCCAACGACCGTTTTAACTGCTACATCTTGTTTGCAGTTCTGGTAAGGGTCAGGCGAGTGGTACTTCCCATAGTCCCTCTCCAGAACCAAAGAAGCATGCCGGTCATATTGACACTTCCTGAGAAGGAGTTTCACTTCGGAGATTGCTCCAGGATCTCCTCCTCTCGAGACAAGAATATCCAGCTTCCTCTGTAAACGTTGGTAGGTCATGTATTTATTAAACTGTTTTCTATTGGCTAGGCCCCTGAAGAATCCAGCGATCCTCTTTTTGGTCAGCTCCCACCACTCAGCCTTGCTGCTACAAAAGTCCAGGATGGTCACCTGTGCCTGAAAGAATTCCTCAAAGGATTGTCTAACATGTTCTTCCTTGAGTAGAGTCGAATTCAATCTCCAGATGCCCTTGCCCCTCTGAGGGGCGTCTGAAGCATTCAGGACCACAGATAGCATACAGTGATCAGAGAACTCTACTGCCTGCACCACTGGGGGTGAGAAAGCAGAGGTCTCCTTAAAAAAAAACCTATCTATTCTACTCTGACTATTACCTCGATGAAAGGTGAACCCAGTGTCATCCGGGAGGTGCTTAATGTGCACATCCACAAGACCAGCATCCCTAACCATACTATTTAAAAAAACGCTATCATATCCCAGCCTGTCCTTGAAGTCCTTCCTGTCCTTGGGCCTAGTTACTGTATTAAAGTCACCTCCAAAGACCACTTGCCGGGATGTAAAAAGAAATGGCTTGATCCTTGTAAAAAGGCATTTCCTGTCCCACTTTGTGTGCGGCCCATAGACATTAATTAGGCGCAGGTCCTGCCCTCCCACAAGGACGTCTAAGACCATACATCTCCCAATCTCCACCTCAATAACCCGCCGGACAGTTACCATGCCGGTTTTAAACAACACCGCCACACCGCCGTAAGGCTCGGCCGCAAGAGACCAGTAAGATGGACCATACCTCCACTCTCTCTTGGCCATATGAATATCTGCCAAGGAGGTGAGCCTAGTCTCTTGCAAAAATAAAATTTCAGCATCTAATTGGCTGAACAAAAAGAAGGCCATAGAACGAGCTCTTACTGACTTAATGCTGGCGACATTTATTGTCACCACTTTTAACGGAGGGGGAACCGCCATTTGGGTTATTGGGTGGTTTGCTTCTTAGCTCCCCTCTGCTGCTCATCACCAGAAGCCTCTCTCTTTCTTGAGGCCGCCTCAAACTCCATCTCAGAATCAGAACTTCGCTCCGAAGAAGCTCCAGATGAAGAAATTTCCCAATTAGAGGACCTATAACGGTTGGAGACAGGCACTGGAGCCGTCCTCACCACCTGCTTCTTCCGCTTCCCAACCTTCCTTCTCTCCTCCAGGTACTGCAGGTCAGCTTCAGAGATGCCCTCATCTCCTGTTTTTTTCTTTGGAGTCTCTACAGAAGACTCCTTTACAGAGGAAGAAGCGACCTTTTTAGTACCCACTACCACTCCTGGTGGGGGGGGTGCTCCCTTTGAGTCAGACTTAGGAGGGGTAGACTCCTGGGGGGTAACTGACTCGGGGGGCACAGACTTGGAAGGTTCTGACACATGAGGAGAGGGTACAGTAGGCTGGGGGGACACAGAGACAGATACAGAAGGAATACTTACAGACACAGGAGGGGTGGCCACAGGAACTGGAGAGGGATCCTGAGCAGGACCAGGGGAGTCAGTCACCGCAGAGGAGGATGGTACACCAGGGGCATCACCCTCCATCCTGTCCAGCCTTGACATGTCATCTATTACCTCCTTCTCCATATTGTGCCAGGCTTCAGGACATCTGCTGTAGGGGTGGCCAAGGCGCAGGCACAGGTTGCACCTGATCATCTCGGTGCAGTCCTTAGCCATATGACCCTGACCCCGACACACTGAACATATCAAGGCTGAACAGGAAGAGCTCAAATGCCCCTTTTCTCCACAGCGGTGACACAGCTTCGGCTGACCAGGGTAGAAAATAGTCATCCTATCCCCCCTATAAAAGCTGAGGAGGGCAGGTGATGGACAACATTCCCATCCCTGGCCAACCTGACTGTTACTGACCAACCCCCAGTCCAGATGTTACGTTCATTAAGTATTTTATTGGGCTTGGTCAAAACCTCACCATAATTCCTTAACCAGACCTCTAGATCTCGAGCAGGAACACTCTCATTGGTGAGTATGATGGTTATCTTTTTCACCGTTGACCTTTGCGAAACCGCAACTGGGGAGAGACCTTCCCATTCGGGTCTTGACCTGCACCGAGCCTCATATCGCTCCCAGAACAGGTCAAGACCCTCCGGCCTGGTGAAACTAATGGTATAATCCCGTGTCCCAGCTACATGTATTAGAGCATACAGATCATTTGCCCCAAAACCCATCTCCAAAATCAAATCCACCACTGCACGCCGTGCTGGAGGGATCGCACCACCTTCCCATTTCAGAATAACAACATTACGTCTGGGACCCCCAGCAGAAGCCAGAGACCCAAGACCAGATCCTGGGGTGCTCAAAGTGGAAGCCTGTAGGGGAAAACCCCGCTTGGGAGCAGAGCTACCAGGAGCAGAGCGTACCACCTGAGCAAAGGTAAGTTTATCAGGGCCAAGGCCCCACACTGAAGTCACAGCAGTCTGTACATTACTATTATTATTCACTGCTTGAACGGAGTTGGTAGGACTGTCCACACTTGAACTGGGACCATTGTTCATCACACTGGTGCTGGGATGATTTTTATCAGTCACACAAAACTTCACATTCCCATCAGGAATAATCACAGTTTCTGATGTAATACCAGCTGTCTCCTGAAGCTGTGCTGTAGAGTCCTCAGCTGCTGTGGGGCAAACAGCTTCAGCCAAAGGGGGGTTAATAGGCTCTGCTGAATCTTGTAGTTCATCTGCAGGAATGTCATTTTTTAAATGCAAACTTTGCTGTACTGCAGCATCAGCAGGCACAGCATTGCTACAGATAGGACTAGCAGCCTGACTCGCTGGGCACATTGTCTGTATCAGTCACAGTGTTCAATGGCACAAAAATTGTTTTATCCACAATATGGGACTTGACAGGCTTTACCTTGTCAGGCACATTGTCTGTAATGTCCTCATCATTAAATGCCAGCTGATCCCCCCGCATAGGAGACTCCATTACCTGGATGGCCCTGAGCATGCCTCCTGAGTCCTGGGAAGGCATGGGGCTGCTTACCTCTACCTGAGGGGGCAGGGGGTCAGAACTGGGGGTCTCCTCCTCCTCCTCCATCTTTGTCATCCTCGCAAATCTTTTATCGTTACAAAACTTTTCCTTAAATGGCCCATCTCTTCCTTCCATGATGGACACAATGGTCTCCTGATGTTCAACCCGGACCTTGGCCAGTTGGATCTCCGGATCCATGGATCCACGTCTCTGGCTATGTAAGCCCTCACGCTGCCTTCTCAGGCGCTTCAGCTCCGCTCTGAGCTTGTAGAGCTTGTCTCTTTCCCTATTCAGGGCTTTAATCCCGGCCACCACTCGCTCCTGAATTGCCTCTGAGCCTTCATCCTTACCAGGGGCAGAAAGATCACAAGCCATGGTTTGTACAGAGGAAGGCATGTCACCTGATGGCCCAGGAGATGGCTGGGAGCTTCCAGCAGGAGAGGCCCTGCTGGCCTCCATGGCTTCCCCAGAAAGGGGCCAGGAGAGCTGGGAGAGATGTCACCACCACTCCCCTCTCACACGGATCACCTAGAGCAGCTCCAGAGAGACACCTTCCTCTTGACACACCTGTGCTCCAATGATGGGTGGGGCACTATTCCTCCCACTGATGGGACACTATTCCTCCCACTGATACCAATGATGGGGCACTATTCCTCCCACTGACACCAATGATGGGACACTATTCCTCCCACTGACACCAATGATGGGGCACTATTCCTCCCACTGACACCAATGATGGGGCACTATTCCTCCCACTGACACCAATGATGGGGCACTATTCCTCCCACTGACACCAATGATGGGACACTATTCCTCCCACTGACACCAATGATGGGGCACTATTCCTCCCACTGATACCAATGATGGGACACTATTCCTCCCACCGACACCAATGATGGGACACTATTCCTTCCACTGACACCAATGATGGGGCACTATTCCTCCCACTGACACCAATGATGGGGCACTATTCCTCCCACTGACACCAATGATGGGGCACTATTCCTCCCACTGACACCAATGATGGGGCACTATTCCTCCCACTGACACCAATGATGGGGCACTTTTGGTCCCCTTAATACCAAATGTGGCAATGTACTCCCACTGATGCCTGGAAAATTTCCACTCCCGCTGGCCACAGTGCGGCCCCCGGGAAGTCTGAAGGACAATAAACTGTCTCTTTTTTTACAAAGTTTGGAGACCCCTGTTCCCCTAATCCTAACTAACTGTAATGTGTCACCTCCTGCTAAAGAAGAACCCCGGACTGATGAACGATCGTGAGGAACTTATGGATCCATTCCAGAGAACATGCCCCCTTCATACTTGGATGAAGCCAAATCTTCAATGTGAGTGGGCCGGGACCTGAGAACGATCGTCTTCTCAGATTTGTTTTCATTTCACATCAATAGAAAGTCATAGAAGATGTTTGTGTCTCGCTGAGAGCCGTAAGAGGCGCATTGTCTGTCACACAATATCTCCGCTTGTACGCCATTGTGTCTATTCAATGTTGTCATGTCTCAGTAAACCTTAAACCGTGCCAGAATTCTTCTACATGACGGAGGACCAATACACTGCGGGGGACCGGTCCTACAGAATGGAGGACCAATACACTGCGGGGGACCGGTCCTACAGAATGGAGGACCAATACACTGCGGGGGACCGGTCCTAATGTATAGAGGACCAATACACTGCGGGGGACCGGTCCTACAGAATGGAGGACCAATACACTGCGAGGGACCGGTCCTACAGAATGGAGGACCAATACACTGCGGGGGACCGGTCCTACAGAATGGAGGACCAATACACTGCGGGGGACCGGTCCTAATGTATAGAGGACCAATACACTGCGGGGGACCGATCCTAATGTATAGAGGACCAATACACTGCGGGGGACCGGTCCTACAGAATGGAGGACCAATACACTGCGGGGGACCGATCCTACAGAATGGAGGACCAATACACTGCGGGGGACCGATCCTAATGTATAGAGGACCAATACACTGCGTGGGACCGATCCTAATGTATAGAGGACCAATACACTGTGGGGGACAGATCCTAATGTATAGAGGACCAATACACTGCGGGGGACCGATCCTAATATATAGAGGACCAATACACTGCAGGGGACCGATCCTAATGTATAGAGGACCAATACACTGCGGGGGACCGATCCTAATGTATAGAGGACCAATACACTGCGGGGGACCGATCCTAATGTATAGAGGACCAATACACTGCGGGGGACCGATCCTAATGTATAGAGGACCAATACACTGCGGGGGACCGATCCTAATGTATAGAGGACCAATACACTGCGGGGGACCGATCCTAATGTATAGAGGACCAATACACTGCGGGAGACCGATCCTAATGTATAGAGGACCAATACACTGCGGGGGACCGATCCTAATGTATAGAGGACCAATACACTGCGGGGGACCGATCCTAATGTATAGAGGACCAATACACTGCGGGGGACCGATCCTAATGTATAGAGGACCAATACACTGCGGGGGACCGATCCTAATGTATAGAGGACCAATACACTGCGGGGGACCGATCCTAATGTATAGAGGACCAATACACTGCGGGGGACCGATCCTAATGTATAGAGGACCAATACACTGCGGGGGACCGATCCTAATATATAGAGGACCAATACACTGCAGGGGACTGATCCTAATGTATAGAGGACCAATACACTGCGGGGGACCGATCCTAATGTATAGAGGACCAATACACTGCGGGGGACCGATCCTAATGTATAGAGGACCAATACACTGCGGGGGACCGATCCTAATGTATAGAGGACCAATACACTGCGGGGGACCGATCCTAATGTATAGAGGACCAATACACTGCGGGGGACCGATCCTAATGTATGGAGGACCAATACACTGCGGGGTACCGATCCTAATGTATAGAGGACCAATACACTGCGGGGGACCGATCCTAATGTATAGAGGACCAATACACTGCAGAGAACCGATCCTAATGTATAGAGGACCAATACACTGCGGGGGACCGATCCTAATGTATAGAGGACCAATACACTGCGGGAGACCGATCCTAATGTATAGAGGACCAATACACTGCGGGGGACCGATCCTAATGTATAGAGGACCAATACACTGCGGGGGACCGATCCTAATGTATAGAGGACCAATACACTGCGGGGGACCGATCCTAATGTATAGAGGACCAATACACTGCGGGGGACCGATCCTACAGAATGGAGGACCAATACACTGCGTGGGACCGATCCTAATGTATAGAGGACCAATACACTGCGGGGGACCGATCCTAATGTATAGAGGACCAATACACTGCGGGGGACCGATCCTAATGTATAGAGGACCAATACACTGTGGGGGACAGATCCTAATGTATAGAGGACCAATACACTGCAGAGAACCGATCCTAATGTATAGAGGACCAATACACTGCGGGGGACCGATCCTAATGTATAGAGGACCAATACACTGCAGGGGACCGATCCTAATGTATAGAGGACCAATACACTGCAGGAGACCGATCCTAATGTATAGAGGACCAATACACTGCAGGGGACCGATCCTAATGTATAGAGGACCAATACACTGCAGGGGACCGATCCTAATGTATAGAGGACCAATACACTGCAGAGAACCGATCCTAATGTATAGAGGACCAATACACTGCGGGAGACCGTTCCTACAGAATGGAGGACCAATACACTGCGGGGGACCGATCCTAATGTATAGAGGACCAATACACTGCGGGGGACCGATCCTAATGTATAGAGGACCAATACACTGCGGGGGACCGATCCTAATGTATAGAGGACCAATACACTGCGGGAGACCGTTCCTACAGAATGGAGGACCAATACACTGCGGGGGACCGATCCTAATGTATAGAGGACCAATACACTGCGGGGGACCGATCCTAATGTATAGAGGACCAATACACTGCGGGGGACCGATCCTAATGTATAGAGGACCAATACACTGCAGGGGACCGATCCTAATGTATAGAGGACCAATACACTGCAGAGAACCGATCCTAATGTATAGAGGACCAATACACTGCGGGGGACCGATCCTAATGTATAGAGGACCAATACAGTGCGGAGAACCGATCCTAATGTATAGAGGACCAATACACTGCGGGGGACCGATCCTAATGTATAGAGGACCAATACACTGCGGGGGACCGATCCTACTGAATAGAGGACCAATACACTGCAGGGGACCGATCCTAATGTATAGAGGACCAATACACTGCGTGGGACCGATCCTAATGTATAGAGGACCAATACACTGCAGGGGACCGATCCTAATGTATAGAGGACCAATACACTGCGGGAGACCGATCCTAATGTATAGAGGACCAATACACTGCGGGGGACCGATCCTAATGTATAGAGGACCAATACACTGCAGGGGACCGATCCTAATGTATAGACGACCAATACACTGCGGGGGACCGATCCTAATGTATAGAGGACCAATACACTGCGGGGGACCGATTCTAATGTATAGAGGACCAATACACTGCGGGAGACCGATCCTAATGTATAGAGGACCAATACACTGCGGGGGACCGATCCTAATGTATAGAGGACCAATACACTGCAGGGGACCGATCCTAATGTATAGAGGACCAATACACTGCGGGGGACCGATCCTAATGTATAGAGGACCAATACACTGCGGGGGACCGATCCTAATGTATAGAGGACCAATACACTGCGGGGGACCGATCCTAATGTATAGAGGACCAATACACTGCAGAGAACCGATCCTAATGTATAGAGGACCAATACACTGCGGGGGACCGATCCTAATGTATAGAGGACCAATACACTGCGGGGGACCGATCCTAATGTATAGAGGACCAATACACTGCGGGGGACCGATCCTAATGTATAGAGGACCAATACACTGCGGGGGACCGATCCTAATGTATAGAGGACCAATACACTGCGGGGGACCGATCCTAATGTATAGAGGACCAATACACTGCAGAGAACCGATCCTAATGTATAGAGGACCAATACACTGCGGGGGACCGATCCTAATGTATAGAGGACCAATACACTGCGGGGGACCGATCCTAATGTATAGAGGACCAATACACTGCGGGGGACTGATCCTAATGTATAGAGGACCAATACACTGCGGGGGACCGATCCTAATGTATAGAGGACCAATACACTGCGGGGGACCGATCCTAATGTATAGAGGACCAATACACTGCGGGGGACCGATCCTAATGTATAGAGGACCAATACACTGCGGGGGACCGATCCTACTGAATAGAGGACCAATACACTGCGGGGGACCGATCCTAATGTATAGAGGACCAATACACTGCGGGGGACCGATCCTAATGTATAGAGGACCAATACACTGCAGAGAACCGATCCTAATGTATAGAGGACCAATACACTGCGGGGGACCGATCCTAATGTATAGAGGACCAATACACTGCGGGGGACCGATCCTAATATATAGAGGACCAATACACTGCAGAGAACCGATCCTAATGTATAGAGGACCAATACACTGCGGGGGACCGATCCTAATGTATAGAGGACCAATACACTGCGGGGGACCGATCCTAATGTATAGAGGATCAATACACTGCGGGGGACCGATCCTAATGTATAGAGGACCAATACACTGCGGGGGACCGATCCTAATGTATAGAGGACCAATACACTGCGGGAGACCGATCCTAATGTATAGAGGACCAATACACTGCGGGGGACCGATCCTAATGTATAGAGGACCAATACACTGCGGGGGACCGATCCTAATGTATAGAGGACCAATACACTGCAGAGAACCGATCCTAATGTATAGAGGACCAATACACTGCGGGGGACCGATCCTAATGTATAGAGGACCAATACACTGCGGGAGACCGATCCTAATGTATAGAGGACCAATACACTGCGGGGGACCGATCCTAATGTATAGAGGACCAATACACTGCGGGGGACCGATCCTAATGTATAGAGGATCAATACACTGCGGGGGACCGATCCTAATGTATAGAGGACCAATACACTGCGGGGGACCGATCCTAAAGTATAGAGGACCAATACACTGCGGGGGATCGATCCTAATGTATAGAGGACCAATACACTGCGGGGGACCGATCCTAATGTATAGAGGACCAATACACTGCGGGGGACTGATCCTAATGTATAGAGGACCAATACACTGCGGGGGACCGATCCTAATGTATAGAGGACCAATACACTGCAGAGAACCGATCCTAATGTATAGAGGACCAATACACTGCGGGGGACCGATCCTAATGTATAGAGGACCAATACACTGCGGGGGACCGATCCTAATGTATAGAGGACCAATACACTGCGGGGGACCGATCCTAATGTATAGAGGACCAATACACTGCGGGGGACCGATCCTAATGTATAGAGGACCAATACACTGCGGGGGACCGATCCTAATGTATAGAGGACCAATACACTGCGGGGGACCGATCCTAATGTATAGAGGACCAATACACTGCAGGGGACCGATCCTAATGTATAGAGGACCAATACACTGCGGGGGACCGATCCTAATGTATAGAGGACCAATACACTGCGGGGGGCCGATCCTAATGTATAGAGGACCAATACACTGCGGGGGACCGATCCTAATGTATAGAAGACCAATACACTGCGGGGGACCGATCCTAATGTATAGAGGACCAATACACTGCGGAGAACCAATCCTAATGTATAGAGGACCAATACACTGCGGGGGACCGATCCTAATGTATAGAGGACCAATACACTGCGGGGGACCGATCCTAATGTATAGAGGACCAATACACTGCGGGGGACCGATCCTAATGTATAGAGGACCAATACACTGCAGGGGACCGATCCTAATGTATAGAGGACCAATACACTGCGGGGGACCGATCCTAATGTATAGAGGACCAATACACTGCGGGGGACCGATCCTAATGTATAGAGGACCAATACACTGCGGGAGACCGATCCTAATGTATAGAGGACCAATACACTGCGGGGGACCGATCCTAATGTATAGAGGACCAATACACTGCGGGGGACCGATCCTAATGTATAGAGGACCAATACACTGCGGGAGACCGATCCTAATGTATAGAGGACCAATACACTGCAGGGGACCGATCCTAATGTATAGAGGACCAATACACTGCGGGAGACCGATCCTAATGTATAGAGGACCAATACACTGTGGGGGACCGATCCTAATGTATAGAGGACCAATACACTGCGGGGGACCGATCCTAATGTATAGAGGACCAATACACTGCAGGGGACCGATCCTAATGTATAGAGGACCAATACACTGCGGGAGACCGATCCTAATGTATAGAGGACCAATACACTGCAGGGGACCGATCCTAATGTATAGAGGACCAATACACTGCGGGAGACCGATCCTAATGTATAGAGGACCAATACACTGTGGGGGACCGATCCTAATGTATAGAGGACCAATACACTGCGGGGGACCGATCCTAATGTATAGAGGACCAATACACTGCAGGGGACCGATCCTAATGTATAGAGGACCAATACACTGCGGGAGACCGATCCTACAGAATAGACGACCAATACACTGCTGTAGACCGATCCTAATATATAGAGGACCAATACACTGCAGGGGACCGATCCTAATGTATAGAGGACCAATACACTGCGGGGGACCGATCCTAATGTATAGAGGACCAATACACTGCGGGGGACCGATCCTAATGTATAGAGGACCAATACACTGCAGAGAACCGATCCTAATGTATAGAGGACCAATACACTGCAGAGAACCGATCCTAATGTATAGAGGACCAATACACTGCAGGGGACCGATCCTAATGTATAGAGGACCAATACACTGCGGGGGACCGATCCTAATGTATAGAGGACCAATACACTGCGGAGAACCGATCCTAATGTATAGAGGACCAATACACTGCGGGGGACCGATCCTAATGTATAGAGGACCAATACACTGCGGGGGACCGGTCCTACAGAATAGACGACCAATACACTGCTGTAGACCGATCCTAATATATAGAGGACCAATACACTGCAGGGGACCGATCCTAATGTATAGAGGACCAATACACTGCGGGGGACCGATCTAATGTATAGAGGACCAATACACTGCGGAGAACCGATCCTAATGTATAGAGGACCAATACACTGCGGGGGACCGATCCTAATGTATAGAGGACCAATACACTGCAGGGGACCGATCCTAATGTATAGAGGACCAATACACTGCGGGGGACCGATCCTACAGAATAGACGACCAATACACTGCTGTAGACCGATCCTAATATATAGAGGACCAATACACTGCAGGGGACCGATCCTAATGTATAGAGGACCAATACACTGCGGGGGACCGATCCTAATGTATAGAGGACCAATACACTGCGGGGGACCGATCCTAATGTATAGAGGACCAATACACTGCAGAGAACCGATCCTAATGTATAGAGGACCAATACACTGCAGAGAACCGATCCTAATGTATAGAGGACCAATACACTGCGGGGGACCGATCCTAATGTATAGAGGACCAATACACTGCGGGGGACCGGTCCTACAGAATAGACGACCAATACACTGCTGTAGACCGATCCTAATATATAGAGGACCAATACACTGCAGGGGACCGATCCTAATGTATAGAGGACCAATACACTGCGGGGGACCGATCCTAATGTATAGAGGACCAATACACTGCGGGGGACCGATCCTAATGTATAGAGGACCAATACACTGCAGAGAACCGATCCTAATGTATAGAGGACCAATACACTGCAGAGAACCGATCCTAATGTATAGAGGACCAATACACTGCAGGGGACCGATCCTAATGTATAGAGGACCAATACACTGCGGGGGACCGATCCTAATGTATAGAGGACCAATACACTGCGGAGAACCGATCCTAATGTATAGAGGACCAATACACTGCGGGGGACCGATCCTAATGTATAGAGGACCAATACACTGCGGGGGACCGGTCCTACAGAATAGACGACCAATACACTGCTGTAGACCGATCCTAATATATAGAGGACCAATACACTGCAGGGGACCGATCCTAATGTATAGAGGACCAATACACTGCGGGGGACCGATCTAATGTATAGAGGACCAATACACTGCGGAGAACCGATCCTAATGTATAGAGGACCAATACACTGCGGGGGACCGATCCTAATGTATAGAGGACCAATACACTGCAGGGGACCGATCCTAATGTATAGAGGACCAATACACTGCGGGGGACCGATCCTACAGAATAGACGACCAATACACTGCTGTAGACCGATCCTAATATATAGAGGACCAATACACTGCAGGGGACCGATCCTAATGTATAGAGGACCAATACACTGCGGGGGACCGATCCTAATGTATAGAGGACCAATACACTGCGGGGGACCGATCCTAATGTATAGAGGACCAATACACTGCAGAGAACCGATCCTAATGTATAGAGGACCAATACACTGCAGAGAACCGATCCTAATGTATAGAGGACCAATACACTGCGGGGGACCGATCCTAATGTATAGAGGACCAATACACTGCGGGGGACCGGTCCTACAGAATAGACGACCAATACACTGCTGTAGACCGATCCTAATATATAGAGGACCAATACACTGCAGGGGACCGATCCTAATGTATAGAGGACCAATACACTGCGGGGGACCGATCCTAATGTATAGAGGACCAATACACTGCGGAGAACCGATCCTAATGTATAGAGGACCAATACACTGCGGGGGACCGATCCTAATGTATAGAGGACCAATACACTGCAGGGGACCGATCCTAATGTATAGAGGACCAATACACTGCGGGGGACCGATCCTAATGTATAGAGGACCAATACACTGCGGGGGACCGATCCTAATGTATAGAGGACCAATACACTGCGGGAGACCGATCCTAATGTATAGAGGACCAATACACTGCGGGGGACCGATCCTAATGTATAGAGGACCAATACATTGCGGGGAACCAATCCTAATGTATAGAGGACCAATACACTGCGGGGGACCGATCCTAATGTATAGAGGACCAATACACTGCGGGGTACCGATCCTAATGTATAGAGGACCAATACACTGCGGAGAACCGATCCTAATGTATAGAGGACCAATACACTGCGGGAGACCGATCCTAATGTATAGAGGATCAATACACTGCGGGGGACCGATCCTAATGTATAGAGGACCAATACACTGCAGAGAACCGATCCTAATGTATAGAGGACCAATACACTGCGGAGAACCGATCCTAATGTATAGAGGACCAATACACTGCGGGGGACCGATCCTAATGTATAGAGGACCAATACACTGCGGGGGACCGATCCTAATGTATAGAGGACCAATACACTGCGGAGAACCGATCCTAATGTATAGAGGACCAATACACTGCGGGAGACCGATCCTAATGTATAGAGGACCAATACACTGCGGGGGACCGATCCTAATGTATAGAGGACCAATACACTGCGGGGGACCGATCCTAATGTATAGAGGACCAATACACTGCGGGGGACCGATCCTAATGTATAGAGGACCAATACACTGCGGGGGACCGATCCTAATATATAGAGGACCAATACACTGCGGAGAACCAATCCTAATGTATAGAGGACCAATACACTGCGGGGGACCGATCCTAATGTATAGAGGACCAATACACTGCAGAGAACCGATCCTAATGTATAGAGGACCAATACACTGCAGGGGACCGGTCCTAATGTATAGAGGACCAATACACTGCGGAGAACCGATCCTAATGTATAGAGGACCAATACACTGCGGGAGACCGATCCTAATGTATAGAGGACCAATACACTGCGGGAGACCGATCCTAATGTATAGAGGATCAATACACTGCAGGGGACCGATCCTAATGTATAGAGGACCAATACACTGCGGGGGACCGGTCCTAATGTATAGAGGACCAATACACTGCGGGGGACCGGTCCTAATGTATAGAGGACCAATACACTGCGGGAGACCGATCCTAATGTATAGAGGATCAATACACTGCGGGAGACCGATCCTAATGTATAGAGGATCAATACACTGCAGGGGACCGATCCTAATGTATAGAGGACCAATACACTGCGGGGGACCGATCCTAATGTATAGAGGACCAATACACTGCGGGGGACCGGTCCTAATGTATAGAGGACCAATACACTGCGTGGGACCGATCCTAATGTATAGAGGACCAATACACTGCGGGGGACCGATCCTAATGTATAGAGGACCAATACACTGCGGGGGACCGATCCTAATGTATAGAGGACCAATACACTGCAGGGGACCGATCCTAATGTATAGAGAACCAATACACTGCAGAGAACCGATCCTAATGTATAGAGGACCAATACACTGCGGGGGACCGATCCTAATGTATAGAGGACCAATACACTGCGGGGGACCGATCCTAATGTATAGAGGACCAATACACTGCGGGGGACCGATCCTAATGTATAGAGGACCAATACACTGCGGGAGACCGATCCTAATGTATAGAGGACCAATACACTGCGGGGGACCGATCCTAATGTATAGAGGACCAATACACTGCGGAGGACCGATCCTAATGTATAGAGGACCAATACACTGCGGGGGACCGATCCTAATATATAGAGGACCAATACACTGCGGGGGACCGATCCTAATGTATAGAGGACCAATACACTGCGGGGGACCGATCCTAATGTATAGAGGACCAATACACTGCGGGGGACCGATCCTAATGTATAGAGGACCAATACACTGCGGGAGACCGATCCTAATGTATAGAGGACCAATACACTGCGGGGGACCGATCCTAATGTATAGAGGACCAATACACTGCGGGGGACCGATCCTAATGTATAGAGGACCAATACACTGCAGGGGACCGATCCTAATGTATAGAGAACCAATACACTGTGGGGTACCGATCCTAATGTATAGAGGACCAATACACTGCGGGGGACCGATCCTAATGTATAGAGGACCAATACACTGCGGGGGACCGATCCTAATGTATAGAGGACCAATACACTGCGGGAGACCGATCCTAATGTATAGAGGACCAATACACTGCAGAGAACCGATCCTAATGTATAGAGGACCAATACACTGCGGGGGACCGATCCTAATGTATAGAGGACCAATACACTGCGGGGGACCGATCCTAATGTATAGAGGACCAATACACTGCGGGGGACCGATCCTAATGTATAGAGGACCAATACACTGCGGGAGACCGATCCTAATGTATAGAGGACCAATACACTGCGGGGGACCGATCCTAATGTATAGAGGACCAATACACTGCGGAGGACCGATCCTAATGTATAGAGGACCAATACACTGCGGGGGACCGATCCTAATGTATAGAGGACCAATACACTGCGAGGGACCGATCCTAATGTATAGAGGACCAATACACTGCGGGGGACCGATCCTAATGTATAGAGGACCAATACACTGCGGGGGACCGATCCTAATGTATAGAGGACCAATACACTGCGGGGGACCGATCCTAATGTATAGAGGACCAATACACTGCGGGAGACCGATCCTAATGTATAGAGGACCAATACACTGCGGGGGACCGATCCTAATGTATAGAGGACCAATACACTGCGGGGGACCGATCCTAATGTATAGAGGACCAATACACTGCGGGGGACCGATCCTAATGTATAGAGGACCAATACACTGCGGGGGACCGATCCTAATGTATAGAGGACCAATACACTGCGGGGGACCGATCCTAATGTATAGAGGACCAATACACTGCGGGGGACCGATCCTAATGTATAGAGGACCAATACACTGCGGGGGACCGATCCTAATGTATAGAGGACCAATACACTGCGGGGGACCGATCCTAATGTATAGAGGACCAATACACTGCGGGAGACCGATCCTAATGTATAGAGGACCAATACACTGCGGGGGACCGATCCTAATATATAGAGGACCAATACACTGCGGGGGACCGATCCTAATGTATAGAGGACCAATACACTGCGGGAGACCGATCCTAATGTATAGAGGACCAATACACTGCGGGGGACCAATCCTAATGTATAGAGGACCAATACACTGCGGGGGACCGATCCTAATGTATAGAGGACCAATACACTGCGGGGGACCGATCCTAATGTATAGAGGACCAATACACTGCGGGGGACCGATCCTAATATATAGAGGACCAATACACTGCGGGGGACCGATCATAATGTATAGAGGACCAATACACTGCGGGAGACCGGTCCTACAGAATGGAGGACCAATACACTGCGGGGGACCGATCCTAATGTATAGAGGACCAATACACTGCAGAGAACCGATCCTAATGTATAGAGGACCAATACACTGCGGAGGACCGATCCTAATGTATAGAGGACCAATACACTGCGGGGGACCGATCCTAATGTATAGAGGACCAATACACTGCGGGGGACCAATCCTAATGTATAGAGGACCAATACACTGCAGGGGACCGATCCTAATGTATAGAGGACCAATACACTGCGGGGGACCGATCCTAATGTATAGAGGACCAATACACTGCGGGGGACCGATCCTAATGTATAGAGGACCAATACACTGCGGGGGACCGATCCTAATGTATAGAGGACCAATACACTGCAGAGAACCGATCCTAATGTATAGAGGACTAATACACTGCAGAGAACCGATCCTAATGTATAGAGGACCAATACACTGCGGAGGACCGATCCTAATGTATAGAGGACCAATACACTGCGGAGAACCGATCCTAATGTATAGAGGACCAATACACTGCGGGGGACCGATCCTAATGTATAGAGGACCAATACACTGCGGAGAACCGATCCTAATGTATAGAGGACCAATACACTGCGGGGGACCGATCCTAATGTATAGAGGACCAATACACTGCAGGGGACCGATCCTAATGTATAGAGGACCAATACACTGCGGGGGACCGATCCTAATGTATAGAGGACCAATACACTGCAGGGGACCGATCCTAATGTATAGAGGACCAATACACTGCGGAGAACCGATCCTAATGTATAGAGGACCAATACACTGCGGGGGACCGATCCTAATGTATAGAGGACCAATACACTGCGGGAGACCGATCCTAATGTATAGAGGACCAATACACTGCGGGGGACCAATCCTAATGTATAGAGGACCAATACACTGCGGGGGACCGATCCTAATGTATAGAGGACCAATACACTGCAGAGAACCGATCCTAATGTATAGAGGACCAATACACTGCGGAGGACCGATCCTAATGTATAGAGGACCAATACACTGCGGGGGACCGATCCTAATGTATAGAGGACCAATACACTGCGGGGGACCAATCCTAATGTATAGAGGACCAATACACTGCAGGGGACCGATCCTAATGTATAGAGGACCAATACACTGCGGGGGACCGATCCTAATGTATAGAGGACCAATACACTGCGGGGGACCGATCCTAATGTATAGAGGACCAATACACTGCGGGGGACCGATCCTAATGTATAGAGGACCAATACACTGCAGAGAACCGATCCTAATGTATAGAGGACTAATACACTGCAGAGAACCGATCCTAATGTATAGAGGACCAATACACTGCGGAGGACCGATCCTAATGTATAGAGGACCAATACACTGCGGAGAACCGATCCTAATGTATAGAGGACCAATACACTGCGGGGGACCGATCCTAATGTATAGAGGACCAATACACTGCGGAGAACCGATCCTAATGTATAGAGGACCAATACACTGCGGGGGACCGATCCTAATGTATAGAGGACCAATACACTGCAGGGGACCGATCCTAATGTATAGAGGACCAATACACTGCGGGGGACCGATCCTAATGTATAGAGGACCAATACACTGCAGGGGACCGATCCTAATGTATAGAGGACCAATACACTGCGGAGAACCGATCCTAATGTATAGAGGACCAATACACTGCGGGGGACCGATCCTAATGTATAGAGGACCAATACACTGCAGAGAACCGATCCTAATGTATAGAGGACCAATACACTGCAGAGAACCGATCCTAATGTATAGAGGACCAATACACTGCGGGGGACCGATCCTAATGTATAGAGGACCAATACACTGCGGGGGACCGATCCTAATGTATAGAGGACCAATACACTGCGGGAGACCGATCCTAATGTATAGAGGACCAATACACTGCAGAGAACCGATCCTAATGTATAGAGGACCAATACACTGCAGGGGACCGATCCTAATGTATAGAGGACCAATACACTGCAGAGAACCGATCCTAATGTATAGAGGACCAATACACTGCAGGGGACCGATCCTAATGTATAGAGGACCAATACACTGCAGAGAACCAATCCTAATGTATAGAGGACCAATACACTGCACAGGACTGATCCTAGAGTATGGAGGACCAATACACTGCGGAGAACCGATCCTAATGTATAGAGGACCAATACACTGCAGGGGACCGATCCTACAGCATGGAGGACCAATACACTGCGGAAGATGGATCCCAGTGTATAGAGGACCAATACACTGCAGAAGACCAATACTCTGCGGAAGACAGATCCAAGCGTATGGAGGACCAATACACTGCGTACGACCGATCTTAATGTATAGAGGACCAATACACTGCGGACGACCGATCCTAATGTATAGAGGACCAATACACTGCACAGGACTGATCCTAGAGTATGGAGGACCAATACACTGCGGAGAACCGATCCTAATGTATAGAGGACCAATACACTGCAGGGGACCGATCCTAATGTATAGAGGACCAATACACTGCGGAAGATGGATCCCAGTGTATAGAGGACCAATACACTGCAGAAGACCAATACTCTGCGGAAGACAGATCCAAGCGTATGGAGGACCAATACACTGCGTACGACCGATCTTAATGTATAGAGGACCAATACACTGCGGACGACCGATATTAATGTATAGAGGACCAATACACTGCGCAGGACTGATCCTAGAGTATGGAGGACCAATACACTGCAAAGGATCGATCCTAGAGTATGGAGGACCAATACACTGCGGAAGACCGATCCTAATGTATGGAGGACCGATCCTATACAGTACAGAGGTCACCTTCTGCACTATATAGGACCATTCTCATACTGTAGAGCAGCCATTCTGAACCTGGATTCTTCCAAAGGTTGCTGGTGGTTCAATGAACAGTGACTGATTAACCTCCCCTCTGATGGGAACTGGATGGTTCCAGAGCCAATGTCACTTGGTAGAGCCACTGACTCTCATTGAATTCATTTTTTAGCAGGGCTTCTCTGAGACCTGAAAATTATTTCTGAGGTATGAAAGGTTGAGAAAGGCTACCGTAGACAGTTTTTATTTGGGTCCTTTTGTTCCTGGTGTTGATGACCCCCCAAACAGCACAAATCTCTCCAACACACCTTGAGGTTAATAGAATTTATTCTGGTTACATCGCCCATCAGGGTGAACAATAGCAGTATCGAAAAACCGAATCCATCGACTAACCCTAACCCTTAGTACCATCAATAAACCCAAACCCATCGCTTAACCCTAAGAACCATCAATAAACCCAAACCCATCGCTTAACCCTAAGAACCATCAATAAACCCAAACTCATCAGCTAACCCTAATCCTAAGCAGCATCAATAAACCCAAACCCATCAGCTAACCCTAAGCAGCGTCAATAAACCCAAACCCATCGCCTAACCCTAAGCACCATCAATAATCCCAAACCCATCGCCTAACCCTAATCCTAAACAGCATCAATAAACCCAAACCCATCGCCTAACCCTAATCACCATCAATAACCCCAAACCAATCGCCTAACCCTAAGAACCATCAATAACCCCAAACCCATCGCCTAACCCTAACCCTAAGCACCATCAATAATCCCAAACCCATCGCCTAACCCTAATCACCATCAATAACCCCAAACCCATCGCCTAACCCTAATCACCATCAATAACCCCAAACCCATCGCCTAACCCTAAGAACCATCAATAAAACCAAACTCATCAGCTAACCCTATCCCTGAGCACCATCAATAAACCCAAACCCATCGCCTAACCCTAACCCTAAGCACCATCAATAATCCCAAACCCATCGCCTAACCCTAACCCTAAGCACCATCAATAATCCCAAACCCATCGCCTAACCCTAATCCTAAACAGCATCAATAAACCCAAACCCATCAGCTAACCCTAAGCAGCGTCAATAAACCCAAACCCATCGCCTAACCCTAATCACCATCAATAACCCCAAACCAATCGCCTAACCCTAAGAACCATCAATAACCCCAAACCCATCGCCTAACCCTATCCCTGAGCACCATCAATAAACCCAAACCCATCGCCTAACCCTAACCCTAAGCACCATCAATAATCCCAAACCCATCGCCTAACCCTAATCACCATCAATAACCCCAAACCCATCGCCTAACCCTAATCACCATCAATAACCCCAAACCCATCGCCTAACCCTAAGAACCATCAATAAACCCAAACTCATCAGCTAACCCTATCCCTGAGCACCATCAATAAACCCAAACCCATCGCCTAACCCTAACCCTAAGCACCATCAATAATCCCAAACCCATCGCCTAACCCTAACCCTAAGCACCATCAATAATCCCAAACCCATCGCCTAACCCTAATCCTAAACAGCATCAATAAACCCAAACCCATCAGCTAACCCTAAGCAGCGTCAATAAACCCAAACCCATCGCCTAACCCGAACCCATCGCCTAACCTTAAGCAGCGTCAATAAACCCAAACCCATCGCCTAACCCTAAGCACCATCAATAATCCCAAACCCATCGCCTACCCCTAAGCAGCGTCAATAAACCCAAACCCATCGCCTACCCCTAAGCAGCGTCAATAAACCCAAACCCATCGCCTAAACTTAAGCAGCGTCAATAAACCCAAACCCATCGTCTAACCCTAAGCACCAATAATAAACCCGAACCCATCGCCTAACCCTAACCCTAAGCACCATCAATAATCCCAAACCCATCGCCTAACCCTAATCCTAAGCACCATTAATAAACCCGAACCCATCGCCTAACCCTAATCCTAAGCACCATCAATAATCCCAAACCCATCGCCTAACCTTAAGCAGCGTCAATAAACCCAAACCCATCGCCTAACCCTAAGCACCATTAATAAACCCAAACCCATCGCCTAACCCTAACCCTAAGCACCATCAATAATCCCAAACTCATCGCCTAACCCTAAGCACCATTAATAAACCCAAACCCATCGCCTAACCCTAAGCAGCGTCAATAAACCCAAACCCATCGCCTAACCTTAAGCAGCGTCAATAAACCCAAACCCATCGCCTAACCCTAATCCTAAGCAGCATTAAAAAAAAACAAACCCATCGCCTGTCAAGGCTGGGCTCAGCCCTTCCTTCTCTGAGCTGGCAGCTCAGCTGTCGGTTAATTGCCGGCTCCTATCTCTCCACAGTGACGCACCTGTTGATGATATCTTGCTCGTCAGTCCTGCTTACTTAAGCTGTCCAGCCCAGATGATCTCTGCCTTCGCCTTGGTCAACATCACAGAAACTTTCTCCTGCACTCCTGTTAAATACTTGCTTAGCTGACAATCCTTCTGGCTCCAGATCCTGCTTGCTGTTCCACTACAATGATTCCTGGCTTCCTGACTTTCTGGCTTGTCTGACTATCCATTCCGGTTACTGAACTTTGGCTATGTTTTTACCACGTTTGTTCTATTTACTTTTATTATTAAACAAGTGAGATTTAACTGTACTTCTGTCTCAGTCTAAATCATGGTTTTTGACAGAAGGCGAAGGCTATGAATTCAGAAGATGCAGTCAATCCACTTGTTGGTAATATTTTTTCCAGGTTGGATGAGCAGGATCAACACATGGATCAGTTTGCCATGACGTTACAAACGCTCTTGAGTCGCTCGGCTCACCTGGAATCCCCCACTGTGGCTGCTCCTGTACAACCTGTGTTGCAGGCCATCCCTGCTGCTGCTCCAGTCTCTGTGCAGGCACCCGTCTCGAGTATTACCTCTATAAGAGGTATGTCTGGTTCCGCTCCGTGTTCCCAGCAATTTGGGGGCTATCCAGTCCAATGCAGAGGGTTTCTCAACCAGGTTGAGATATACTTTGAGATGCTGCCCCAGGCATTTCCCATGGACAGAAGCAAAGTAGGTTTCGTGATATCTTTGCTTTCTGAAGGAGCTTTGGCCTGGGCAAACCCTCTATGGAAGACGCATAAACCCATTGTCCTGAGTTACCCAGAATTTGTGGCTTCCTTTAAAAGGGTATTTGACGTTCCCGCACTTTCTGCTTCTGCTGCCAAGTGCCTTATATCCATCAAGCAGAGTACGAGAACTGTTGCCGATTACACCATTCAATTCCGTAATCTGGCAGTAGAGGTTGCATGGAACAATGAGGCCCTCGTGGCTGCCTTCTCTCATGGTCTCTCAGATTCCATCAAGGATGAGATAGCAGCCCAAGATATACCCACTGAGCTGGAGAAGTTGATTACGTTTGCCATCCTCATTGACTCCAGACTCAGAGAAAGACTCTCTTTTAAGGAGCGCTTGCGGAAGCCTCCTGTATGTTTTTCTCTGAGCTTTGCAGTCCCACCCATGCCTCCCTCACCTTCCATGCCTCCTGGTACTGAGTCGGTCAGTGAAGATGAACCCGTGCACTTGGGCTTCACGCATCTCTCTGAAGATGAGAGAACCCTTAGGAGGACGGAGAGATTGTGCCTTTACTGTGGCCAGGCAGGTCACTTTTTGAAGTATTGTCCTACCCGTTCAGGGAACGCCCGAACCTTTAGGTCCTGTCACGGACAGACCTTAGGTGGCGTTGTTTCGTCCCCAGTTAGCCAGAAGGATAAGCCCCTGGTTCCAGTCACCCTTTCTTGGGCTGAGTTGTCCGTCGAGATACAGGCTCTAATCCACTTTGGGTCTGCAGGCCTGTTCATTGATGCCGCCTTTGTATCGAAGCACTCGATTCTGCTACAGCTGCGTGACACTCCACTTGCCTTTGAGGCTCTTGTTGGGGGACCTCTACAGCCTGCCCATGTGACTCATAAGACTATTTCATTGTCCATGGCTGTAGGGGCTCTTCACCATGAGATAATCCAATTCCAAGTTATTTCCTCACCTAAGTTTCTGCTGGTTATTGGTTATCCTTGGTTACAGAGGCACAACCCCTCCTTTGTTTGGCTCCATGCTGAGGTTCTCTCCTGGCCGCCACAATGCAGTAAGACATGCTTCCAGAAGTTAGCCAAGGTCCTGTGCACCTCTTCACTCTCCTCCTTGCCGAAGGAGTACTGCGATTTTAGGGATGTCTTTGACAAAGGTCAAGCCAGTAGTTTGCCTCCACACCGGTCATATGATTGTGCAAATAACCTTCAACCTGATGCCATACCCCCTCGTGGCCATGGAGGAGTATGTTGCAGATGCACTTTCTCAAGGTTTCATCCGCAAATCCTTGTCTCCTGCTGGTGCTGGTGTCTTCTTTGCGAAGAAGAAGAGCGGTGAACTGAGACCTTGTATTGATTTTAGGGGTCTCAGTCGTTTCACGATTAAGAATGCTTATCCGATTCTGTTGATCACGGAGTTATTTGACTGCCTCAAGGGAGCAACGGTTTTCATGAAGCTTGATTTGAGAGGGGCATACAATCTTGTGAGGATTAAGGAGGGCGACGAGTGGAAAACTGCATTTAATACCAGAACAGGCCATTATGAGTACCTCGTAATGCCATTTGGCCTTTGTAATGCTCTGGCAGTTTTCCAGGAATTTATAAATGATGTCCTCCGAGATTTGTTGCAGTTATGTGTGGTGGTTTATCTCGACGATATCCTCATATTTTCCAAGTCCCTGGAGAGCCACCACACAGATGTCTGTTGTGTGCTTCAGAAACGAAGAGAGAACAATCTCTATTGTAAATTGGAGAAGTGCGAATTCCATTGTGAACAGGTTAAATTCCTGGGCTATGTCATTTCCACTGCTGTTTTTTTCGATGGACCCAGAGAAACTTTCAGCAGTCTTACAGTGACTCCGACCCGTGGATTTACATCCTCTGCAGCGTTTGCTTTGCCAACTATTATGGGAAGTTTATTCATAACTTCCCGTCTCTGGTCAAGCCCCTGACTGATATGACCAGAAAGGACGGTAACCCACAGAGTTGGTCTCCGGAGTCCATTAAAGCCTTTGAGAGTCTCAAGGCTACCTTTGTTTCTGCTCCTGTGTTGGCACATCCTGATCCTACATTACCTTTTATCCTTGAGGTTGATGCTTCTGAGATTGGTGTTGGCGCCCTTCTGTCTCAACGTCCTACCTCTGAGTGGCTACTTTTCCAAGAAATTGTCACCTGCAGAGTGCAATTACGAGATTGGTGACAGAGAGCTGTTAGCGATCATTTTGGCCCTGAAAGAATGGAGACATCTCCTCGAAGGTACCACTGTGCCGGTTCTCATTCTTACTGACCATAAGAATCTCACATTCTTGTATGAAGCTAAACGCCTCTCTCCCAGAAGGGCGCAATGGGCTCTTTTCTTGTCAAGTTTCAATTACATTGTCTCATTCTTACCCGGTACTAAGAATGTAAGAGCTGACGCCTTGTCACGACAATTTTCCTCCACTTCCAAGTTGGAGTCGGTTCCGGTTCCTGTGATTTCTCCTGATCGTATTCTGGCTACGGTTCGCACCAGTCTCACTTCTACTTTGGGTGACAAAATTCTTGCTGCTCAGGTCCAGGCTCCTCCTGAGAAACCTTGTGGCTGCTGCTTTGTCCCAGAGAGTCTCTGTACTGCTGTGCTCCAGACTTACCATTCTCCCAAGGCTTCTGGCCACCCTGGGAAGAGTCAACTCGTTTGGGCCATTTCTCAACAATTCTGGTGGCCTAGTCTACGTGCTGATGTAACTGCCTTCATAGCTGCCTGTTCCGTGTGTGCTCAGAGTAAGACTCCAGGACACCTTCCACTGGGCCTCTTACAACCCATACCCAAAGGGGAGAGAGGCCCTGGACCCACCTGTCTAAGGATTTCATTGTGGAGTTACCCAACTCCCAGGGTAACACAGTTATCCTTATGGTGGTTGACTCGGTTCTCGAAAATGTCTCATTGTATTCCACTTAAGAAGTTGCCCACGTCTAAGGAACTGGCTTCCATTTTTGTTCGGGAGATCTTCCACTTACATGGGCTACCCAAGGTGATTGTCTCAGACAGGGGTAGTCAGTTTGTGTCCCGGTTCTGGCGAGCCTTTTGTGCACAGTTGGGAATTCAGTTTGCTTTCTCCTATGCGTATCACCCGCAGTCTAATGGGGCAGCAGAACGAGCCAATCAGTTCTTGGAGCAGTTCCTATGTTGCTTTTTCTGACCATTATAACAACTGGTCAGACCTATTACCGTGGGCAGAGTTTGCTCACAATAGTGCCTTGAATTCTGCTTCCCGATTGTCCCCGTTTATGGTGAACTATGGTTTCCAACCTTCCATGTTGCCTGCCTCCTTTGTTCCACAGAGTATTCCTGTGTTAGAGGAGCATCTCTGTGGTCTTCGTTCCACTTGGGCACAAGTCTAGGAGGCTTTGCGACATGCTAATGATAGGTACAGACTCCATGCTGACTGTAGATGCCTGCCCGCGCCTTCTTACCAGGTTGGGGACAGGGTCTGGCTGTCATCTCGCAACCTCCAATTTCGTGTTCCCTCACTGAAGTTCGCGCCTCGGTTTATTGAGCCTTTCTGTATTCTCCACAGAATTAACCCAGTGGCTTACGCATTAGACCTTCCTAATTTGGGTATCTCAAATGTCTTTCATGTCTCCTTATTAAAACCTTTGGTCTGCAACCGCTTTACCACCTCAGTGCCACGTCCTCACCCTGTACAGGTTGAGAACCATGAGGAGTATGAAATACAGTCCATTGTTGACTCCCGTAGGTTCTGTGGGCGCAAACAGTACCTGGTGCATTGGAAATTGTACGGTCCAGAGGAACGCTCTTAGGTCTCATCCTCGAACGTACATGCCCCTGTCCTCCTCCGTGATTTCCATAGATGTTTTCCCCTCAAGCCTGGTGGTCCTCCGAGGGGGAGGGGTCGTTAAGGAGGGGAGGTACTGTCAGGGCTGGGCTCAGCTCTTCCTTCTCTGAGCTGGCCACTTAGCTGTCGGATAATTGCCAGCTCCCATCTCTCAACACAGTGACTCACCTGTTGATGATATGCTGCTCGTCAGTCCTGCTTACTTAAGCCATCCAGCCCAGATAATCTCTGCCTTCGCCTTGGTCAACATCACAGAAAAGTTCCCCTGCACTCCTGTTAAATACTTGCTTGGCTGACATTCCTTCTGGCTCCAGATCCTGCTTACTGTTCCACTACGATGATTCCTGGCTTCCTGACTATCCGTTCCCGTTACTGAACTTTGGTTATGTTTTGACCACGTTTGTTCTAATTACTTTTATTATTAACCGCTTCCCGACCGCCTCACGCAGATATACTGTGGCAGAAGGGCACGTACAGGCAGATTAACACACCTGTACGTTGCCCTTGATAAGGGTGGTTTGCGGGCGCGTGCGCGCGCCCGCTGGGAGCTCCGTGAGAGTAATCGCGGGTCCCGTGGACTCAATGTCTGCGGGGGTTCCCGCAGTCGTCTCATGGAGAGGAAGAATGGGGAGATGCTAATGTAAACAAACATTTCCCCGTTCTGCCTAATGACACTGATCACAGCTCCCTGTAATCGGGGGGGGGGGGGGGGGGGGGGGGGGGGGTGATCAGTGTCGTGTCACACACAGCCCCTCCCCCCCATAGTTAGAATTACTCCCTAAGACACACTTAACTCCTACAGCGCCACCTAGTGGTTAACCCCTTCACTGCCAGTCACATTTATACAGTAATCAATGCATTTTTAATTGCACTGATCGCTGTATAAATGTGAATAGTCTCAAAATAGCGCCAAAAGTGTCCTATCTGTCCGCCATAATGTCACAGTCATGATAAAAATCGCTGATCGCTGCCATTACTAGTAAAAATAAAATTATTAGTAAAAATGCCATAAAACTATCCCCTACTTTATAGATGCTATAACTTTTGAGCAAACCAATCAATAAACGCCTATTGCGATTTTTTTTACCAAAAATATGTAGAAGAATATGTATCGGCGTAAACTGAGGGAAAAAAAAGTTTATTTAAATATTTTTTATAGCAAAAAGTAAAAAACAATGCGTTTTTTTCAAAATTGTCGCTATTTTTTTTTTTATAGCGCAAAAAATAAAAACCACAGAGGTGATCAAATACCACCAAAAGAAAGCTCTATTTGTAGAAAAAAAGGACCACAATTTTGTTTGGGAGCCACGTCACACGACAACCAAATGGTCCGGGGCTTAAGTGATTAAGCAAGTGTGATTTAACTGTACGTCTGTCTCAGTCTGATTTATGGTTTCTGACATCACCTAACCCTAAGCACCATCAATAAACCCAAACCCATCGCCTAACCCTAATCCTAAGTAGCCTCAATAAACCCAAACCCATCGCCTAACCCTAATCCTAAGTAGCCTCAATAAACCCAAACCCATCGCCTAACCCTAATCCTAAGTAGCCTCAATAAACCCAAACCCATCGCCTAACCCTAATCCTAGGTAGCCTCAATAAACCCAAACCCATCGCCTAACCCTAATCCTAAGCACCATCAATAAACCCAAACCCATCGTCTAACCCTAAGCACCATTAATAAACCCAAACCCATTGCCTAACCCTAATCCTAAGCAGCATCAATAAACCTGAACCCATCAGCTAACCCTAACCAGCATCAATAAACCCAAACCCATTGCCTAACCCTAACCCTAAGCACCATTAATAATCCCAAACTCATTGCCTAACCCTAATCCTAAGCACCATCAATAAACCTGAACCCATCGCCTAACACTAAGCACCATCAATAAAATCAAACCCATCGCCTCACCCTAATCCTAAGCAGCATCAATAAACCTGAACCCATCAGCTAACCCTAACCAGCATCAATAAACCCAAACCCATCGCCTAACCCTAATCCTAAGCAGCATCAATAAACCCAAACCCATCGCCTAACCCTAACCCTAAGCACCATCAATAAACCCAAACCCATCAATAAACCCATCGCCTAACCCTAAGCACCATTAATAAACCCAAACCCATTGCCTAACCCTAATCCTAAGCAGCATCAATAAACCTGAACCCATCGCCTAACACTAAGCACCATCAATAAAATCAAACCCATCGCCTCATCCTAATCCTAAGCAGCATAAATAAACCCGAACCTATCGCCTAACCCTAATCCTAAGCACCATCAATAAACCCAAACCCATTGCCTAACCCGAACCCATAGCCTAACCCTAAGCACTATCAATAAACTCAAACCCATCGCCTAACCCTAATCCTAAGCACCATCAATAAACCCAAACCCATCGCCTAACCCTAAGCACCATCAATAAACTCAAACTCATCGCCTAACCCTAATCCTAAGCAGCATCAAAAAACCCAAACCCATTGCCTTACCCTAAGCACCATCAATAAATCCGAACCCATCGCCTAACCCTTAGCACCGTCAATAAATCCAAAACCATCGCCTAACCCTAATCCTAAGCAGCATCAATAAACCTGAACCCATCGCCTAACACTAAGCACCATCAATAAAATCAAACCCATCGCCTAACCCTAATCCTAAGCACCATAAATAAACCCGAACCCATCGCCTAACCCTAATCCTAAGCACCATCAATAAACCCGAACCCATCGCCTAACCCTAATCCTAAGCACCATCAATAAACCCGAACCCATCGCGTAACCCTAAGCACCATCAATAAACCCAAACCCATTGCCTAAACCGAACCCATAGCCTAGCCCTAAGCACCATCAATAAACCCAAACCCATTGCCTAACCCAAACCCATAGCCTAACCCTAATCCTAAGCACCATCAATAAACCCAAACCCATCGCCTAACCCTAAGCACCATCAATAAACTAAAACCCATCGGCTAACCCTAATCCTAAGCAGCATCAATAAACCCAAACCCATCGTCTAACCCTAATCCTAAGCACCATCAATAAACCTGAACCCATCAGCAAACCCTAACCCTAAACAGCATCAAAAAACCTGAACCCATCGCCTAACCCTAAGCACATCAATAAACCCAAACCCATTGCCTAACCCTAATCCTAAGCACCATCAATTAACCCGAACCCATCGATCAACCCTAACCCTAAGCACCATCAATAAACCCAAACCCATCGTCTAACCCTAATCCTAAGCAGCATTAATAAACCCAAACCCATCGCCTAACCATGATCCTAAGCACCATCAATAAACCCAAACCCATCACCTAACCCTAAGCACCATCAATAAACCCAAACCCATTGCCTAAACCAAACCCATCGCCTAACCCTAAGCAGCATCAATAAACACAAACCCGTCGCCTAACCCTAATCACCATCAATAATCCCGAACCCATCGCTTAACCCTAAGCAGCCTCAATAAACCCAAACCCATCGCCTGACCCTAAGCACCATCAATAAACCCAAACCTTTCGTCTAACCCTGAGAACCATCAATAAACCCAAACCCTTCGTCTAACCCTAACCTGAAGCAGCATCAATAAACCTGAACCCAATACCTAACCCTAAGCATCATCAATAAACATAATCCTAAGCAGCATCAACAGAAACAGCACATACCGATAATACAAATTGCAAGCAAAAAAAAAAATCAATGTAACAGCATTGTTAACCCTTGTTAACCCTAACCCTAACCCATCGCCTAACCCTAAGCACCATCAATAAACTCAAACCCATCGGCTAACCCTAATCCTAAGCAGCATCAATAAACCTGAACCCATTGCCTAACCCTAAGTACCATCAACAAACCCAAACCCATTGCCTAACCCAAACCCATCGCCTAACCCTAAGCAGCATCAATAAACCCAAACCCATCGCCTAACCCTAACCCTAAGCAGCATCAATAAACCTAAACCCATTGCCTAACCCTAATCCTAAGCAGCATCAATAAACCTGAACCCATTGCCTTACCCTAAGCACAATCAATAAACCCGAACCCATCAGCTAACCCTAACCCTAAGCAGCATCAATAAACCCAAACCCATCGCCTAACCCTAACCCTAAGCAGCATCAATAAACCTAAACCCATTGCCTAACCCTAATCCTAAACAGCATCAATAAACCTGAACCCATTGCCTAACCGTAATCCTAAGCAGCATTAATAAACCCAAACCCATCGCCTAACTCTAATCCTAAGCAGCATCAATAAACCCAAACCCATTGCCTAACCCTAATCCTAAGCAGCATCAATAAACCTGAACCCACTGCCTTACCCTAAGCACCATCAATAAACCTGAACCCATCAGCTAACCCTAACCCTAAGCACCATCAATAAACCCGAACCCATTGCCTAACCCTAAGCAGCATCAATAAACCTGAACCCATCAGCTAACCCTAACCCTAAGCACCATCAATAAACCCGAACCCATTGCCTAACCCTAAGCAGCATCAATAAACCCAAACCCGTCGCCTAACCCTAAGCACCATCAACAAACTCAAACCCATTGCCTAACCCTAATCTTAAGCACCATCAATAAACCCAAACCGATTGCCTAACCCGAATCCTAACCACCAACAATAAACCCAAACCCATCGCCTAACCCTAAACACCATCAATAAACCCAAACCCATCGCCTAACCCTAAACACCATCAATAAACCCAAACCCATTGCCTAAACCGAACCCATCGCCTAACCCTAAGCAGCATCAATAAACACAAACCCGTCCCCTAACCCTAATCACCATCAATAAACCCGAACCCATCGCCTAACCCTAAGCAGCCTCAATAAACCCAAACCCATCGCTTAACCCTAAGAACCATCAATAAACCCAAACCCATCGCCTAACCCTAAGCAACATCAATAAACCCAAACCCATCACCTAACCCTAATTCTAAGCACCATTAATAAACCCAAACCCATCGCCTAACCCTAATCCTAACACCATCAATAAACCCAAACCCATCAGCTAATCCTAACCCTAAGCAGAATCAATAAACCCAAACCTATCGCCTAATCCTAACCCTAAGCACCATCAATAAACCCAAACCCATTGCCTAACCCGAACCCATCGCCTGACCCTAAGCAGCATCAATAAACCCAAACCCATCGCCTAATCCTAACCCTAAGCACCATCAATAAACCCAAACCCATTGCCTAACCCGAACCCATTGCCTGACCCTAAGCAGCATCAATAAACCCAAACCCATCGCCTAACCCTAACCCTAAGCACCATCAATAAACACAAACCTTTCGTCTAACCCTAACCTGAAGCAGCATCAATAAACCTGAACCCAATGCCTAACCCTAAGCACCATCAATAAACCCAAACCTTTCGTCTAACCCTAACCTGAAGCAGCATCAATAAACCTGAACCCAATGCCTAACCCTAAGCAGCATCAACAGAAACAGCACATACCAATAATACAAACTGCAAGCAAAAAAAATCAATGTAACAGCATTGTTAACCCCTGTTAACCCTAACCCTAACCCATTGCTTACCCTAAGCACCATCAATAAACTCAAACCCATAGGCTAACCCTAATTCTAAGCACCGTCAATAAACTCAAACCCATCGCTTAACCCTAAGCACCATCAATAAACCCAAACACATTGCCTAACCCTAAGCACCATCAATAAACCCAAACCCATTGCCTAACCCTAAGCAGCATCAATAAACCTGAACCCATTGCCTAACCCTAATCCTAAGCACCATCAATAAACTCAAACCCATAGGCTAACCCTAATTCTAAGCACCGTCAATAAACTCAAACCCATCGCCTAACCCTAAGCACCATCAATAAACCCAAACACATTGCCTTACCCGAACCCATCACCTAACCCTAAGCAGCATCAATAAACCCAAAACCGTCGCCTAACCCTAACCCTAAGCATCTATCAACAAACTCAAACCCATCGCCTAACCCTAATCCTAAGCACCATCAATAAACCCAAACCCATCGACTAACCCTAACCCTAAGCACCATCAATAAACCCAAACCCATCACCTAACCCTAACCCTAAGCAGCATTAATAAACCCAAACCCGTTGCCTAACCCTAACCCTAAGCATCCATCAACAAACTCAAACCCATCGATTAACCCTAATCCTAAGCAGCATTAATAAACCCAAACCCATCGCCTAATCATGATCCTAAGCACCATCAATAAACCCAAACCCATCGCCTAGCCCTAAGCACCATCAATAAACCCAAACCCATTGCCTAAACCGAACCCATCGCCTAACCCTAAGCAGCATCAATAAATACAAACCCGTCCCCTAACCCTAATCACCATCAATAAACCCGAACCCATCGCTTAACCCTAAGCAGCCTCAATAAACCCACACCCATCGCCTAACCCTAAGAACCATCAATAAACTCAAACCCATCGCCTAACCCTAAGAACCATCAATAAACTCAAACCCATCGCCTAACCCTAAGAACCATCAATAAACTCAAACCCATCGCCTAACCCTAAGCAGCATCAATAAACCTGAACCCATCGCCTAACCCTAATCCTAAGCACCATCAATAAACCCAAACCCATTGCCTAACCCTAAGAACCATCAATTAACTCAAACCCATTGCCTAACCCTAAGAACCATCAATAAACTCAAACCCATCGCCTAACCCTAAGCAGCATCAATAAACTCAAACCCATCGCCTAACCCTAAGCAGCATCAATAAACCTGAACCCATCGCCTAACCCTAATCCTAAGCACCATCAATAAACCCAAACCCATTGCCTAACCCGAATCCATCGCCTAACCCTAAGCACCATCAATAAACCCAAACCCATCAGCTAATCCTAACCCTAAGCAGCATCAATAAACCCAAACCCATCACCTAACCCTAACCCTAAGCAGCATCAATAAACCCAAACCTTTCGTCTAACCCTAACCTGAAGCAGCATCAATAAACCTGAACCCAATGCCTAACCCTAAGCAGCATCAATAAACATAATCCTAATCCTAAGCAGCATCAACAGAAACAGCACATACCAATAATACAAACTGCAAGCAAAAAAAATGAATATAACAGCAGATTTATGAACAAATTGTGAACACACATGGGTCCAGGCTGCAGAGTTTAGGCCTCTTGGTCTCTGGCCTCTGTGCCCTGACTAGTGAGAAATACACAGAAGCCCTACCCCCCTCCCCCCCGGCTAGTGGTCAAATAGCTATTCTTGGCTAGTGTTGGGGCCAAAGTCCTTTTAGTGCTCTAAACGGATTTCTAATCCCAGAAAAGGGGGAAAGGAGTGGTCAAAAGAAAAGAGTGCCAGATATTCCAGTAGGAGAGCAACACTATCCTTTCAAGTAGGAAGGGAAAAAAGTTGGTGGTGGTCTTGTATGGCAATCTCTTTTCCCTCCTAGGAGGAACATCTCTGAATATAAGTGCAGGCTGGTCCTCACAGGCTCTGGAGGTGTCAGTCAGGGAGGCAGCAGTGGATGTCACGCTTGATAGGGTCACACAAGGGCAGTCTCTCACCAAGTTGGTGCCAAGCTACCGTACCACTGGCAGCCCCACCCCCTAGTGGGTAGACTCCTAGAACCCATGTGCTGCTCAACACAGTGTCACTCTGAGTCCTTGTCACTTCTGTAGTCACTACATTCTGGAGACCTGTCTTCCTTGTCCCCTCTCTCTTCACAGGTGCCCATCCTTCTTCTTCAGGAGCTCTGTCTCCTCTAGGTACTCTTGGATCTGTAGTTCTAATCCCCTTCTCCACAGGCCTTTGTCTCTGTGTGGGGACTACATCTACCATAAGCCATTGGAGTCCCCACCCCCCAAGTCCATTTTTGGTCTCTTCCAAAATGGCCACTCCGTGTACTGTATTGAAGACACCATATCGTTTATCATTGTCCATGTTCTCCTCCAATATGGTGGCAGCACCTAGTCTTCAACAAAATGGCTCTCACTTTTCTGTCTAGCACAGTCCTCCAATCAGGAAGAAGGAGTAACAAGCTGCAGTGGAGAAAGGACCTTTAATGGGTCTATAGCCCAGGCTACATGGAACTCATCAGCCCCTTGTCTATTCACCAGGAATCATGAATGGAATATGTCAGTCCTGGCTCCTCGGTGTCTTTTGGGATTAATGTCGGCACTTTTCATGTGGCTATCAATTATAAGAAGAAACGTTTATAAACCGAATGGCAGTTAGTTGGGGGGGCTCTGTCGCTCCTCCACCTGGTCCTGCAGGGCTGGCAGCCATGTGAACAATGGTGGAGGTGGAAACCAGAAAAACAACTTTTACTGGGGAAGGTGAAATGCCCCCGGGGACACAATGGCCGAAGGGGGCAACAATAAAAACACTTCATTTCCAAGACTTGGCTGTCTGAAACTGGTTCTTCAGGAGGCAACACAATGAGGTCTCTGTCACCTTTTATCACCTGAAACATGGCAGCACCTCCCGCTCACAGGCTTAGCATGCCGAATGCTACATTCTGGGGGGTTGGGGTGATAGGTATATTATCCTGTATTCTGGGGGGTTGGGTGATAGGTACATTATCCTGTATTCTGGGGTATTGGGGTGATAGGTATATTATCCTGTATTCTGGGGTATTGGGGTGATATGTACATTATCCTGTATTCTGGGGGGTTGGGTGATAGGTACATTATCCTGTATTCTGGGGTATTGGGGTGATATGTACATTATCCTGTATTCTGGGGTATTGGGGTGATATGTACATTATCCTGTATTCTGGGGTATTGGGGTGATATGTACATTATCCTGTATTCTGGGGTATTGGGGTGATATGTACATTATCCTATATTCTGGGGTATCGGGGTGATATGTACATTATCCTGTATTCTGGGGGATCGGGGTGATAGGTACATTATCCTGTATTCTGGGGTATTGGGGTGATATAGGTACATTATCCTGTATTCTGGGGGGTTGGGGTGATAGGTATATTATCCTGTATTCTGGGGGGTTGGGTGATATGTACATTATCCTGTATTCTGGGGTATTGGGGTGATAGGTATATTATCCTGTATTCTGGGGTATTGGGGTGATAGGTACATTATCCTGTATATCAGGGTGTATCGGGGTGATAGGTGGGGTTATCAGGGTGTATCGGGGTGATAGGTGGGGTGATCAGGGTGTATCGGGGTGAGAGGTGGGGTGATCAGGATGTATCGGGGTGAGAGGTGGGGTGATCAGGATGTATCAGGGTGAGAGGTGGGGTTATCAGGGTGTTTTGGGGGGATAGGTGAGGTTATCTGGGTGTATCGGGGTGATAGGTGGGGTTATCTGGGTGTATCGGGGTGATAGGTGGGGTTATCTGGGTGTATCGGGGTGATAGGTGGGGTTATCTGGGTGTATCGGGGTGATAGGTGGGGTTATCAGGGTGTATCGGGGTGAGAGGTGGGGTGATCAGGGTGTATCGGGGTGATAGGTGGGGTTATCAGGGTGTATCGGGGTGATAGGTGGGGTTATCTGGGTGTATCGGGGTGATAGGTGGGGTTATCTGGGTGTATCGGGGTGATAGGTGGGGTTATCAGGGTGTATCGGGGTGAGAGGTGGGGTGATCAGGGTGTATCGGGGTGAGAGGTGGGGTGATCAGGGTGTATCTGGGTGATAGGTGGGGTGATCAGGGTGTATCGGGGTGATAGGTGGGGTGATCAGGGTGTATCGGGATGAGAGGTGGGGTGATCAGGGTGTATTGGGGTGAGAGGTGGGATGATCGGGGGGTATCGGGTGATAGGTTGGGTGATCAGGTTGTATCGGGCTAATAGGTGGGGTTATCAGGGTGTATCGGGGTGAGAGGTGGGGTGATCAGGGTGTATCGGGGTGATAGGTGGGGTTATCTTTGTGTATCGGGGTGATAGGTGGGGTTATCAGGGTGTATCAGGGTGATAGGCGGGGTTATCTTTGTGTATCGGGGTGATAGGTGGGGTTATCAGGGTGTATCGGGGTGATAGGTGGGGTTATCTTTGTGTATCGGGGTGATAGGTGGGGTTATCAGGGTGTATCGGGGTGATAGGTGGGGTTATCAGGGTGTATCAGGGTGATAGGTGGGGTTATCAGGGTGTTTTGGGGTGATAGGTGGGGTTATCAGGGTGTATCGGGGTGATAGGTGAGGTTATCAGGGTGTATCGGGGTGATAGGTGGGGTTATCAGGGTGTATCGGGGTGATAGGTGGGGTTATCAGGGTGTATCGGGGTGATAGGTGGGGTTATCAGGGTGTATCGGGGTGATAGGTGGGGTGATCAGGGTGTTTTGGGGTGATAGGTGGGGTGATCAGGGTGTATCGGGGTGATAGGTGGGGTTATCAGGGTGTATCAGGGTGATAGGTGGTGTTATCAGGGTGTATCGGGGTGAGAGGTGAGGTTATCAGGGTGTATCGGGGTGATAGGTGAGGTTATCAGGGTGTATCGGGGTGATAGGTGAGGTTATCAGGGTGTATCGGGGTGATAGGTGAGGTTATCAGGGTGTATCGGGGTGATAGGTGAGGTTATCAGGGTGTATCAGGGTGATAGGTGGTGTTATCAGGGTGTATCGGGGTGAGAGGTGAGGTTATCAGGGTGTATCGGGGTGATAGGCGGGGTTATCAGGGTGTATCGTGGTGATAGGTGGGGTTATCAGGGTGTTTTGGGGTGATAGGTGGGGTGATCAGGGTGTATCGGGGTGATAGGTGGGGTTATCAGGGTGTATCAGGGTGATAGGTGGTGTTATCAGGGTGTATCGGGGTGAGAGGTGAGGTTATCAGGGTGTATCGGGGTGATAGGCGGGGTTATCAGGGTGTATCGGGGTGATAGGTGGGGTTATCAGGGTGTTTTGGGGTGATAGGTGGGGTGATCAGGGTGTATCGGGGTGATAGGTAGGATTATCAGGGTGTATCGGGGTGATAGGTGGGGTTATCTGGATGTATTGGGGTGATAGGTGGGGTTATCAGGGTGTATCGGGGTGATAGGTGGGGTTATCTGGATGTATTGGGGTGATAGGTGGGGTTATCAGGGTGTATCAGGGTGATAGCTGGGGTTATCAGGGTGTATTGGGGTGATAGGCGGGGTTATCTTTGTGTATCGGGGTGATAGGTGGGGTTATCAGGGTGTATCAGGGTGGTAGGTGAGGTTATCAGGGTGTATTGGGGTGATAGGTGGGGTTATCAGGGTGTATTGGGGTGATAGGTGGGGTTATCAGGGTGTATTGGGGTGATAGGTGGGGTTATCAGGGTGTATTGGGGTGATAGGTGGGGTTATCAGGGTGTATCGGGGTGATTGGTGAGGTTATCAGGGTGTATCGGGGTGAGAGGTGGGGTTATCAGGATGTATCGGAGTGATAGGTGGGGTTATCAGGGTGTATCGGGGTGATAGGTGGGGTTATCAGGGTGTATCGGGGTGATAAGTGGGGTTATCAGGGTGTTTTGGGGTGATAGGTGGGGTGATCAGGGTGTATCGGGGTGATAGGTAGGATTATCAGGGTGTATTGGGGTGATAGGTGGGGTTATCAGGGTGTATTGGGGGGACAGGTGGGGTTATCAGGGTGTATCGGGGTGATAGGTGAGGTTATCTGGGTGTATTGGGTGATAGGTGGGGTGATCAGGGTGTATTGGGGTGAGAGGTGGGATGATCAGGGTGTATCGGGGTGAGAGGTGGGGTGATCAGGGTGTATCGGGGTGGTAGGTGGGGTGATCAGGTTGTATCGGGGTGATAGGTGGGGTAATCAGGGTGTATCGGGGTGAGAGGTGGGGTGATCAGGGTGTATCGGGGTGAGAGGTGGGGTAATCGGGGTGATCGGGGTGATAGTTGGGGTGATCGGGGTGTAAAGGGGTGATAGGTGGGTGTATCGGGGTGATAGGTGGGTGTATCGGGGTGAGAGGTGGGGTGATCGGGGTGATCAGGGTGTATCGGAGTGATAGGTGGGTGTATCGGGGTGATAGGTGGGTGTATCGGGGTGAGAGGTGGGGTGATCAGGGTGTATCGGGGTGATAGGTGGGTGTATTGGGGTGAGAGGTGGGGTGATCGGGGTAATCGGGGTGATAGTTGGGGTGATCGGGGTGTATCGGGGTGATAGGTGGGTGTATCGGGGTGATAGGTGGGGTTATCAGGGTGTATCGGGGTGAGAGGTGGGGTAATCAGGGTGTATCGGGGTGAGAGGTGGGGTGATCGGGGTGTATCGGGGTGATAGGTGGAGTTATCTGGATGTATTGGGATGATAGTTGGGGTGATCGGGGTGTATCGGGGTGATAGTTGGGGTGATCAGGGTGTATCGGGGTGATAGGTGGGTGTATCGGGGTGAGAGGTGGGGTGATCGGGGTGATCAGGGTGTATCGGGGTGATAGGTGGGTGTATCGGGGTGATAGGTGGGTGTATCGGGGTGAGAGGTGAGGTGATCAGGGTGTATCGGGGTGATAGGTGGGTGTATCGGGGTGTTGGGTGTGAGAGGTGGGGTGATCGGGGTGTTCGGGGTGAGAGGTGGGGTGATCGGGGTGAGAGGTGGGGTGATCGGGGTGTATCGGGGTGAGAGGTGGGGTAATCGGGGTGTATCGGGGTGAGAGGTGGGGTGATCGGGGTGTTCGGGGTGAGAGGTGGGGTAATCGGGGTGTATCGGGGTGTATCGGGGTGATAGGTGGGTGTATCGGGGTGATAGGTGGGTGTATCGGGGTGAGAGGTGGGGTGATCGGGGTGTATCGGGGTGATAGGTGGGTGTATCGGGGTGATAGGTGGGTGTACTAGGGTGAGAGGTGGGGTAATCGGGGTGAGAGGTGGGGTGATCAGGGTGTATCGGGGTGTATCGGGGTGATAGGTGGGTGTATCGGGGTGAGAGGTGAGGTGATCAGGGTGTATCGGGGTGATAGGTGGGTGTATCGGGGTGATAGGTGGGTGTATCGGGGTGATAGTTGGGGTGATCGGGGTGTTCGGGGTGAGAGGTGGGGTGATCGGGGTCAGAGGTGGGGTGATCGGGGTGTATCGGGGTGTATCGGGGTGAGAGGTGGGGTGATCGGGGTGTATCGGGGTGATAGGTGGGTGTATCGGGGTGATAGGTGGGTGTACTAGGGTGATAGTTGGGGTGATCTGGGTGTATCGGGGTGAGAGGTGGGGTGATCGGGGTGTTGGGGGTGAGAGGTGGGGTGATCGGGGTGTTCGGGGTGAGAGGTGGGGTGATCGGGGTGAGAGGTGGGGTGATCGGGGTGTATCGGGGTGAGAGGTGGGGTGATCGGGGTGTATCGGGGTGATAGGTGGGGTGATCGGGGTGATAGGTGGGTGTATCGGGGTGAGAGGTGGGGTGATCGGGGTGTATCGGGGTGATAGGTGGGTGTATCGGGGTGATAGGTGGGTGTACTAGGGTGAGAGGTGGGGTAATCGGGGTGTTCGGGGTGATAGTTGGGGTGATCGGGGTGTATCGGGGTGATAGTTGGGGTAATCGGGGTGTTCGGGGTGATAGTTGGGGTGATCGGGGTGTATCGGGGTGATAGGTGGGTGTATCGGGGTGATAGATGGGTGTACTAGGGTGATAGTTGGGGTGATCGGGGTGTTCGGGGTGATAGTTGGGGTGATCGGGGTGTATCGGGGTGATAGTTGGGGTAATCGGGGTGTTCGGGGTGATAGTTGGGGTGATCGGGGTGTATCGGGGTGATAGTTGGGGTAATCGGGGTGTATCGGGGTGATAGTTGGGGTAATCGGGGTGTATCGGGTGACTTGCACTGTGGGTAAGTCTCTCTCGGTGTTTTGGTAGATTTGTCACCCTCCTCCTCCCCTCCCTTCCTCGGAATGGCTCCATGTAGAACTGGTTGGTCTAGTTTTATAATCCAGCTCTGAGTGAGACGCAGAGACAGTGACATCGTTCCTCGCCCTGCATTCAGCGTCAGACCCTCCAACAACTACAACCACCATGTCACCGGGACCCTCCTATCCCCCACTGTGGCCCCCCAGGATCTGCCACCATCTGAGGTCCCTGCTACTTCTTTCCCTCTGCTTTACAGGTAGGACACAAACATATGAACTGTGTACCACCGTTGTGTGTTCTGGGAGTACCACCATTGTGTGTTCTGGGGGGACCACCATTGTGTGTTCTGGGGGTACCACCATTGTGTGTTCTGGGGGTACCACCATTGTGTGTTCTGGGGGTACCACCATTGTGTGTTCTGGGAGTACCACCATTGTGTGTTCTGGGAGTACCACCATTGTGTGTTCTGAGAGTACCACCATTGTGTGTTCTGAGAGTACCACCATTGTGTGTGCTGGGTTCTGTCACTGTACAATGCAGGAATAGCTGCTGTCACTGTATGTCTGTCTCTATACTTCCTATGGACAGATCCGGCGATATCTCCCCTAAACAGGAGGTCTCTCCTATATGGAGGTCTCAGGAGGTCTCTCCTATATGGAGGTCTCAGGATATCTCTTCTATATGGAGGTCTCAGGAGGTCTCTCCTATATGGAGGTCTCAGGAGGTCTCTCCTATATGGAGGTCTCAGGATATCTCTTCTATATGGAGGTCTCAGGATGTCTCTCCTATATGGAGGTCTCAGGATGTCTCTCCTATATGGAGGTCTCGGGATGTCTCTCCTATATGGAGGTCTCAGGATGTCTCTCCTATATGGAGGTCTCTTCTATATGGAGGTCTCAGGAGGTCTCTCCTATATGAAGGTCTCTTCTATAAGGAGGTCTCAGGATGTCTCTCCTATATGGAGGTCTCAGGATGTCTCTCCTATATGGAGGTCTCAGGATGTCTCTCCTATATGGAGGTCTCAGGATGTCTCTCCTATATGGAGGTCTCAGGATGTCTCTCCTATATGGAGGTCTCAGGATGTCTCTCCTATATGGAGGTCTCAGGAGGTCTCTCCTATATGGAGGTCTCAGGAGGTCTCTCCTATATGGAGGTCTCAGGAGGTCTCTCCTATATGGAGGTCTCAGGATATCTCTCCTATATGAAGGTCTCGGGATGTCTCTCCTATATGGAGGTCTCAGGATGTCTCTCCTATATGGAGGTCTCAGGATGTCTCTCCTATATGGAGGTCTCAGGATGTCTCTCCTATATGGAGGTCTCAGGATGTCTCTCCTATATGGAGGTCTCAGGATGTCTCTCCTATATGGAGGTCTCAGGAGGTCTCTCCTATATGAAGGTCTCGGGATGTCTCTCCTATATGGAGGTCTCAGGATGTCTCTCCTATATGGAGGTCTCAGGATGTCTCTCCTATATGGAGGTCTCAGGATGTCTCTCCTATATGGAGGTCTCTTCTATATGGAGGTCTCAGGATATCTCTTCTATATGGAGGTCTCAGGATGTCTCTCCTATATGGAGGTCTCGGGATGTCTCTCCTATATGGAGGTCTCAGGATGTCTCTCCTATATGGAGGTCTCAGGATGTCTCTCCTATATGGAGGTCTCTTCTATATGGAGGTCTCAGGATATCTCTTCTATATATAAAGCGCTGCGTAAACTGTCGGCGCTATATAAATCCTGTATAATAATAATAATAATAATAATATGGAGGTCTCAGGAGGTCTCTCCTATATGGAGGTCTCAGGATATCTCTCCTATATGGAGGTCTCAGGATGTCTCTCCTATATGGAGGTCTCAGGATGTCTCTCCTATATGGAGGTCTCAGGAGGTCTCTCCTATATGGAGGTCTCAGGATGTCTCTCCTATATGGAGGTCTCGGGATGTCTCTCCTATATGGAGGTCTCAGGATGTCTCTCCTATATGGAGGTCTCGGGATGTCTCTCCTATATGGAGGTCTCAGGATGTCTCTCCTATATGGAGGTCTCTTCTATATGGAGGTCTCAGGAGGTCTCTCCTATATGGAGGTCTCTTCTATATGGAGGTCTCAGGATATCTCTTCTATATGGAGGTCTCAGGAGGTCTCTCCTATATGGAGGTCTCAGGATGTCTCTCCTATATAGAGGTCTCAGGATGTCTCTCCTATATGGAGGTCTCAGGATGTCTCTCCTATATGGAGGTCTCAGGAGGTCTCTCCTATATGGAGGTCTCAGGATGTCTCTCCTATATGGAGGTCTCGGGATGTCTCTCCTATATGGAGGTCTCAGGATGTCTCTCCTATATGGAGGTCTCGGGATGTCTCTCCTATATGGAGGTCTCAGGATGTCTCTCCTATATGGAGGTCTCAGGATGTCTCTCCTATATGGAGGTCTCAGGAGGTCTCTCGTATATAGAGGTCTCAGGATGTCTCTCCTATATGGAGGTCTCAGGATGTCTCTCCTATATGGAGGTCTCAGGAGGTCTCTCCTATATGGAGGTCTCAGGATGTCTCTCCTATATGGAGGTCTCAGGAGGTCTCTCCTATATAGAGGTCTCAGGAGGTCTCTTCTATATGGAGGTCTCAGGAGGTCTCTCCTATATGGAGGTCTCAGGAGGTCTCTCGTATATGGAGGTCTCAGGATGTCTCTCCTATATGGAGGTCTCATTTTGGTTGGACACTGGGTGGGTATTGTAGGGGGTGAAGTTACCCCAGAGGGGGAGGGGGAGCAGGGCTCTGATCACATATAATGTGGGGGTTGGTTGGACACTGGGTGGGTATTGTAGGGGTGAAGTTGCCCCAGAGGGGGAGGGGGAGCAGGGCTCTGATCACATATAATGTGGGGGTTGGTTGGACACTGGGTGGGTATTGTAGGGGTGAAGTTGCTTGTTTTGGGTCTTTGTTTAGTAGTAGTAGATAGAAGGATCAGGATGACTTTCCTGCACCTTGGCTGATTCTATATATCTCTCCTCTGGGTATATAGATCAGATATAAAGGGGGACTGTGACTTGGAGAACAGATCTCCTGTCCTGCTTTAGCTCCCCATAACCTTCCATTGATTCAGAATGTAAGCTCTTGGGCTCAGCATTTCCTGCAGAGATTACAATGTATGATTGAGAAATGTCCATGAAGCGGGGTGACACATGAACGAAGCATTCCTAGGTCACCATGATTCATAATTCCGGGGTGACAGTAACATGTACAGGACACTTTTGCTGTCACGCAGGCCTCTGATCGGTTGCCGGAGTTTATAACACACCAGATCTCACCGAATTCCTCGTAAATGGTTCCAGCCCTCCTTCTACTCTGTAATTAAAGGTTTAGTGGAGGAGCTGTGAGAGTCGGCTGAGCTCTGTCAGTATCTGGAGAGGGGGGGTGGGTGGCTTTGGGACAGAAGAAGGGGATCATCTATCGATATTGGGGTGTTACATCAGTGTGGGCTGTCAGTATGGAGGGTGTTGGGTCAGATGGACTGTCAGTATGGAGGGTGTTGGGTCAGATGGACTGTCAGTATGGAGGGTGTTGGGTCAGATGGATTGTCAGTATGGAGGGTGTTGGGTCAGATGGACTGTCAGTATGGAGGGTGTTGGGTCAGATGGACTGTCAGTATGAAGGGTGTTGGGTCAGATGGATTGTCAGTATGGAGGGTGTTGGGTCAGATGGATTGTCAGTATGGAGGGTGTTGGGTCACATGGATTGTCAGTATGGAGGGTGTTGGGTCAGATGGATTGTCAGTATGGAGGGTGTTGGGTCAGATGGATTGTCAGTATGGAGGGTGTTGGGTCAGATGGATTGTCAGTATGGAGGGTGTTGGGTCACATGGATTGTCAGTATGGAGGGTGTTGGGTCAGATGGATTGTCAGTATGGAGGGTGTTGGGTCAGATGGATTGTCAGTATGGAGGGTGTTGGGTCAGATGGATTGTCAGTATGGAGGGTGTTGGGTCAGATGGACTGTCAGTATGGAGGGTGTTGGGTCAGATGGACTGTCAGTATGGGGGGTGTTGGTTCAGATGGATTGTCAGTATGGGGGGTGTTGGGTCAGATGGATTGTCAGTATGGAGGGTGTTGGGTCAGATGGACTGTCAGTATGGAGGGTGTTGGGTCAGATGGATTGTCAGTATGGAGGGTGTTGGGTCAGATGGATTGTCAGTATGGGGGATGTTGGGTCAGATGGATTGTCAGTATGGAGGGTGTTGGGTCAGATGGATTGTCAGTATGGAGGGTGTTGGGTCAGATGGACTGTCAGTATGGAGGGTGTTGGGTCAGATGGATTGTCAGTATGGAGGGTGTTGGTTCAGATGGATTGTCAGTATGGGGGGTGTTGGTTCAGATGGATTGTCAGTATGGGGGGTGTTTGGTCAGATGGATTGTCAGTATGGAGGGTGTTGGGTCAGATGGATTGTCAGTATGGGGGTGTTGGGTCAGATGGATTGTCAGTATGGAGGGTGTTGGGTCAGATGGATTGTCAGTATGGAGGGTGTTGGGTCAGATGGATTGTCAGTATGGAGGGTGTTGGGTCAGATGGATTGTCAGTATGGAGGGTGTTGGGTCACATGGATTGTCAGTATGGAGGGTGTTGGGTCAGATGGATTGTCAGTATGGAGGGTGTTGGGTCAGATGGATTGTCAGTATGGAGGGTGTTGGGTCAGATGGACTGTCAGTATGGGGGGTGTTGGGTCAGATGGATTGTCAGTATGGGGGGTGTTGGGTCAGATGGACTGTCATTATGGAGGGTGTTGGGTCAGATGGATTGTCAGTATGGAGGGTGTTGGGTCAGATGGATTGTCAGTATGGGGGGTGTTGGGTCAGATGGACTGTCAGTATGGAGGGTGTTGGGTCAGATGGATTGTCAGTATGGAGGGTGTTGGGTCAGATGGATTGTCAGTATGGAGGGTGTTGGGTCAGATGGATTGTCAGTATGGGGGGTGTTGGGTCAGATGGATTGTCAGTATGGAGGGTGTTGGGTCAGATGGATTGTCAGTATGGGGGTGTTGGGTCAGATGGACTGTCAGTATGGAGGGTGTTGGGTCACATGGATTGTCAGTATGGAGGGTGTTGGGTCAGATGGATTGTCAGTATGGGGGGTGTTGGGTCAGATGGACTGTCAGTATGGAGGGTGTTGGGTCAGATGGACTGTCAGTATGGAGGGTGTTGGGTCACATGGATTGTCAGTATGGAGGGTGTTGGGTCAGATGGATTGTCAGTATGGGGGTGTTGGGTCAGATGGACTGTCAGTATGGAGGGTGTTGGGTCAGATGGACTGTCAGTATGGGGGTGTTGGGTCAGATGGACTGTCAGTATGGAGGGTGTTGGGTCACATGGATTGTCAGTATGGAGGGTGTTGGGTCAGATGGATTGTCAGTATGGAGGGTGTTGGGTCAGATGGATTGTCAGTATGGAGGGTGTTGGGTCAGATGGATTGTCAGTATGGAGGGTGTTGGGTCAGATGGATTGTCAGTATGGAGGGTGTTGGGTCAGATGGACTGTCAGTATGGAGGGTGTTGGGTCAGATGGACTGTCAGTATGGAGGGTGTTGGGTCAGATGGATTGTCAGTATGGAGGGTGTTGGGTCAGATGGACTGTCAGTATGGAGGGTGTTGGGTCAGATGGATTGTCAGTATGGAGGGTGTTGGGTCAGATGGAGTCTTTAGGGGGGTGTTGGGTCAGATGGATTGTCAGTATGGAGGGTGTTGGGTCAGATGGATTGTCAGTATGGGGGGTGTTGGGTCAGATGGATTGTCAGTATGGAGGGTGTTGGGTCAGATGGACTGTCAGTATGGAGGGTGTTGGGTCAGATGGACTGTCAGTATGGAGGGTGTTGGGTCAGATGGATTGTCAGTGTGGAGGGTGTTAAGTCAGATGGATTGTCAGTATGGAGGGTGTTGGGTCAGATGGATTGTCAGTATGGAGGGTGTTGGGTCAGATGGATTGTCAGTATGGAGGGTGTTAAGTCAGATGGATTGTCAGTATGGAGGGTGTTGGGTCAGATGGATTGTCAGTATGGAGGATGTTGGGTCAGATGGATTGTCAGTATGGAGGGTGTTGGGTCAGATGGATTGTCAGTGTGGAGGGTGTTAAGTCAGATGGATTGTAAGTATGGAGGGTGTTGGGTCAGATGGATTGTCAGTATGGAGGGTGTTGGGTCAGATGGATTGTCAGTATGGAGGGTGTTAAGTCAGATGGATTGTCAGTATGGAGGGTGTTGGGTCAGATGGATTGTCAGTATGGAGGATGTTGGGTCAGATGGATTGTCAGTATGGAGGGTGTTGGGTCAGATGGAGTCTTTAGGGGGGTGTTGGGTCAGATGGAGTCTTTAGGGGGGTGTTGGGTCAGATGGACTGTCAGTATGGAGGGTGTTGGGTCAGATGGACTGTCAGTATGGAGGGTGTTGGGTCACATGGACTGTCAGTATGGAGGGTGTTGGGTCAGATGGATTGTCAGTATGGAGGGTGTTGGGTCAGATGGATTGTCAGTATGGAGGATGTTGGGTCAGATGGATTGTCAGTATGGGGGGTGTTGGGTCAGATGGAGTCTTTAGGGGGGTGTTGGGTCAGATGGAGTCTTTAGGGGGGTGTTGGGTCAGATGGACTGTCAGTATGGAGGGTGTTGGGTCAGATGGACTGTCAGTATGGAGGGTGTTGGGTCACATGGACTGTCAGTATGGAGGGTGTTGGGTCAGATGGATTGTCAGTATGGAGGGTGTTGGGTCAGATGGATTGTCAGTATGGAGAGTGTTGGGTCAGATGGACTGTCAGTATGGAGGGTGTTGGGTCAGATGGACTGTCAGTATGGAGGGTGTTGGGTCAGATGGATTGTCAGTATGGAGGGTGTTGGGTCAGATGGATTGTCAGTATGGGGGGTGTTGGGTCAGATGGATTGTCAGTATGGAGGGTGTTGGGTCAGATGGATTGTCAGTATGGGGGGTGTTGGGTCAGATGGATTGTCAGTATGGGGGGTGTTGGTTCAGATGGATTGTCAGTATGGGGGGTGTTGGGTCAGATGGACTGTCAGTATGGAGGGTGTTGGGTCAGATGGATTGTCAGTATGGGGGGTGTTGGGTCAGATGGACTGTCAGTATGGAGGGTGTTGGGTCAGATGGATTGTCAGTATGGAGGGTGTTGGGTCAGATGGACTGTCAGTATGGAGGGTGTTGGGTCAGATGGATTGTCAGTATGGAGGGTGTTGGGTCAGATGGATTGTCAGTATGGGGGGTGTTGGGTCAGATGGATTGTCAGTATGGAGGGTGTTGGGTCAGATGGATTGTCAGTATGGAGGGTGTTGGGTCAGATGGATTGTCAGTATGGAGGGTGTTGGGTCAGATGGACTGTCAGTATGGAGGGTGTTGGGTCAGATGGATTGTCAGTATGGAGGGTGTTGGGTCAGATGGATTGTCAGTATGGAGGGTGTTGGGTCAGATGGATTGTCAGTATGGAGGGTGTTGGGTCAGATGGATTGTCAGTATGAAGGGTGTTGGTTCAGATGGATTGTCAGTATGGAGGGTGTTGGGTCAGATGGATTGTCAGTATGGAGGGTGTTGGGTCAGATGGATTGTCAGTATGGAGAGTGTTGGGTCAGATGGATTGTCAATATGGAGGGTGTTGGGTCAGATGGACTGTCAGTATGGAGGGTGTTGGGTCAGATGGACTGTCAGTATGGATGGTGTTGGGTCAGATGGATTGTCAGTATGGGGGGTGTTTGGTCAGATGGATTGTCAGTATGGGGGGTGTTGGGTCAGATGGATTGTCAGTATGGAGGGTGTTGGGTCAGATGGAGTCTTTAGGGGGGTCGGGTCAGATGGAGTCTTTAGGGGGGTGTTGGGTCAGATGGAGTCTTTAGGGGGGTGTTGGGTCAGATGGAGTCTTTAGGGGGTGTTGGGTCAGATGGATTGTCAGTATGGAGGGTGTTGGGTCAGATGGAGTCTTTAGGGGGGTCGGGTCAGATGGAGTCTTTAGGGGGGTCGGGTCAGATGGATTGTCAGTATGAAGGGTGTTGGTTCAGATGGATTGTCAGTATGGAGGGTGTTGGGTCAGATGGATTGTCAGTATGGAGGGTGTTGGGTCAGATGGATTGTCAGTATGGAGAGTGTTGGGTCAGATGGATTGTCAATATGGAGGGTGTTGGGTCAGATGGATTGTCAGTATGGAGGGTGTTGGGTCAGATGGACTGTCAGTATGGAGGGTGTTGGGTCAGATGGATTGTCAGTATGGAGGGTGTTAAGTCAGATGGATTGTCAGTATGGAGGGTGTTGGGTCAGATGGACTGTCAGTATGGAGGGTGTTGGGTCAGATGGACTGTCAGTATGGGGGGTGTTGGGTCAGATGGACTGTCAGTATGGAGGGTGTTGGGTCAGATGGACTGTCAGTATGGGGGGTGTTGGGTCAGATGGACTGTCAGTATGGGGGGTGTTGGGTCAGATGGATTGTCAGTATGGGGGGTGGTGGGTCAGATGGATTGTCAGTATGGAGGGTGTTGGGTCAGATGGATTGTCAGTATGGAGGGTGTTAAGTCAGATGGATTGTCAGTATGGAGGGTGTTGGGTCAGATGGACTGTCAGTATGGAGGGTGTTGGGTCAGATGGACTGTCAGTATGGGGGGTGTTGGGTCAGATGGATTGTCAGTATAGGGGGTGGTGGGTCAGATGGATTGTCAGTATGGGGGGTGTTGGGTCAGATGGATTGTCAGTATGGAGGGTGTTGGGTCAGATGGACTGTCAGTATGGAGGGTGTTGGTTCAGATGGATTGTCAGTATGGGGGGTGTTGGTTCAGATGGATTGTCAGTATGGGGGGTGTTTGGTCAGATGGATTGTCAGTATGGAGGGTGTTGGGTCAGATGGATTGTCAGTATGGAGGGTGTTGGGTCAGATGGACTGTCAGTATGGGGGGTGTTGGGTCAGATGGACTGTCAGTATGGAGGGTGTTGGGTCAGATGGACTGTCAGTATGGAGGGTGTTGGGTCACATGGATTGTCAGTATGGAGGGTGTTGGGTCAGATGGATTGTCAGTATGGAGGGTGGTGGGTCAGATGGATTGTCAGTATGGAGGGTGTTGGGTCAGATGGATTGTCAGTATGGAGGGTGTTGGGTCAGATGGATTGTCAGTATGGGGGGTGTTTGGTCAGATGGATTGTCAGTATGGAGGGTGTTGGGTCAGATGGATTGTCAGTATGGAGGGTGTTGGGTCAGATGGATTGTCAGTATGGAGGGTGTTGGGTCAGATGGATTGTCAGTATGGAGGGTGTTGGGTCAGATGGAGTCTTTAGGGGGGTGTTGGGTCAGATGGAGTCTTTAGGGGGGTGTTGGGTCAGATGGAGTCTTTAGGGGGTGTTGGGTCAGATGGATTGTCAGTATGGGGGGTGTTGGGTCAGATGGATTGTCAGTATGGAGGGTGTTGGGTCAGATGGATTGTCAGTATGGGGGGTGTTGGGTCAGATGGATTGTCAGTATGGAGGGTGTTGGGTCAGATGGACTGTCAGTATGGAGGGTGTTGGGTCAGATGGAGTCTTTAGGGGGGTGTTGGGTCAGATGGAGTCTTTAGGGGGGTGTTTGGTCAGATGGATTGTCAGTATGGAGGGTGTTGGGTCAGATGGAGTCTTTAGGGGGGTGTTGGGTCAGATGGAGTCTTTAGGGGGGTGTTGGGTCAGATGGAGTCTTTAGGGGTGTTGGGTCAGATGGAGTCTTTAGGGGGGTGTTGGGTCAGATGGAGTCTTTAGGGGGGTGTTTGGTCAGATGGATTGTCAGTATGGAGGGTGTTGGGTCAGATGGAGTCTTTAGGGGGGTGTTGGGTCAGATGGAGTCTTTAGGGGGGTGTTGGGTCAGATGGAGTCTTTAGGGGGGTTGGGTCAGATGGAGTCTTTAGGGGGGTGTTGGGTCAGATGGAGTCTTTAGGGGGGTGTTGGGTCAGATGGAGTCTTTAGGGGGGTTGGGTCAGACACAAAGCAGCAGAGAGGCGGCTCCGTCTTCCTCAGGTGTGACACGGTTGAGGTCTGGCTGGTATAATGTGCCGGTATAATGTGCCGGTGTCAGCTCTTGGCTGAGTGTTCCGTCTCCCGGAGTAATTGGCTGCATTACACAAACATGAAGCAATGGAATGCAGTGAAAGGTCTGAAGAGAAAACATTCTAATCCTTCAGAACGTCCCATTCCTGGTATTGACTCACCAAATATTCCACAATAGACAGGGAGGGTCAGACAAACATGGCCTGTTCTGCACCCCGGGGGAGGGGCTTAGAGGACTTCATCACCTGGAAATACAACATTTTCTGCTCTTTCTAAAATATTCATCGGAGTCATCAATGTTCTGATTATCGGCACAGTCCGGGTATTGTCCGGCTCTAACCTTACTTCTCCTCACTTCTCCTCACTTCTCCTCACTTCTCCTCATTACTTCTCCTCACTTCTCCTCACTTCTCCTCTCTTCTCCTCACTTCTCCTCACTTCTCCTCACTTCTCCTCACTTCTCCTCATTACTTCTCCTCACTTCTCCTCACTTCTCCTCTCTTCTCACTTCTCCTCACTTCTCCTCACTTCTCCTCATTACTTCTCCTCTCTTCTCACTTCTCCTCATTACTTCTCCTCACTTCTCCTCACTTCTCCTCACTTCTCCTCATTACTTCTCCTCACTTCTCCTCACTTCTCCTCTCTTCTCACTTCTCCTCATTTCTCCTCACTTCTCCTCACTTCTCCTCACTTCTCCTCACTTCTCCTCACTTCTCCTCTCTTCTCACTTCTCCTCATTTCTCCTCACTTCTCCTCACTTCTCCTCACTTCTCCTCACTTCTCCTCTCTTCTCACTTCTCCTCATTTCTCCTCACTTCTCCTCACTTCTCAATTCTCCTCATTTCTCCTCACTTCTCCTCACTTCTCCTCACTTCTCCTCACTTCTCCTCACTTCTCCTCTCTTCTCACTTCTCCTCATTTCTCCTCACTTCTCCTCACTTCTCCTCACTTCTCCTCACTTCTCCTCTCTTCTCACTTCTCCTCATTTCTCCTCACTTCTCCTCACTTCTCACTTCTCCTCACTTCTCCTCATTTCTCCTCATTTCTCCTCACTTCTCCTCTCTTCTCACTTCTCCTCACTTCTCCTCACTTCTCCTCATTACTTCTCCTCACTTCTCCTCATTACTTCTCCTCTCTTCTCACTTCTCCTCACTTCTCCTCATTTCTCCTCATTTCTCCTCACTTCTCCTCATTACTTCTCCTCTCTTCTCACTTCTCTTCATTTCTCCTCACTTCTCCTCACTTCTCCTCTCTTCTCACTTCTCCTCATTTCTCCTCACTTCTCCTCACTTCTCCTCACTTCTCCTCACTTCTCCTCACTTCTCCTCATTACTTCTCCTCACTTCTCCTCATTACTTCTCCTCACTTCTCCTCATTTCTCCTCACTTCTCCTCTCTTCTCACTTCTCCTCATTTCTCCTCACTTCTCCTCACTTCTCCTCATTTCTCCTCACTTCTCCTCAGCTCTGCCACCACCACATCATGAGATATAAAATGTATATAGTGTGGATATATATATATACAGTATGTGAGAAAAGTAAGTACACCCCTCATCATAGACTAATATACAGTATGTGACAAAAGTAAGTACACCCCTCATCATAGAATAATATACAGTATGTGACAAAAGTAAGTACACCCCTCATCATAGAATAATATACAGTATGTGACAAAAGTAAGTACACCCCTCATCATAGAATAATATACAGTATCTGACAAAAGTAAGTACGCCCCTCAGTGACATTTGTGTAAATCTTTTCTTCTATCTTTTCATGTGACAACACTGAAGAAATGACACTTGTCTACAATGTAAAGTAGTGAGTGTACAGCTTGTATAACAGTGTAAATTTACTGTCCCCTCAAAATAACTCAACACACAGCCATTAATGTCTAAACCGCTGGCAACAAAAGTCAGTACACCCCTAAGTGAAAATGTCCACATTGGGCCCAAAGTGTCAATATTTTGTGTGGCCGCCATTATTTTCCAGCACTGCCTTAACCCTCTTGGACATGGAGGTCACCAGAGCTTCACAGGTTGTCACTGGAGTCCTCTTCCCCTCCTCCATGATGACATCACAGAGCTGGTGGATGTTAGAGACCTTGCGCTCCTCCACCTTCCGTTTGAGGATGTCCCACAGATGATCAATAGGGTTTAGGTCTGGAGACATGCTTGGCCAGTCCATCACCTTTACCCTCAGCTTCTTTAGCAAGGCATTGGTGGTCTTGGAGGTGTGTTTGGGGTGGTTATCATGTTGGAATACTGCCCTGCGGCCCAGTCTCTGAAGGGAGGGGATCATGCTCTGCTTCAGTATGTCACAGTACATGTTGGCATTCATGGTTCCCTCAATGATCTGTAGCCCCCCAGTGCCGGCAGCAGTCATGTACCCCCAGACCATGACACTCCCACCACCATGCTTGACTGTAGACAAGACACACTTGTCTTTGTCCTCCTCACCTGGTTGCCCCCACACACGCTTGTCACCATCTGAACCAAATACGTTTATCTTGGTCTCATCAGACCACAGGACATGGTTCCAGTAATCCATCTCCTTAGTCTGCTTGTCTTCAGCAAACTGTTTGTGGACTTTCTTGTCCATCATCTTTAGAAGAGGCTTCCTTCTGGGACGACAGCCATGCAGACCAATTTGATGCAGTGTGCGGCGTATGGTCTGAGCACTGACAGGCTGACCCCCCCACCCCTACAACCTCTGCAGCAATGCTGGCAGCACTCATACGTCTATTTCCCAAAGACAACCTCTGGATATGACGCTGAGCACGTGACCTCAACTTCTTTGGTGGACCATGGCGAGGCCTGTTCTGAGTGGAACCTGTCCTGTTATACCGCTGTATGGTCTTGGCCACCGTGCTGCAGCTCAGTTTCAGGGTCTTGGCAATCTTCTTATAGCCTAGGCCATCTTTATGTAGAGCAACAATTCTTTTTTTCAGATCCTCAGAGAGTTCTTTCCCATGAGGTGCCATGTTGTACTTCCAGTGACCAGTATGAGAGAGTGAGAGCGATAACACCAAATTTAACACACCTGCTCCCCATTCACACCTGAGACCTTGTAACACTAACGAGTCACATGACACCGGGGAGGGAAAATGGCTAATTGGGCCCAATTTGGAGATTTTCACTTAGGGGTGTACTGACTTTTGTTGCCAGCGGTTTAGACATTAATGGCTGTGTGTTGAGTTATTTTGAGGGGAGAGCAAATTTACACTGTTATACAAGCTGTACACTCACTACTTTACATTGTAGACAAGTGTCATTTCTTCAGTGTTGTCACATGAAAAGATAGAAGAAAAGATTTACACAAATGTCACTGAGGGGTGTACTTACTTTTGTCACACACTGTATGTATATATATATATATGCACTATATTACCAAAAGTATTGGGACGCCTGCCTTTACACACACATGACCTTTAATGACATCCCAGTCTTAGTCCGGAGGGTTCAATATTGAGTTGGCTCCGCCCTTTGCAGCTATAACAGCTTCACCTCTTCTGGGAAGGCCGTCCACAAGGTTTAGGAGGGTGTCTATGGGAATGTTTGACCATTCTTCCAGAAGAGCATTTGTGAGGTCAGGCACTGATGTTGGATGAGAAGGCCTGGCCTGCAGTCTCCACTCTAAGTCACCCCAAAGGTGTTCTATTGGGTTGAGGTCAGGACTCTGTGCAGACCAGTCAAGCTCCTCCACCCCAAACTCGCTCATCCATGTCTTTATGGACCTTGCTTTGTACACTGGTGGGCAGTCATGTTGGAACAGGAAGGGGCCGTCCCCAAACTCCTCCCACAAAGTTGGGAGCATGAAATTGTCCAAAATGTCTTGGTATGATGACGTCTTAAGGATCGGAGGATTGTGGTGATGGGTTATTTTTCAGAGGTTGGGCTCCTCCAAATCATTTTGACCAGAGCACAAAGCAAGGTCCATAAAGACATGGATGAGCGAGTTTGGGGTGGAGGAACTTGACTGGCCTGCACAGAGTCCTGACCTCAACCCCATAGAACACCTTTCGTATGAATTAGAGCGAAGACTGCGAGCCAGGCCTTCTCATCCAACATCAGTGCCTGACCTCACAAATGCTCTTCTGGAAGAATGGTCAGACATTCCCATAGACACCCTCCTAAACCTTGTGGACGGCCTTCCCAGAAGAGGTGAAGCTGTTATAGCTGCAAAGGGCGGAGCCAACTCAATAGTGAACCCTCCGGACTAAGACTGGGAGGTCATTAAAGGTCATGTGTGTGTAAAGGGCGGAGCCAACTCATTAATACTTCTGACAATATAGAGTATATCCTAAACATGAGCGCCGTCTATAAATTTGTTCCGTTTTGTATTCGCCGATAATTCGTATTTCGTCATTCGTGTCCAAAATTTCATTTGGATTCCTACAAAATACGAATTTTTGTTCAGATTAATAACTTTTCGTAACAATTATGAACGTTCCTTGTGCTGAATTTAAAAAGCAAAAAATACATTTTTCAATATGGCAACTCATTATGAGGGCCCCCCCCATCCCTGTGCTCATTATGAGGGGCCCCCCCATCCCTGTGCTCATTATGAGGGGCTCCCCCCATCCCTGTGCTCATTATGAGGGCCCCCCCCATCCCTGTGCTCATTATGAGGGGCTCCCACCATCCCTGTGCTCATTATGAGGGGCTCCCCCCATCCCTGTGCTCATTATGAGGGGCCCCCCCATCCCTGTACTCATTATGAGGGGCCCCCCCCATCCCTGTGCTCATTATGAGGGGCTCCCAACATCACTGTGCTCATTATGAGGGGCCCCCCCATCCCTGTACTCATTATGAGGGGCTCCCCCCATCCCTGTGCTCATTATGAGGGGCTCCCACCATCCCTGTGCTCATTATGAGGGGCCCCCCCATCCCTGTACTCATTATGAGGGGCTCCCCCCATCCCTGTGCTCATTATGAGGGGCTCCCACCATCCCTGTGCTCATTATGAGGGCCCCCCCCATCCCTGTGCTCATTATGAGGGCCCCCCTATCCCTGTGCTCATTATGAGGGGCTCCCACCATCCCTGTGCTCATTATGAGGGCCCCCCCCCATCCCTGTGCTCATTATGAGGGCCCCCCTATCCCTGTGCTCATTATGAGGGGCTCCCACCATCCCTGTGCTCATTATGAGGGGCTCCCCCCATCCCTGTGCTCATTATGAGGGCCCCCCCCCATCCCTGTACTCATTATGAGGGGCCCCCCCATCCCTGTACTCATTATGAGGGGCCCCCACCATCCCTGTGCTCATTATGAGGGGCTCCCACCATCCCTGTGCTCATTATGAGGGGCTCCCCCCATCCCTGTGCTCATTATGAGGGGCCCCCCACCATCCCTGTGCTCATTATGAGGGGCCCCCCACCATCCCTGTGCTCATTATGAGGGGCCCCCCCATCCCTGTGCTCATTATGAGGGGCCCCCCACCATCCCTGTGCTCATTATGAGGGGCTCCCCCCATCCCTGTGCTCATTATGAGGGGCCCCCCACCATCCCTGTGCTGTGCTCATTATGAGGGGCTCCCCCCATCCCTGTGCTCATTATGAGGGGCCCCCCACCATCCCTGTGCTCATTATGAAGGGCCCCCCACCATCCCTGTGCTCATTATGAGGGGCTCCCCCCATCCCTGTGCTCATTATGAGGGGCCCCCCACCATCCCTGTGCTCATTATGAGGGGCCCCCCACCATCCCTGTGCTCATTATGAGGGGCTCCCCCCATCCCTGTGCTCATTATGAGGGGCCCCCCACCATCCCTGTGCTGTGCTCATTATGAGGGGCTCCCCCCATCCCTGTGCTCATTATGAGGGGCTCCCCCCATCCCTGTGCTCATTATGAGGGGCTCCCCCTATTCCTGTGCTCATTATGAGGGGCCCCCACCATCCCTGTGCTCATTATGAGGGGCCCCCCCATCCCTGTGCTCATTATGAGGGGCCCCCACCATCCCTGTGCTCATTATGAGGGGCTCCCACCATCCCTGTGCTCATTATGAGGGGCTCCCACCATCCCTGTGCTCATTATGAGGGGCTCCCCCCATCCCTGTGCTGTGCTCATTATGAGGGCCCCCCCCCATCCCTGTACTCATTATGAGGGGCCCCCCCATCCCTGTACTCATTATGAGGGGCCCCCACCATCCCTGTGCTCATTATGAGGGGCTCCCACCATCCCTGTGCTCATTATGAGGGCCCCCCCCCATCCCTGTGCTCATTATGAGGGGCCCCCCCATCCCTGTGCTCATTATGAGGGGCTCCCCCCATCCCTGTGCTCATTATGAGGGGCCCCCACCATCCCTGTGCTCATTATGAGGGGCTCCCCCCATCCCTGTGCTCATTATGAGGGGCTCCCCCCATCCCTGTGCTCATTATGAGGGGCCCCCACCATCCCTGTGCTCATTATGAGGGGCCCCCACCATCCCTGTGCTCATTATGAGGGGCTCCCACCATCCCTGTGCTCATTATGAGGGGCCCCCCCCATCCCTGTGCTCATTATGAGGGGCCCCCCCATCCCTGTGCTCATTATGAGGGGCTCCCCCCATCCCTGTGCTCATTATGAGGGGCCCCCACCATCCCTGTGCTCATTATGAGGGGCTCCCCCCATCCCTGTGCTCATTATGAGGGGCTCCCCCCATCCCTGTGCTCATTATGAGGGGCCCCCCCATCCCTGTGCTCATTATGAGGGGCCCCCCCATCCCTGTGCTCATTATGAGGGGCTCCCCCTATTCCTGTGCTCATTATGAGGGGCTCCCCCCATCCCTGTGCTGTGCTCATTATGAGGGGCCCCCACCATCCCTGTGCTCATTATGAGGGGCCCCCACCATCCCTGTGCTCATTATGAGGGGTCCCCCCATCCCTGTGCTCATTATGAGGGGCTCCCCCCATCCCTGTGCTCATTATGAGGGGCTCCCACCATCCCTGTGCTCATTATGAGGGGTCCCCCCATCCCTGTGCTCATTATGAGGGGCTCCCACCATCCCTGTGCTCATTATGAGGGCCCCCCCCCATCCCTGTGCTCATTATGAGGGGCTCCCCCCATCCCTGTGCTGTGCTCATTATGAGGGGCTCCCCCCATCCCTGTGCTCATTATGAGGGGCCCCCCCATCCCTGTGCTCATTATGAGGGGCTCCCCCCATCCCTGTGCTCATTATGAGGGCCCCCCCCATCCCTGTGCTCATTATGAGGGGCTCCCCCCATCCCTGTGCTGTGCTCATTATGAGGGGCTCCCCCCATCCCTGTGCTCATTATGAGGGGCCCCCCATCCCTGTGCTCATTATGAGGGGCTCCCCCCATCCCTGTGCTCATTATGAGGGGCTCCCCCCATCCCTGTGCTCATTATGAGGGGCCCCCACCATCCCTGTGCTCATTATGAGGGGCCCCCACCATCCCTGTGCTCATTATGAGGGGCCCCCACCATCCCTGTGCTCATTATGAGGGGCCCCCACCATCCCTGTGCTCATTATGAGGGGCCCCCACCATCCCTGTGCTCATTATGAGGGGCCCCCCCATCCCTGTGCTCATTATGAGGGGCTCCCCCCATCCCTGTGCTCATTATGAGGGCCCCCCCCATCCCTGTGCTGTGCTCATTATGAGGGGCTCCCCCCATCCCTGTGCTCATTATGAGGGCCCCCCCATCCCTGTGCTCATTATGAGGGGCTCCCCCCATCCCTGTGCTCATTATGAGGGGCCCCCCCATCCCTGTGCTCATTATGAGGGGCTCCCCCCATCCCTGTGCTCATTATGAGGGGCCCCCACCATCCCTGTGCTCATTATGAGGGGCCCCCCCATCCCTGTGCTCATTATGAGGGCCCCCCCCATCCCTGTGCTCATTATGAGGGCCCCCCACCATACCTGTGCTCATTATGAGGGGCTCCCACCATCCCTGTGCTCATTATGAGGGGCTCCCACCATCCCTGTGCTCATTATGAGGGGCTCCCACCATCCCTGTGCTCATTATGAGGGGCCCCCACCATCCCTGTGCTGTGCTCATTATGAGGGGCTCCCACCATCCCTGTGCTCATTATGAGGGGCTCCCACCATCCCTGTGCTGTGCTCATTATGAGGGGCTCCCACCATCCCTGTGCTCATTATGAGGGGCTCCCCCATCCCTGTGCTCATTATGAGGGGCTCCCACCATCCCTGTGCTCATTATGAGGGGCCCCCACCATCCCTGTGCTCATTATGAGGGGCTCCCACCATCCCTGTGCTCATTATGAGGGGCTCCCCCATCCCTGTGCTCATTATGAGGGGCTCCCCCCATCCCTGTGCTCATTATGAGGGGCTCCCCCCATCCCTGTGCTCATTATGAGGGGCTCCCCCACCATCCCTGTGCTCATTATGAGGGGCTCCCCCCATCCCTGTGCTCATTATGAGGGGCCCCCACCATCCCTGTGCTCATTATGAGGGGCTCCCACCATCCCTGTGCTCATTATGAGGGGCTCCCCCATCCCTGTGCTCATTATGAGGGGCCCCCCCATCCCTGTGCTCATTATGAGGGCCCCCCCCATCCCTGTGCTCATTATGAGGGCCCCCCACCATACCTGTGCTCATTATGAGGGGCTCCCACCATCCCTGTGCTCATTATGAGGGCTCCCCCCATCCCTGTGCTCATTATGAGGCCCCCCCCCATCCCTGTGCTCATTATGAGGGGCTCCCACCATCCCTGTGCTCATTATGAGGGGCTCCCCCATCCCTGTGCTCATTATGAGAGGCTCCCACCATCCCTGTGCTCATTATGAGGGGCTCCCACCATCCCTGTGCTCATTATGAGGGGCCCCCACCATCCCTGTGCTCATTATGAGGGGCTCCCCCATCCCTGTGCTCATTATGAGAGGCTCCCACCATCCCTGTGCTCATTATGAGGGGCTCCCACCATCCCTGTGCTGTGCTCATTATGAGGGGCTCCCACCATCCCTGTGCTGTGCTCATTATGAGGGGCTCCCCCCATCCCTGTGCTCATTATGAGGGGCCCCCACCATCCCTGTGCTCATTATGAGGGGCCCCCACCATCCCTGTGCTCATTATGAGGGGCTCCCCCCATCCCTGTGCTCATTATGAGGGGCCCCCACCATCCCTGTGCTCATTATGAGGGGCTCCCCCATCCCTGTGCTCATTATGAGGGGCTCCCACCATCCCTGTGCTCATTATGAGGGGCTCCCACCATCCCTGTGCTGTGCTCATTATGAGGGGCTCCCACCATCCCTGTGCTGTGCTCATTATGAGGGGCTCCCACCATCCCTGTGCTCATTATGAGGGGCTCCCCCATCTCTGTGCTCATTATGAGGGGCCCCCACCATCCCTGTGCTCATTATGGGGGGCTCCCACCATCCCTGTGCTCATTATGAGGGGCTCCCCCCATCCCTGTGCTCATTATGAGGGGCTCCCACCATCCCTGCTCTGTGATGACTTCCTGGGTTTTTAACTTCATCATAACGAATAATCGTAATTATTATGACAATAATAAAACGATATTAACGAACATTCTTATTTTGTCCGATTCTGAATCTCCCATCGACTACCAGGACCTCTCCCACTCCCATAATAAAAAAGGTCATTTTCCCAACCCCCACTCAGCAGCAGAAGAAAACCTCTGTTTGGTCCACAAAGCACCAATCACGTTTCCACTGTACCGGAATTTGGATCCGAAATTCGTCAACGAAATTTCGTATTTTGTATAAAATTCAGAAGCATAGAAATTCGTATTTCAGAAATTCATACGAAACGAATCGCACATGTCTAGTATATCCCCAATACATATACACCCAGGAGTATGCCGAGGGATAAGTATGTGAACCTGATCACCCTGAGGTGCCACTTCCAACCGTCCACCACCTTAAAAACCCAGCGTGTTTGGAAGAGGAGAGATGAGGGTCTCATGAGGGTCTTGGCTGTTTTTCTGTATTGTCTGATCAATTACATATTCTAAGCCTTGTCTTCGGACAGCCATGCAAATGTTCCATAGGCTTACTAATGTTCCCCTTCCTAGCCGAAAACGAAAGTCCTGGCCTGACTATTCAAACCTAAAATGAGAGGAATTTTACCGGTAAAGCCTTTCATTAAGTCTATGTAGATATCTACTTCTCACGGCCACTGAGATATGACTGATCTGACCCTTAATACCGTACAATGCTGGAAGATGATGAAAATCACGGAAGGAAAGTAGGAAGATGATGGGAATGATGATGGGGGATTGCAAGATAAAGTGATCCCCAACTTATCCTTCATCAGTAGAACCAATATGATTCCCAAACTCATCCCTCATCACTAGAACCAATATGATCCCCCAACTTATCCTTCATCACTAGAACCAATATGATCCCCCAACTTATCCTTCATCACTAGAACCAATATGATCCCCCAATTTGTCCTTCATCACTAGAACCAATATGATACCCCAATTTATCCTTCATCAGTAGAACCAATATGATCCCCAAACTCATCCCTCATCACTAGAACCAATATGATCCCCCAACTTATCCTTCATCACTAGAACCAATATGATCCCCCAATTTATCCTTCATCACTGGAACCAATATGATGCCTCAAATTATCCTTCATCACTAGAACCAATATGATTCCCCAACTTATCCTTCATCACTAGAACCAATATGATCCCCCAACTTATCCTTCATCACTAGAACCAATATGATCCCACAACTTATCCTTCATCACTAGAACCAATATGATCCCACAACTTATCCTTCATCACTAGAACCAATATGATCCCCCAACTTATCCTTCATCACTAGAACCAATATGATCCCCCAACTTATCCTTCATCACTAGAACCAATATGATCCCCCAACTTATCCTTCATCACTAGAACCAATATGATCCCCCAACTTATCCTTCATCACTAGAACCAATATGATCCCACAACTTATCCTTCATCAGTAGAACCAATATGATACCCCAACTTATCCTTCGTCACTAGAACCAATATGATCTCCAACTTATCCTTCATCACTAGAACCAATATGATCCCCCAACTTATCCTTCATCACTGGAACCAATATGATTCCCCAACTTATCCTTCGTCACTAGAACCAATATGATCCCCCAACTTATCCTTCATCACTAGAACCAATATGATTCCCCAACTTATCCTTCATCACTGGAACCAATATGATGCCTCAACTTATCCTTCATCACTAGAACCAATATGATCCCCCAACTTATCCTTCATCGCTAGAACCAATATGATCCCCCAACGTATCCTTCGTCACTAGAACCAATATGATCTCCAACTTATCCTTCGTCACTAGAACCAATATGATCTCCAACTTATCCTTCATCGCTAGAACCAATATGATTCCCCAACTTATCCTTCATCACTGGAACCAATATGATGCCCCAACTTATCCTTCATCACTAGAACCAATATGATCCCCCAACTTATCCTTCATCGCTAGAACCAATATGATCCCCCCAACGTATCCTTCGTCACTAGAATCAATATGATCTCCAACTTATCCTTCGTCACTAGAACCAATATGATCCCACAACTTATCCTTCATCACTAGAACCAATATGATCCCCCAACTTATCCTTCATCACTAGAACCAATATGATCCCCCCAACGTATCCTTCGTCACTAGAATCAATACGATCTCCAACTTATCCTTCGTCACTAGAACCAATATGATCCCACAACTTATCCTTCATCACTAGAACCAATATGATTCCCCAACTTATCCTTCATCACTAGAACCAATATGATCCCCCAACTTATCCTTCATCACTAGAACCAATATGATCCCCCAACTTATCCTTCGTCACTAGAACCAATATGATCCCCCAACTTATCCTTCGTCACTAGAACCAATATGATCCCACAACTTATCCTTCATCACTAGAACCAATATGATTCCCCAACTTATCCTTCATCACTAGAACCAATATGATTCCCCAACTTATCCTTCATCACTGGAACCAATATGATTCCCCAACTTATCCTTCGTCACTAGAACCAATATGATCCCACAACTTATCCTTCATCACTAGAACCAATATGATTCCCCAACTTATCCTTCATCACTAGAACCAATATGATTCCCCAACTTATCCTTCATCACTGGAACCAATATGATCCCCCAACGTATCCTTCGTCACTAGAACCAATATGATCCCACAACTTATCCTTCATCACTAGAACCAATATGATTCCCCAACTTATCCTTCATCACTGGAACCAATATGATCCCCCAACGTATCCTTCGTCACTAGAACCAATATGATCCCCCAGCTTATCCTTCATCACTAGAACCAATATGATCCCCCAACTTATCCTTCATCACTAGAACCAATATGATCCCACAACTTATCCTTCATCACTAGAACCAATATGATCCCACAACTTATCCTTCATCACTGGAACCAATATGATGCCTCAACTTATCCTTCATCACTAGAACCAATATGATCCCCCAACTTATCCTTCATCAGTAGAACCAATATGATCCCACAACTTATCCTTCATCACTAGAACCAATATGATTCCCCAACTTATCCTTCATCACTAGAACCAATATGATCCCACAACTTATCCTTCATCACTAGAACCAATATGATTCCCCAACTTATCCTTCATCACTAGAACCAATATGATCCCACAACTTATCCTTCATCACTAGAACCAATATGATTCCCCAACGTATCCTTCGTCACTAGAACCAATATGATCCCACAACTTATCCTTCATCACTAGAACCAATATGATCCCACAACTTATCCTTCATCACTGGAACCAATATGATGCCTCAACTTATCCTTCGTCACTAGAACCAATATGATCCCACAACTTATCCTTCATCACTAGAACCAATATGATTCCCCAACTTATCCTTCATCACTAGAACCAATATGATCCCCCAATTTTTCCTTCATCACTGGAACCAATATGATCCCCCAACTTATCCTTCATCACTAGAACCAATATGATGCCTCAACTTATCCTTCATCACTAGAACCAATATGATCTCCAACTTATCCTTCATCGCTAGAACCAATATGATCCCACAACTTATCCTTCATCACTAGAACCAATATGATCCCCCAATTTTTCCTTCATCACTGGAACCAATATGATCCCCCAACTTATCCTTCATCACTAGAACCATTATGATCCCCCAACTTATCCTTCATCACTAGAACCAATATGATCCCCCAACTTATCCTTCATCACTAGAACCAATATGATCCCACAACTTATCCTTCATCACTGGAACCAATATGATCCCCCAACTTATCCTTCATCACTAGAACCAATATGATCCCACAACTTATCCTTCATCACTAGAACCAATATGATCCCACAACTTATCCTTCATCACTAGAACCAATATGATCCCCCAACTTATTACTGTTCGTGAAATTCATTTTTGGGAAGACTGAACAAAAGTAATTGTTTAAAGAAGTTTGGGGTTACTAAAAAAACAAACACATTCTCACCTCCATGCTGCAGCTGTCCCCTGCTGGCTCTAAGCCCCAGAACTGAGCGATCACGTGACCTTTGATCAGTTTTTGGTCAGCCATTGCTCTCTGTTCTGCCCCTCCAGTTCTCACTGGAATTCTGGGCAGGAGAGGGGGTGGGAGCAGCTGGCTTTGGCTCTCAGCTGAGAACCGGAGCTGTCTGTCAATCAGGCAGCTGGGTGAATCCTGACAAAATGGTCAGAATCCTTCCAGAGTATAGAGCGGCTGTAACCCACTTCTAGCTGATTCTGGACCACAGGAGAGCACAAGTAAGTGCACCCCTGTAGCCCTCAAGAGAAGTATGACCAAAAAAGCTTTGACCATACTTCTCTTTTTTTTTTTTTAAACTTCTTTTTATTGTGTTTTTAAACAGACAAACACATACAACACAAGTGCTATGATACAGTCTTATTACATTTCAAGCTTAATGTAGCAGTATATATCCATGGATATTCGATACGTGAAATGTCAGTAATCTACATATAGGTGCTACGTCCCATTCCCAATTCACAGTTCCGTATGTTGGAATGCCCTCTCTTTTTTAACTGTTAACACAATTTATAATATCATTAAACTTCCTTACTCCGTTATGCTGTATCTGAATCGGCTAGCCATTTTTTCCAAACCTTTTCGTACTTCATCGGGCACCCCCTGTTTATGTATGTGTCTTTGTAAAGAGGAAGATTACCATTAACCAAACGTTTCCATTGTGTCAGAGAGGGAGGGTTTGGTTTCTTCCATTGCATGGCTATCTGTTTTTGGGCGTAAAAAAGAAGTAGTCCTACCAGTGTGCGTTTTGCTATAGTCGGTATCAAAGTTTCTATCAAACCAAGAAGACAGATCTCCATCACCTGTGGTAATGCAAGTGAGGCGACTCTGTTTGTCGTATCCAGTACCTCTTTCCAGTAGTTCTGGATGCTGGGGCAATGCCAAAAAATGTGTGTGAAGTCACCAGGTGAAATACCACATCTCCAGCATGCAGCAGAGCAGGTAGGGTTCATAATGTGAAGTCTATAAGGGGTGTAATAGGCTCTGTGTACTATTTTAAATTGTACTAATCTATCTCTCATAGACACTAAAGAGCGAAAGGGAAAATCCCATACGTCATCCCAATCATCGTTGTCTAGAGTAGGTATATCTCGTTGCCAGCGAGCCCAAAGTTAATTTAGGGGAGGCAAGGATATAAGAACCAAATGGGCATATAAATGTGAGGTTGGTTTTTCATCACAGTTAGTTCTAAGGGTTCTCTCCAGACCGGACTGCACTATAGTACATGTGGAATTAGGAAATTGCGCAGCAAAGGCGTGTGCCAATTGGAGGTAGCGAAATTGGTAGTATTGGGGGATATTATATAAAGAGGAAAGCTGTGATAGCGATAGCAGGGACGTTTGGGATACTATTTGGGAAATAGTTTTTATGTTATATTTGGTCCATGCATAGGGATCTGGAAGTTTATAAAAATGTGGTAGATTGGGATTCAGCCATATCGGAGCATCAGGGGAATATTCTGTCTCTTTGTATTTTTCCAATGCCAGGCCTGCTCGCCATGCTCTCAAGGTGGTGCTCATGGAGGGGGTTAGAGGATAGGGGGCACGAGGACCCCTAAAAACTAAACACCGAAGGGCCTCCAAGGAACCCACTACTGTGGCGACCATACTTCTCTTTTAAATAGTTTGCTACATTCAGGTCTCCCTCAGCATAAGAGGTGTGCCCAGTTTTCATTTTGTGATCCCATTGTATTTTTTCCTTACATCGCTGATGCATTTAAAAAGGTTTTATCTCCTTTCTTAATAGATTTAGCCATTTCCTCCCTTTCTGTGCTTTGGTAGAACTAATAATGTGTTTGGCCTCCTTTTGCCTGTTTTTATACACTTTTCTATTGGCTACACTTTCTGTCTCCTTGAATATCCTATATGCTGATTTTCCCTCCTTTACTATCCTACTTACCTCTTTAGTGAACCATATTGAACCTTTCTTCAGTTTACTCTTACTAATTGATGTACTAATTACAGTGCCCACTGATTATTGACTCCTGTCATTTGAGTAAATGGTGGGGTGAGGGAATGATCAATACAGGAGTGGAATCATGGAGGGTGAATGGTAATGATGAGAGCGGAGGAATCATGGAGGGTGAAGGGTAATGATGAGAGGGGAGGAATCATGGAAGGGTGAAGGGTAATAATGAGATGGGTGGAATCATGGAAGGGTGAAGGGTAATGATGAGAGCGGAGGAATCATGGTAGGGTGAAGGGTAATGATGAGAGGAGTGGAATCATGGTAGGGTGAAGGGTAATGATGAGAGGGGAGGAATCATGGAAGGGTGAAGGGTAATGATGAGAGGGGAGGAATCATGGTAGGGTGAAGGGTAATGATGAGAGGAGTGGAATCATGGAGGGTGAATGGTAATGATGAGAGGAGTGGAATCAAGGAAGGGTGAAGGGTAATGATGAGAGGAACGGAATCATGGAAGAGTGAAGGGTAATGATGAGAGGAGTGGAATCATGGAGGGTGAAGGGTAATGATGAGAGGAGTGGAATCATGGAAGGGTGAAGGGTAATGATGAGAGGAGTGGAATCATGGAAGGATGAAGGGTAATGATGAGAGGAACGGAATCATGGAAGGGTGAAGGGTAATGATGAGAGGAGTGGAATCATGGAAGGGTGAAGGGTAATGATGAGAGGAGTGGAATCATGGAAGGGTGAAGGGTAATGATGAGAGGAGTGGAATCATGGAGGGTAATGATGAGAGGAGTGGAATCATGGAAGGGTGAAGGGTAATGATGAGAGGAGTGGAATCATGGAAGGGTGAAGGGTAATAATGAGAGAGGAGGAATCATGGAAGGGTGAAGGGTAATGATGAGAGGAGTGGAATCATGGAAGGGTGAATGGTAATGATGAGAGGGGAGGAATCATGGAAGGGTAATGATGAGAGGGGAGGAATCATGGAAGGGTGAAGGGTAATGATGAGAGGGGAGGAATCATGGAAGGGTGAAGGGTAATGATGAGATGGGTGGAATCATGGAAGGGTGAATGGTAATGATGAGAGGGGAGGAATCATGGAAGGGTGAAGGGTAATGATGAGAGTAGTGAGATCATGGAAGGGTGAATAGTAATGACGAGAGGAGTGGAATCATAGAAGGGTGAATGGTAATGACGAGAGGAGTGGAATCATGGAGGGGTGAAGGGTAATGATGAGAGGAGTGGAATCATGGAGGGTGAAGGGTAATGATGAGAGAAGTGGAATCATGGAAGGCTGAAGGGTAATGATGAGAGGAGTGGAATCATGGAAGGGTAAGGGGTAATGATGAGAGGGGAGGAATCATGGAAGGGTGAATGGTAATGACGAGAGGGGTGGAATCATAGAAGGGTGAAGGGTAATGACGAGAAGCGTGGAATCATGGAGGAGTGAAGGGTAATGATTAGAGGAGTGGAATCATGGAAGGGTGAAGGGTAATGACGAGAGGAGTGGAATCATGGAAGGGTGAAGGGTAATGATGAGAGGAGTGGAATCAAGGAAGGGTGAAGGGTAATGATGGGAGGAGTGGAATCATGGAAGGATGAAGGGTAATGATGAGAGGAATGGAATCATGGAAGGGTGAAGGGTAATGATGAGAGGGGAGGAATCATGGAAGGGTGAAGGTTAATGATGAGAGGGGAGGAATCATGGAGGGTGAAGGATAATGATGAGAGGGGAGGAATCATGGAAGGATGAAGGGTAATGATGAGAGGAACGGAATCATAGAAGGGTGAAGGGTAATGATGAGAGGAGTGGAATTATGGAAGGGTGAATGGTAATGATGAGAGGAGTGGAATCATGGAAGGATGAAGGGTAATGATGAGAGGAACGGAATCATGGAAGGGTGAAGGGTAATGATGAGAGGAGTGGAATCATGGAAGGGTGAAGGGTAATGATGAGAGGAACGGAATCATGGAAGGGTGAGGGGTAATGATGAGAGGAGTGGAATCATGGAAGGGTGAAGGGTAATGATGAGAGGAGTGGAATCATGGAAGGGTGAACGGTAATGATGAGAGGAGTGGAATCATGGAAGGGTGAAGGGTAATGATGAGAGGAGTGGAATCAAGGAAGGGTGAAGGGTAATGATGAGAGGAGTGGAATCATGGAAGGATGAAGGGTAATGATGAGAGGAAAGGAATCATGAAAAGGTGAAGGGTAATGATGAGAGGAGTGGAATCATGGAAGGGTGAAGGGTAATGATGAGAGGAGTGGAATCATGGAAGGGTGAACGGTAATGATGAGAGGAGTGGAATCATGGAAGGGTGAAGGGTAATGATGAGAGGGGTGGAATCATGGAAGGGTGAAGGGTAATGATGAGAGGGGAGGAATCATGGAAGGGTGAACGGTAATGATGAGAGGAGTGGAATCATTGAGGGTGAAGGGTAATGATGAGAGGAGTGGAATCATGGAAGGGTGAAGGGTAATGATGAAAGGGGAGGAATCATGGAAGGGTGAAGGGTAATGATGAGAGGAATGGAATCATGGAAGGATGAAGGGTAATGATGAGAGGAATGGAATCATGCAAGGGTGAAGGGTAATGATGAGAGGAACGGAATCACGGAAGGGTAAAGGGTAATGATGAGAGGAGTGGAATCATGGAAGGGTGAATGGTAATGATGAGAGGAGTGGAATCATGGAAGGGTGAAGGGTAATGATGAGATGGGTGGAATCATGGAAGGGTGAATGATAATGACGAGAGGGGTGGAATCATGGAGGGTGAAGGGTAATGATGAGAGGAGTGGAATCATGGAGGGTGAAGGGTAATGATGAGAGGAACGGAATCATGGAGGGTGAAGGGTAATGATGAGAGGAACGGAATCATGGAAGGGTGAAGGGTAATGATGAGAGGGAAGGAATCATGGAAGGGTGAAGGGTAATGACGAGAGGAGTGGAATCATGGAAAGCTGAAGGGTAATGACGAGAGGAGTGGAATCATGGAAGGGTGAATGGTAATGATGAGAGGAGTGGAATCATGGAAGGATGAATAGTAATGGCGAGAGGGGTGGAATCATGGAAGGGTGAAGGGTAATGACGAGAGGAGTGGAATAATGGAAGGGTGAATGGTAATGACGAGTGGAGTGGAATCATGGGAGGATGAAGGGTAATGACGAGAGGAGTGGAATCATGGAAGGGTGAATGGTAATGACAAGTGGAGTGGAATCATGGAAGGATGAATAGTAATCACGAGAGGGGTGGAATCATGGAAGGGTGAAGGGTAATGACGAGAGGAGTGGAATCATGGAAGGGTGAATGGTAATGACGAGTGGAGTGGAATCATGGGAGGGTGAAGGGTAATGACGAGAGGAGTGGAATCATGGAAGGGTGAATGGTAATGACAAGTGGAGTGGAATCATGGAAGGGTGAAGGGTAATGATGAGAGGAGTGGAATCATGGAAGGGTGAAGGGTAATGACGAGAGGAGTGGAATCATGGAAGGGTGAATGGTAATGACGAGAGGAGTGGAATCATGGAAGGGTGAAGGGTAATGACGAGAGGAGTGGAATCATGGAAGGGTGAATGGTAATGACGAGAGGAACGGAATCCTGGAAGGGTGAAGGGTAATGATGAGAGGGGAGGAATCATGGAAGGGTGAAGGGTAATGATGAGAGGGGAGGAATCATGGAAGGGTGAAGGGTAATGATGAGAGGGGGGGATCATGGAGGGGTGAAGGGTAATGATGAGAGGGGAGGAATCATGGAAGGGTGAAGGGTAATGATGAGAGGGGAGGAATCATGGAAGGGTGAAGGGTAATGACGAGTGGAGTGGAATCATGGAGGGGTGAAGGGTAATGATGAGAGGAGTGGAATCATGGAAGGGTGAATGGTAATGACGAGTGGAGTGGAATCATGGAGGGGTGAAGGGTAATGATGAGAGGAACGGAATCATGGAGGAGTGAATGGTAATGATGAGAGGGGAGGAATCATGGAGGGTAAAGGCTAATGATGAGAGGAGTGGAATCATGGAAGGGTGAAGGGTAATGACTAGAGGAGTGGAATCATGGAAGGGTGAATGGTAATGATGAGAGGAGTGGAATCATGGAAGGGTGAAGGGTAATGATGAGAGGGGGGGATCATGGAGGGATGAGGGAATTGTGATGAGATGGGTGGAATCTTGGAAGGGTGAATGGTAATGACGAGGGGAGTGGAATCATGGAGGGTGAAGGCTAATGATGAGAGGAGTGGACTCATGGAAGGGTGAAGGGTAATGATGAGAGGGGAGGAATCATGGAGGGGTGAAGGGTAATGATGAGAGGGGAGGAATCATGGAAGGGTGAAGGGTAATGATGAGAGAGGAGGAATCATGGAAGGGTGAAGGGTAATGACGAGTGGAGTGGAATCATGGAGGGGTGAAGGGTAATGACGAGAGGAGTGGAATCATGGAAGGGTGAATGGTAATGATGAGAGGAGTGGAATCATGGAAGGGTGAAGGGTAATGACGAGAGGAGTGGAATCATGGAAGGGTGAATGATAATGATGAGAGGGGTGGAATCATGGAGGGTGAAGGGTAATGATGAGAGGAGTGGAATCATGGAGGGTGAAGGGTAATGATGAGAGGAACGGAATCATGGAAGGATGAAGGGTAATGACGAGAGGAGTGGAATCATGGAAGGGTGAAGGGTAATGACGAGAGGAGTGGAATCATGGAAGGGTGAATGGTAATGATGAGAGGAGTGGAATCATGGAAGGGTGAAGGGTAATGACGAGAGGAGTGGAATCATGGAAGGGTGAATGATAATGACGAGAGGGGTGGAATCATGGAGGGTGAAGGGTAATGATGAGAGGAACGGAATCATGGAAGGATGAAGGGTAATGACGAGAGGAGTGGAATCATGGAAGGGTGAAGGGTAATGACGAGAGGAGTGGAATCATGGTAGGGTGAAGAATAATGATGAGAGGAACGGAATCATGGAGGAGTGAATGGTAATGATGAGAGTAGTGGGATCATGGAGGGGTGAAGGGTAATGATGAGAGTAGTGGGATCATGGAGGGGTGAGCGGTAATGATGAGAGTAGTTTGATCATGGAGGGGTGAGGGGTAATGATGAGAGTAGTGGGATCATGGAGGGGTGAGGGGTTATGATGAGAGTAGTGGGATCATGGAGGGGTGAGGGGTTATGATGAGAGTAGTGGGACCATGGAGGGGTGAGGGGTAATGATGAGAGTGGTTTGATCATGGAGGGGTGAGGGGTTATGATGAGAGTAGTGGGATCATGGAGGGGTGAGGGGTTATGATGAGAGTAGTGGGACCATGGAGGGGTGAGGGGTAATGATGAGAGGGGTGGGACCATAGAGGGGTGAGGGGTAATGATGAGAGTAGTTTGATCATGGAGGGGTGAAGGGTAATGATGAGAGTAGTTTGATCATGGAGGGGTGAAGGGTAATGATGAGAGTAGTTTGATCATGGAGGGGTAATGATGAGAGTAGTTTGATCATGGAGGGGTGAAGGGTAATGATGAGAGTGGTTTGATCATGGAGGGGTGAGGGGTAATGATGAGAGTAGTGGGATCATGGAGGGGTGAGGGGTTATGATGAGAGTAGTGGGACCATGGAGGGGTGAGGGGTAATGATGAGAGGGGTGGGACCATAGAGGGGTGAGGGGTAATGATGAGAGGGGTGGGACCATAGAGGGGTGAGGGGTTATGATGAGAGTAGTTTGATCATGGAGGGGTGAGGGGTTATGATGAGAGTAGTTTGATCATGGAGGGGTGAGGGGTTATGATGAGAGTAGTGGGATCATGGAGGGGTGAGGGGTTATGATGAGAGTAGTGGGACCGTGGAGGGGTGAGGGGTAATGATGAGAGGGGTGGGACCATAGAGGGGTGAGGGGTAATGATGAGAGTAGTGGGACCATGGAGGGGTGAGGGGTAATGATGAGAGTAGTGGGATCATGGAGGGGTGAGGGGTTATGATGAGAGTAGTGGGACCATGGAGGGGTGAGGGGTAATGATGAGAGGGGTGGGACCATAGAGGGGTGAGGGGTAATGATGAGAGGGGTGGGACCATAGAGGGGTGAGGGGTTATGATGAGAGTAGTTTGATCATGGAGGGGTGAGGGGTTATGATGAGAGTAGTTTGATCATGGAGGGGTGAGGGGTAATGATGAGAGTAGTGGGATCATGGAGGGGTGAGAGGTAATGATGAGAGGGGTGGGACCATGGAGGGGTGAGGGGTAATGATGAGAGTAGTGGGATCATGGAGGGGTGAGGGGTAATGATGAGAGTAGTGGGATCATGGAGGGGTGAGAGGTAATGATGAGAGGGGTGGGACCATGGAGGGGTGAGGGGTAATGATGAGAGTAGTGGGATCATGGAGGGGTGAGGGGTTATGATGAGAGTAGTTTGATCATGGAGGGGTGAGGGGTTATGATGAGAGTAGTTTGATCATGGAGGGGTGAGAGGTAATGATGAGAGGGGTGGGACCATGGAGGGGTGAGGGGTAATGATGAGAGTGGTTTGATCATGGAGGGGTGAGGGGTTATGATGAGAGTAGTGGGACCATGGAGGGGTGAGAGGTAATGATGAGAGGGGTGGGACCATGGAGGGGTGAGGGGTTATGATGAGAGTAGTTTGATCATGGAGGGGTGAGGGGTAATGATGAGAGTAGTGGGATCATGGAGGGGTGAGGGGTTATGATGAGAGTAGTTTGATCATGGAGGGGTGAGGGGTTATGATGAGAGTAGTTTGATCATGGAGGGGTGAGAGGTAATGATGAGAGGGGTGGGACCATGGAGGGGTGAGGGGTAATGATGAGAGTGGTTTGATCATGGAGGGGTGAGGGGTAATGATGAGAGGGGTGGGACCATGAAGGGGTGAGGGGTAATGATGAGAGTAGTGGGATCATAGAGGGGTGAGGGGTAATGATGAGAGGGGTGGGACCATGGAGGGGTGAGGGGTAATGATGAGAGTAGTGGGATCATGGAGGGGTGAGGGGTAATGATGAGAGGGGTGGGACCATGGAGGGGTGTTGGGTTATGATGAGAGGGGTGGGACCATGGAGGGGTGAAGGGCAATGATGGGAGAGGTGAAGGGTAATGATGAGAGTAGTGGGATCATGGAGGGGTGAGGGGTTATGATGAGAGTAGTGGGACCATGGAGGGGTGAGGGGTTATGATGAGAGTAGTGGGATCATGGAGGGGTGAGGGGTTATGATGAGAGTAGTGGGACCATGGAGGGGTGAGGGGTAATGATGAGAGGGGTGGGACCATGGAGGGGTGAGGGGTTATGATGAGAGTAGTTTGATCATGGAGGGGTGAGGGGTTATGATGAGAGTAGTGGGACCATGGAGGGGTGAGGGGTAATGATGAGAGTAGTGGGACCATGGAGGGGTGAGGGGTTATGATGAGAGTAGTGGGATCATGGAGGGGTGAGGGGTTATGATGAGAGTAGTGGGACCATGGAGGGGTGAGGGGTTATGATGAGAGTAGTGGGACCATGGAGGGGTGAGGGGTTATGATGAGAGTAGTGGGATCATGGAGGGGTGAGGGGTTATGATGAGAGTAGTTTGATCATGGAGGGGTGAGGGGTTATGATGAGAGTAGTGGGACCATGGAGGGGTGAGGGGTTATGATGAGAGTAGTGGGACCATGGAGGGGTGAGGGGTAATGATGAGAGGGGTGGGACCATGGAGGGGTGAGGGGTTATGATGAGAGTAGTTTGATCATGGAGGGGTGAGGGGTTATGATGAGAGTAGTGGGACCATGGAGGGGTGAGGGGTAATGATGAGAGTAGTGGGACCATGGAGGGGTGAGGGGTAATGATGAGAGTAGTGGGATCATGGAGGGGTGAGGGGTAATGATGAGAGGGGTGGGACCATGGAGGGGTGTTGGGTTATGATGAGAGGGGTGGGACCATGGAGGGGTGAAGGGCAATGATGGGAGGGGTGAAGGGTAATGATGAGAGTAGTGGGATCATGGAGGGGTGAGGGGTTATGATGAGAGTAGTGGGACCATGGAGGGGTGAGGGGTAATGATGAGAGTAGTGGGACCATGGAGGGGTGAGGGGTAATGATGAGAGTAGTGGGATCATGGAGGGGTGAGGGGTTATGATGAGAGTAGTGGGACCATGGAGGGGTGAGGGGTAATGATGAGAGGGGTGGGACCATGGAGGGGTGAGGGGTTATGATGAGAGTAGTGGGACCATGGAGGGGTGAGGGGTAATGATGAGAGGGGTGGGATCATGGAGGGGTTATGATGAGAGTAGTGGGACCATGGAGGGGTGAGGGGTTATGATGAGAGTAGTGGGACCATGGAGGGGTGAGGGGTTATGATGAGAGGGGTGGGACCATGGAGGGACGAGGGAATTGTGAGGAAATGGGTTGGATCATGAATGGAATGCTGAAATAATGACTGGTTATGTTTAGGATTTAAGATCTACATTTGGGTCCGTAGAACCAAAACGATGCCATCTATAAGATATAGACTGATAATATCTCTGCAGGATATTTCCTCCTCGCTGGCTGCCACCCACATACTGAGCTTCATTCATTTCACGAGCGGACTCCACCCTCATTGCTCATCTTTGTTTTGTTATTCAACACTCCAGCTTAGGGCCCGACCCAGGAACTCCCTTTCCTATTGTCTGATGTGTTTATGAACGACCCGTAACACTGGCTTTGCTGTATTGCTCAATAAATTGGAATACTGGACTCTACTATTTTGTATCCTTCTACTGATGACTTATGGTGGATTCTCGCACCAATTCTGGGGGGAACTCAAGATGTTGGATTTACTCTCTTTTATTTTCTGTGGCATTGCTGATCAGGACAATAATAAGGAGCCAATCCCCCTAACAGGGACACAGACAACAATAGAAACGCCAAATTCTACCTGCTCCGCAATGTACTTAGTTCTAATATACCGTGTATGGCGGAGGGTCCGGTGTGCCCACCAATGTTCATGTGTTGCCATACAAGTAGGTCTACCCTTGGCCTGCAGTTATCTGCATGTTGGTCTTTCCATACACTTGGATCTTCGGTTCTTCTAGTAGTAAGTCATGTTCTCTGGATGTTCTCTGGATGTTCTCTAGATGTTCTCTAGATGTTCTCTGGATGTTCTCTGGATGTTCTCTGGATGTTCTCTGGATGGTGTTTGCTTTTTGCACCATTGTCTGTAAACTCCAGAGCTGCCATGAAAGTCGATCCCCGCCAGTGATGACATGGAAAGTGTTTCTCCAGTAAGATGTATTATTTGGGTCTTCAGTCTCCTCAGCACCATTTTCTGTATCTGGACACCATATTGCTTGTCATCATCTCCCTTTTCCATCAAATATACACTATATTCCCAAAAGCATTGGGACACCTTCCTTTACACACACTATATTCCCAAAAGTATTGGGACGCCTGCCTTTACACACACTATATTCCCAAAAGTATTGGGACGCCTGCCTTTACACACACTATATTCCCAAAAGTATTGGGACGCCTGCCTTTACACACACATGACCTTTAATGACATCCCAGTCTTAGTCCGGAGGGTTCAATATTAAGTTGGCTCCGCCCTTTGCAGCTATACCAGCTTCACCTCTTCTGGGAAGGCCGTCCACAAGGTTTAGGAGTGTGTCTATGGGAATGTTTGACCATTCTTCCAGAAGAGCATTTGTGAGGTCAGGCACTGATGTTGGATGAGAAGGTCTGGCTCGCAGTCTCCACTCTAATTCATCCCAAAGGTGTTCTATCAAGTTGAGGTCAGGACTCTGTGCAGGCCAGTCAAGTTCCTCCACCACAAGCTCCCTCATCCATGTCTTTATGTCTTTATGGACCTTGATTTTTGCACTGGTGAAAGAGGGGTTTGGGGTTGTTTTTCAGGGGTTGGGTTGGCCCCTTAGTTACAGTAAAGGGAACTCTTAAGGCGTCAGCATACCAAGACATTTTGGACAATTCCATGCTCCCAACTTTGTTGGAACAGTTTGAGGATGGTGCACCAGTGCACAAAGCAAGGTCCATAAAGACATGGATGAGGAATTTGGGGTGAAAGAACTTGACTGGCCTGCACAGAGTCCTTACCTCAACCTGATAGAACACCTTTGGGATGAATTAGAGTGGAGACTGTGAGCCAGGCCTTCTCATCCAACATCAGTGCCTGACCTCACAAATGCTCTTCTGGAAGAATGGTGAAACATTCCCATAGACACCCTCCTAAACCTTGTGGACGGCCTTCCCATCTCAATATTGAACCCTCCGGACTAAGACTGGGATGCCATTAAAGGTCATGTGTGTGTAAAGGCAGGCGTCCCAATACTTTTGGGAATATAGTGTGTGTAAAGGCAGGCGTCCCAATACTTTTGGGAATATAGTGTGTGTAAAGGCAGGCGTCCCAATACTTTTGGGAATATAGTGTATTTTTCTTTTCCAGGGATTTGGTTTTTCTCATAATATGTCCAACAAAGAGGCAGCTTGTGTCCAGTCCCAGGGGTTGTAGAGAAGGTTGGTCTCGATTGGTTGATGGGTCCATTTCAGTGTTGTAGTATTAGGAGTATATGAGGATTCCATCCATAGAGTGTCAGAGAATCCCCCGTCCGTCTGGATAATTCTCATCATCATTCGATGTGAAGATCGTTTTCGAGGTCTTTTCATCCTCGTTCTACCGACTTTGGGGACCCTAATCATATTTCCTCACTGTTGGATCCTTTGTTGTATGAATTGATTCGTAGAGGTAAAAAGTGTCCACTAATCCTAGACAGGAGCGGGTGAAAATCCCAGAAGGTCAGCTGTCCGCGCATGCACAGGCAATTGTAGAGTCAGAAATTAGACAAAAGTAAAAATGATAGTTGTCAGAAATCGGAAAGTTGTAGGCCGGCGCCATCACTAGTCAGTCACCTAAGGCACAACCACAGTCCATTGTTCCTGGGTCCAAACCCCGCCCGGGGTGTCCGGCCCAAATACCCAGTCAGCATATCTGCTGCCGCAGTCCCACCGCTCAGTCCAGGCTGGTCAGTAATCAGAGCTGTCCCTGAATGTACGGAGGCTGACACTACCACCCGCTCTTCTCAGGGTTTGGATGTTAGGACCACCCATGTCCAGCAACCAAGCATATGCCTCCCCCAGGCCCTGGCATTCAGAGGAGGAGCAAGTTCCTCCTCCAAACCTTTCCAATCCCAGCCTTCCAGCTTCCACCTGTCCTGTACCCCACTTCTCCAATGAGAAGGAATGGATCCTGATGTAAGCGATGGGGTCTTCACAATACTCCACTACTCCAACTATTCTCTCCACTCTCCTTACCCCACTCTGCTCTTCCCTACTGAAAGGGAACGGGCTCTGGGGACCCTGATTTAAGGAGAGGGGACTCTTGGAACCCTGATGTAAGGGGGGGTGACTCTGGGGACCCTGATTTAAGGAGAGGGGACTCTTGGAACCCTGATGTAAGGGGGGATGACTCTGGGGACCCTGATTTAAGGAGAGGGGACTCTTGGAACCCTGATGTAAGGGGGGATGACTCTGGGGACCCTGATTTAAGGAGAGGGGACTCTTGGAACCCTGATGTAAGGGGGGGTGACTCTGGGGACCCTGATTTAAGGAGAGGGGACTCTTGGAACCCTGATGTAAGGGGGGGTGACTCTGGGGACCCTGATTTAAGGAGAGGGGACTCTTGGAACCCTGATGTAAGGGGGGATGACTCTGGGGACCCTGATTTAAGGAGAGGGGACTCTTGGAACCCTGATGTAAGGGGGGATGACTCTGGGGACCCTGATTTAAGGAGAGGGGACTCTTGGAACCCTGATGTAAGGGGGGGTGACTCTGGGGACCCTGATTTAAGGAGAGGGGACTCTTGGAACCCTGATGTAAGGGGGAGTGACTCTGGGGACAGTGATGAAAGGAGGGGGGACTCTGGGGACCCTGATGTAAAGGGGGGAACTTTGGAGACCCTAATGGAAGGATGTAAACTCTGATGTAAGGGGGTCAGGCCTGGGGCCCCAGGTCTAAAGCTGTGTAAGGGGCCCCAAAATTTCTGATGGCTGTCCTGTTCCCCACAACGTTCCACATACCGCTGCAGGATTGGATGATGTTAGCTGCAAACTTCTGCAGACTTCAGCCAATCCATGAAGAAGAGGTATCCAGCCTTTATTTATTTTTTGGTGGGGGAGGGGGTCTTGCTTAGGGTGCACAATAGTCTAGCACTGGCCCAGGAAAGGAGACACCACCCTCTCTGAATGCTTTGCTCGTTCCGCTTCCTAGAACCTCAAGGGTTTGAGAGACGTTCTTCTACAGCCCCCCAATCCAACCTCCAGTACTTGTGCCTGGCTGGAAGAGTAAATGAGTCGGTGAAATGCCGGTTGGTGTAGGTAAGTCCCATACACATGCTATGGGCACATACCACCATTTATAATGTAGAGACATTTTCCTCGGCAGTGTTCTCACCTTATGGGAAAGGTCACCTCCACACATGCTATGGGCACATATCACCATTTATAATGTAGAGACATTTTCCTCGGCAATGTTCTCACCTTATGGGAAAGGTCACCTCCACACATGCTATGGGCACATACCACCATTTATAATGTAGAGACATTTTCCTCGGCAATGTTCTCACCTTATGGGAAAGGTCACCTCCACACATGCTATGGGCACATACCACCATTTATAATGTGGAGACATTTTCCTCGGCAGTGTTCTCACCTTATGGGAAAGGTCACCTCTACACATGCTATGGGCACATACCACCATTTATAATGTGGAGACATTTTCCTCGGCAGTGTTCTCACCTTATGGGAAAGGTCACCTCTACACATGCTATGGGCACATATCACCATTTATAATGTAGAGACATTTTCCTCGGCAGTGTTCTCACCTTGTGGGAAAGGTCACCTCCACACATGCTATGGGCACATACCACCATTTATAATGTGGAGACATTTTCCTCGGCAGTGTTCTCACCTTATGGGAAAGGTCACCTCCACACATGCTATGGGCACATACCACCATTTATGATGTAGAGACATTTTCCTCGGCAATGTTCTCACCTTATGGGAAAGGTCACCTCCACACATGCTATGGGCACATACCACCATTTATGATGTAGAGACATTTTCCTCGGCAGTACAGTGTTCTCACCTTATGGGAAAGGTCACCTCCACACATGCTATGGGCACATACCACCATTTATGATGTAGAGACATTTTCCTCGGCAGTACAGTGTTCTCACCTTATGGGAAAGGTCACCTCCACACATGCTATGGGCACATATCACCATTTATAATGTAGAGACATTTTCCTCGACAGTGTTCTCACCTTGTGGGAAAGGTCACCTCCACACATGCTATGGGCACATACCACCATTTATAATGTAGAGACATTTTCCTCGGCAGTGTTCTCACCTTATGGGAAAGGTCACCTCCACACATGCTATGGGCACATATCACCATTTATAATGTAGAGACATTTTCCTCGGCAGTGTTCTCACCTTATGGGAAAGGTCACCTCCACACATGCTATGGGCACATATCACCATTTATAATGTAGAGACATTTTCCTCGGCAGTGTTCTCACCTTGTGGGAAAGGTCACCTCCACACATGCTGTGGGCACATATCACCATTTATAATGTAGAGACATTTTCCTCGGCAGTGTTCTCACCTTATGGGAAAGGTCACCTCCACACATGCTATGGGCACATATCACCATTTATAATGTAGAGACATTTTCCTCGGCAGTACAATGTTCTCACCTTATGGGAAAGGTCACCTCCACACATGCTATGGGCACATATCACCATTTATAATGTAGAGACATTTTCCTCGGCAATGTTCTCACCTTATGGGAAAGGTCACCTCCACACATGCTATGGGCACATACCACCATTTATAATGTAGAGACATTTTCCTCGGCAGTACAATGTTCTCACCTTGTGGGAAAGGTCACCTCCACACATGCTATGGGCACATACCACCATTTATAATGTAGAGACATTTTCCTCGGCAATGTTCTCACCTTATGGGAAAGGTCACCTCCACACATGTGGTCACACCGGCAGGCCACTCAGCATTGTGGGTAAGAAGTGTGTGAGAGGATCTCTCAGAAAGAAGAATGTAAAAGGTCAGATTCACAATGCAGACTGTAAACAATTGTGAAAAGAAGAATAGAATATTGTGGAGGACAATTCAGATGTTTTCCTTTCACTAAGCAGAGAAGTCATGGCCTCTTACACCGTGACGGAGGGTGAGGGCGGCTGTATCAACAGCTTCTATAATCTTTCATCATCTAGGAAGTGTGCTGACTGTATAGTACTCCTACTGGTATGATGGGTGCTCTGAAGGCTAGAATGGGCTGGAACAGAAAGCGGGACACACACAGGCATGGGGGGCACGGAGGTAATTCCCCCGGGAAGACTGGATGGACCCTCCTGATTTGAAGGGATCTACCTTGTCTGGCCATGGGCTGGGAAAGCAGAGAGTCTGCGGTGTCAGTGAACCCTGGGAATTGGTGGCCCCCCGGGGTGCTCATAGTAACACTTGGGTTTGGGACCCAGGCACATGGTCCCGGCACTAAATACTTTTTCTGCACTGCGCCTTCATGGGCTAGGCCCCCCCCCGGGGAAATTTTTGTTACCATGCCTCAGGGCCTAGCCTGCGCTCATTGCACGGCCAATATTTATCTATTTTATTTTCTACTCACGTTTGTCACTTTTTCTTTGGATGGAGGGCATGGGTCCTCGTGCTTACCCTGAAGTCTAGGGGGAGGATAAGTGGCCACCAGGTTCCAATCCTCCCCTCAACTGAGGGGTCTCTTTGGGAGAGCCTGTTTGACCTAGTACTCTGGTCAGCTTGGGCTGGTCATGAGGAGAGGAGACCTTCAGGCCTTTTGGCTAGGTGGACCAAGTTCAATTTCTTGTCCCTGTCAGGAGCCTTGGGCCCCAGGGGGTGCAGGGAAAGGTCCTACCCCTTCGGGAGGTGGACAAAAGCACAACCTTAAGTGCACTTTTTTTGTGTGTGTTTCCACATGCACCTTTTTTGTTGTACACTTAATGGTTTTTGTTTTTGCGCACCGCCGCGGATTAAAAAAGAAGAAAAAGGAAGTGTGATCACCTTAACGCTGTCTTTATATAATTGCCAGACATCAGCTGAAAGACGAAATCAGGATTACAGTGGGAGTGGCAGCCCTATAGGAAGATGAAGTGGACACTTTAGTGGGTTTAATGTGTGGAGAGGATGGGAGTGGGGGGGGGGGGGGGGGTCACCAGTCTGATAATATCGCTGTCCCCATACAGGCGTGGGAAGGGGGTCACATGGGTATGACCATCTGTCTCTGTAACCCCAGAGATAAGCTTCATATACTCATGTCTGACATACTGTACTGAGCCATGACCTATCCCCAACCTGAGCCAAGTGTGCAGCCATCTTCATATCTGATATCCCGCTGGTCACTGCCGATGGAGGACAGAAAAGAGTTTGGGTTACATTTTATTCATGATTGTTCCCTCAAGACAGCTCTGGAGCTGGGAGGGTCTCTACAGAAAATATACATCCAGCCTGAGCTTTCTGATGGTGAGCATTCACATCTATGACCAGGTTCATACCAACAGGGAAGTCCACTGTACAGGTGCAGAAAATCCATCTATCTGCATAGGTCCATCCTTCTCAGGTCCTTCAAGTAATGTGTGAATTCAGAACTGCCTGTCAGAGTGGGTGAAGCTTCCTATTGGCTGAGAAACTGCATATAAAATATAACATGTAGCTCATCAAATGAATTAAAGCGCTGCAATGCAAACAGCAAAGTTCTTATGAGCACCTACCACCACCTGATGTGTCATGGGAACCTGTGGACTATTAGCTCCTGCTCATCACAATACTGGGTGGTGTATGAAGGAAGGGCAAATATAGAAAATAAGGCCATAGACTCTGAACAAATGAACAATTATGAACGATTATACCTCCTCATGTAAGCTCACATTACAGAATCAACATTCACTTGGCATACATTCCACACTGGTGAAAAAATACCTCTCATACATGGTAACCCGATGAATCTGAACGTGTGTGAATACTGGGTTCACCACCCTGACAGTTCTGTGTAGAAACAAAACTTCCCTCAATGGACAGAAATGACACCATGGATGAAGAAAAATGTCCCTCAATGTGAATGGACACAAATGTCCCTTAATGGACAGAAATGACACCATGGATGGACACAAATGTCCCTTAATGGACAGAAATTACACCATGGATGGACACAAATGTCCCTTAATGGACAGAAATGACACTATGAATGGACACTAATGTCCCTTAATGGACAGAAATTACACCATGAATGGACACAAATGTCCCTTAATGGACAGAAATTACACCATGGATGGACACTAATGTCCTTTAATGGACAGAAATTACACCATGAATGGACACAAATGTCCCTTAATGGACAGAAATTACACCATGGATGGACACTAATGTCCTTCAATAGACAGAAATGACACCATGAATGGACACAAATGTCCCTTAATGGACAGAAATTACACCATAATTGGACACTAATGTCCTTCAATGGACAGAAATGACACCATGGATGGACACAAATGTTCCTCACTGAACAGAAATGACACCAAGTATTGACACCAATGTCCATTAATGTGACATTATGACACTATGAATGGACACTAATGTCCTCAATGATTAGAAATGATACCATGGATGGACACAAATGTCCTTCAATGGAGATAAATGACACCATGGATGGACACAAATGTCTTTCAATGGAGAGAAATTACACTATGAATGGACACTAATGTCCTCAATGATTAGAAATGACACCATGGATGGACAGAAATGTCTTTCATTGAAGAGAAATGACACCATGGATGGACACAAATGTCTTTCAATGGAGAGAAATGACACCATGGATGGACACAAATGTCCTTCAATGGAGAGAAATGACACCATGGATGGACACAAATGTCCTTCAATGGACAGAAATGACACCATGGATGGACACAAATGTCTTTCAATGGAGAGAAATGACACCATGGATGGACACAAATGTCCTTCAATGGACAGAAATGACACCATGGATGGACACAATGTCCCTTAATGAACAGAAATGACACCATGGATGGACACAAATGTCTTTCAATGGAGAGAAATGACACCATGGATGGACACAAATGTCCCTTAATGAACAGAAATGACACCATGGATGGACACAAATGTCCTTCAATGGAGAGAAATGACACCATGGATGGACACAAATGTCCCTTAATGAACAGAAATTACACCATGGATGGACACAAATGTCTTTCAATGGAGAGAAATGACACCATGGATGGACACAAATGTCCCTTAATGAACAGAAATGACACCATGGATGGACACAAATGTCCCTTAATGAACAGAAATGACACCATGGATGGACACAAATGTCCTTCAATGGACAGAAATGACACCATGGATGGACACAAATGTCACTTAATGGACAGAAATGACACCATGGATGGACACAAATGTCCTTCAATGGAGAGAAATGACACCATGGATGGACACAAATGTCCCTTAATGAACAGAAATGACACCATGGATGGACACAAATGTCCTTCAATGGACAGAAATGACACCATGGATGGACACAAATGTCCTTCAATGGAGAGAAATGACACCATGGATGGACATAAATGTCTTTCAATGGAGAGAAATGACACCATGGATGGACATAAATGTCTTTCAATGGAGAGAAATGACACCATGGATGGACACAAATGTCCTTCAATGGAGAGAAATGACACCATGGATGGACATAAATGTCTTTCAATGGAGAGAAATGACACCATGGATGGACACAAATGTCTTCCAATGGAGAGAAATGACACCATAGATGGACACAAATGTCCTTCAATGGAGAGAAATGACACCATGGATGGACACAAATGTCCTTCAATGGAGAGAAATGACACCACGGATGGACACAAATGTCCTTCAATGGAGAGAAATGACACCATGGATGGACACAAATGTCCTTCAATGGAGAGAAATGACACCATGGATGGACACAAATGTCCTTCAATGGAGAGAAATGACACCATGGATGGACACAAATGTCCTTCAATGGAGAGAAATGACTCCATGGATGGACACAAATGTCTTCCAATGGAGAGAAATGACACCATGGATGGACACAAATGTCCTTCAATGGAGAGAAATGACACCATGGATGGACACAAATGTCCTTCAATGGAGAGAAATGACACCATGGATGGACACAAATGTCCTTCAATGGAGAGAAATGACTCCCTGGATGGACACCGTTGTTGTGGATGTTTAGCAGGAGATTGGCCTGGATTCTGATTTATGTTTATTTATTATAGGTATTTATATAGCGCCGTCAGTTTACACAGCACTTTACATATTTATTGTAGCAGGCCAATGTAGGGTGAGAACCTGACTAATAGCACAGACAGGTGTGCCCGATTTATCATATGTCGTACATCACTCGTGTTTTCTCCATTTCCTTGATTGCAGCCGGAGGGAGATTGGCTTTCTCTTTGTTCGGGTCGTGTTGCACAGATGACATTTATTATAACACAGTAAAGTCCATTTTGCCCATTTTGCACGCAGAGCAATGTATATTTCATGTGTTATATTCTCCACAATGAGCTCACAAAGCGGCTGGGAAAGCAGTACAGATGTAAAGTATTCTATAGATGCCTTCTGGTGGAATCAGATTAGGAAGAATACATTGTAAGGCTGGGTCCGGGGATTACCCGGTGGTTCCCGCTGACACCCAGTCCACTGACACCCAGTCCAGGTTTCTAACAGACTGGCTGGCAACTGTCATGTCTTAAGCTGCGTACACACGAGCGGAATGTCTGACAGAAAAAGTCAGACAGAAGCTTTTCATCGTCTATTCCGATCGTGTTTATGCCTCATCGGACTTTTTTTTTTCGAAAATTCTGACGGACCTAGAAATGGAACATGCTCTAAATATTTCAGACGGAATCAATTCCTATCGGGAAAACTCGCTCGTCTGTATGCTATTCCAACGTACCAAAAACGACGCATGCTCTTAAGCAAGTACGAGACGGAAGCTATTGGCTACTGGTTATTGCACTTCGTTTTTCTAGTCCCGTTGTACGTGTTGTACGTCACCGCGTTCTGGACGGTCGGACTTTGGTTGGACTTTGGTTTGACCGTGTGTAGGCAAGACCACTTGAATGGAATTCCGTCAGAGTTCCGTCAGAGAAACCTTCGGAGTTTATTCCGACAGCTAAACCGGTCGTGTGTACACGGCATAAGGTGTAGTTATTGTCCAGGTGGAAATTTTTAGCTATTTTCTATTGTTTCTCCAGATACTGTAAGGCAGTGATGGTTGTGTGTGTTGTTCCATTGATGACCCTTCCAGCATCCATCCAATGGTTTTTCAGAGTCTATTGTTAACTTGGTGGGTGATATTATGTAATACGAGATACATAGATCTTCCAACCATCTACAAAACTACTAAAATGACAGGATGAATGGGTTATAAGACATGGGTGGCATAGTGGAAACCCAACCATCCCCCCACACATGGCTCACCTATATGATTGGGTTATCAGACATGGGTGGCATAGAGGAACCCAAATGACCCCCCCCCCCCCCCAAACATGACTCTCCATTATGAATGGGTTATAAGACAAGGATGGCTTAGAGAAACCCCAACTTTCCCCCCACACATGGCTTTAATATATGAATGGGTTATAAGACATGGGTGGCATAAAGATACCCCAACAACCCCCCACACATGGCTCTCCTATATGGATGGGTTAAAAGACATTGGTGGCAAAGAGGAACCCCATCACACCCCCACACATGGCTCTCCTATATGAATGGGTTATAAGACATTGGTGGCATAGAGGAACTTGGTATATGGGTTGGGGTGATTGGTATGTGGATGATTGGTAGGTGGGTTGGGTAATTGGTAGGTGGATGGTTGGTATGGGGTGATTGGTATGTGGGTTGGGGTGATTAGTATGGGGATGATTAGTAAGTGGTTTGAGGTGATTGGTATGGGGGTGATTGGTAGATGGGTTGGGGTGATTGGTATAGGGGTGATTGGTAAGTGGTTTGGGGTTGTTCCCCATCCAGCATTTCCTCAGAAAGTTCCAGGTTGAGGTTGTAAAATGTACACTAGGGGACCACACTGACTCCTCCCACATGCATGGTGATAGTACTTCACTGTTCCTCTCTGCCAGTCTCAGGGCGATGCGTTCTCTGTGCGTTATCTCCATCCATCGTTATCTCCATCCATCGTTATCTCCAGCCATTGGTATCTCCATCTGTTGTTTTCTCCATCCGTCATTATCTCCATCCATTGTTATCTCCATCTGTTGTTATCTCCATTCGTAGTTATCTCCCTCCATCGTTATCTCCATCCATCGTTATCTCCATCCATCGTTATCTCCATCCATCGTTATCTCCATCCATCGTTATCTCCATCCATTTTTATCTCCATCCGTCGTTATCTCCATGCGTCATTATCTCCATCCATTGTTATCTCCATCCATCGTTATCTCCATCCTTCATTATCTCCATCCATTGTTATCTCCATCCATCGTTATCTCCATCTGTTGTTATCTCCATTCGTAGTTATCTCCATCCATCGTTATCTCCATCCATCGTTATCTCCATCCATCGTTATCTCCATCCATCGTTATCTCCATCCATTTTTATCTCCATCCGTCGTTATCTCCATGCGTCATTATCTCCATCCATTGTTATCTCCATCCATCGTTATCTCCATCCATCATTATCTCCATCCATTGTTATCTCCATCCATCGTTATCTCCATCCATTTTTATCTCAATCCGTCGTTATCTCCATCTGTCATTATCTCCATTCGTAGTTATCTCCATCCATCGTTATCTCCATCCATCGTTATCTCCATCCATTTTTATCTCCATCCGTCGTTATCTCCATGCGTCATTATCTCCATCCATTGTTATCTCCATCCATTTTTATCTCCATCCGTCGTTATCTCCATCTGTCATTATCTCCATTCGTAGTTATCTCCATCCATCATTATCTCCCATCCGTCGTTATCTCCATTCGTAGTTATTTCCATCCATTGTTGTCTCCATCCGTCTATCTCTCCGGAGATGATTAGGAGGAATATTAATGATAAACTATTATCAGGAAAACATGGAACAGTATTGACATAACTAATACGTTTCATCATGGAATGTTCCTGTCCTGGTCAGGCGACCATCCTACACAAGTGATGGCACAGCCAGGTTGGAGGTCCCTCTCTGTTATCATTGGAGGTGATGCAGTGGGTGGAGTGTTACTTTATGCCTGCTGAAAATGAAGAGATTTGGTTTTCTTAACAGAAATGTTTTCTGCATTGCTGACTCTCTGCAGACGATGGAGAGGAATGTCACTTTGGCAGTAATAATCCCCCATTGGTGTGCTCCGTTTCTTCCTCCATTGTTCCACACAGGATGCTAAATACACAACAAGCTGACAATAGAAAATACCAACACAGAGAGACTGACACCCATGTGAGAGGGATACCAGGACCCCGAGAGTGATACCTGGACCCCGAGAGTAATACCTGGACCCTGAGAGTGATACCTGGACCCCAAGAGTGATACCTGGACCCCGAGAGTGATACAGAGAACCCGAGAGTGATACCTGGAGGCTGGACGCCAAAAGTGATACCTGGACCCCGAGAGTGATACCGAGACCCCGAGAGTGATACAGAGACCCCAAGAGTGAAACCGGGAACCTGAGAATGAAACTGGGACACTGAGAGTGATAACGGGACCCCAAGAGTGAAACTAGGACCCTTAAAGTCATACCAGGACCCTGAGAGAGCTATCAGGACCCAGAGAGTGATACAGAGACCCCAACAGTGACACTGGGACCCCAAGCGTAATATCAGATCCCCGAGAGAGATACAAGGACCCAGAGTATGACACTGGGACCCAGAGAGTGATCACTGAATCTAAGATACTACCTGTACCAAAAAAACTCCCTGAACCTAAGATACTGCCTGAATCTAAGATACTACTTGTACCGAAATTACTCCCTGAACCTAAAATACTCCCTGAACCTAACATACTGCCTTAATCTAAGATACTACCTGTACTAAAAATACTCCCTGAACCTAAGATACTCCCTGAACCTGATATACTCCCTAAATCTAAGATACTACCTGTACTAAAAATACTACCTAAACCTAAGATACTACCTGTACCAAAAATACTACCTGACCCTAAGATACTACCTGACCCTAAGATACTACCTGAACCTAAGATACTACCTAAACCTAAGATACTACCTGTACTAAAAATACTACCTAAACCTAAGATACTACCTGTACCAAAAATACTACCTGACCCTAAGATACTACCTGAACCTATGAAAATACCTGTACTGAAAATACTCCCAATCCACCACAGAAAACTACAGGAGAGGGTGGAGACAAGACCAGCCCCCTGCACAAAGAGAGAGAGTAGAAGTGATCGGTCCTTATTACAGGACGTCTCACACTGGATTACTGCACAGATCTGGAAGAAGATTTTAGAAGAAGTCATATAACCGATGGATTTAGACATTGGTTATCCTGAAGGTCAGGGTTAGGATTAGGATTGGGTTAGGATTGGGGTTAGGGTTAGGGTCAGGGTTAGGGTTAGGGTTAGGGTCAGGGTAAGGGTCAGGGTCAGGGTCAGGGTTAGGGTTAGGATTGGGTTAGGATTGGGGTTAGGGTCAGGGTTAGGGTTAGGGTTAGGGTCAGGGTAAGGGTCAGAGTCAGGGTCAGGGTTAGGGTTAGGATTGGGTTAGGATTGGGGTTAGGGTCAGGATTAGGGTTATGGTCAGAGTTTGGGTCAGGGTAAGGGTCAGGGTTTGGGTCAGGGTAAGGGTCAGGGTTTGGGTCAGAGTTGAGATAAGGGTAGGTGTCCTGTGTGATAGAAGAAGGTTAGGGTTTAGGGTTAGACTCCGGACTCTGGCTGTTTTCTGCAATCACTGGACTGACCGGTGTGTTGTGCTCCTCTGAGCCACCATCCATCATCTTGGCACATTGGAAGAGGAGCCATTGGGTCAGGTTTTGTCTGGAACACGGGAAGGAGATGAGAGTGACGGAGGTGAGGAGATTCGCCCACACAGCAGCTGCCGATTCCAGGCCTCATAAATGAGTAATGAGGAGACGTTGTACATTATATGTTGTGTGTCACATGGAGCTTCTACCTTATTCTTCTTCAAATACAGCTGGAACAGTGACTGGAGACACTCAATCTGCACGCCTCAGCCATACGGGATCTTGGGTCCCACTATCATTCTCTGCTCCCAGTATCACTCCTGGGGTCCCAGTAACCCCCCCAGAGTCCTGGTATAACTCCAGGGGTCTGACTATTATTCTCATGTCCCCAGTATCACTCCTGGGGTCCCAGTATTGCCCTCAGGCTCCTGGTATCACTCTGGGGGTCTCACCATCATTCTCATGTTCCCAGTGGCGTCTCCAGCTTTCATTTTTAGGGGGGGGCACATGGGGGGACAGGGACAAAAGTAGGGGGGCAACTATAAAATGCAATTATATATATCCTGGGGCCCTTTACCATGATCCCACAATGGCCCTTTCACATGTTCTGCAGTGAGCTCCATTCCTAATGTATTGGGGCCCCCCCCAGGGTGGCAGAAAACAAGAGATATATGTCACCAGCATACCAAGAAAATATAAGGATCCAAAGCAGTGGGAGAACTATCAGGGTTGCAAAGGTTTGTGTTGCCACCGGGCCCTGGTGTTCTGCCACTGTGGGGTTCCCCAGCCTCCTCTTGCTGTCCTGCCCCTGCTATTGACTGCTCTGGTCTGAGAAATCAGTCTGTTTTTTCAGTAACTGAGAGTCCTGGTGGAGTCCTTCCTGTAACTCGCTCTTCTCCCAGCCAATGAGGATGCAGGGGAAGGAGCAGATCGGGCGGCCGTGGTTGTGTGAGCGCTCGCATTATGCAGTGTCAGCGAGTGAAGGGAGGGGGGAGGAATCACCCGCAGGAGCTGATTGGGGACGCTCTCCCTCTTAGACATTGCCTTTTTTGTTTAAAAAAAAATAATTTTTTTTTTGGGGGGGGGGCACATAGTGGGGCACAGCATAATGTTGGGGGGGTCATGGGCCCCTCTGGCCCCCCCTAGGGTCGCCATTGCACGTTCCAGGTATCACTCTTGGGATCCTGATATCACTCTTCAGGTCCTTCTATTACTCTTGGAGTCCTGGTATTGCTCTTGGGTCAGGTAGTGCTTTTCGGTACAGGTAGTATCTGAGGTTCAGGGAATACTTTCGGTACAGGTAGTATCATGTGCTTCTAATTTTGACTGTCCTCTCATCCTGGACCACAAACCTTCCTCACTGTGCTCTATGTTTTCTGCTGCACCATTGGCATGGTTATATCTTCTTAGTCCTTTCCATAAAAATATCAGAAATTTGTACCTAAAGAAATTTCAGGGCGGGTCCTAAACAGCAAGGAGTGTGGCCTTGACAGGAAGGGGTGGGTCATATTTAAATTAAGGGGTGCACGAGTTAAGTCAGACCTAGGGCAGCACAAAACCTAAATACACTAATGGGTTCAGGGAGTATTTTAGGTTCAGGGAGTATTTTCGGTACAGGTCATATCTAAGGTTCAGGGAGTATTTTCGGTACAGGTAGTATCTTAGGTTCGGGTAGTATCTTTGGGTCAGGAAGTATTTTCGGTACAGGTAGTATCCTAGGTTCAGGTCGTATCTGAGGGTCAGGGAGTATTTTCGGTACAGGTAGTATCTGAGGTTCAGGGAGTATTAGATCGCAGCTTGGGAAGTTGTGATGTCCTCATAGCGGTATTACTAGAAATCTTCTCAGTGGGTTAGATCCCAGGGCACGGCGCCAAGGGCGGGGCCTGCAGGCTCTCTTCTAGTGATCAGCCAATAAATCATGCCGGTAATTATACAGTCGGTATTCTCCAAGCCATCAGCCTGCCTGGGAAATTGGAGATTTGCCCAGCCTGGTGAGATTGGCCAATCACAGGCATCGCTCACCGGGAACACAGACAGTTCAAGCTCTTCATTAATGAGGTCATCAGAAGATGATGAATAATAACGGCTTCTGTAACCATTTTATCAGAAATGAAGAAGACCGGAGCTTCCCCTTAATCACACATCATCGTGTCCTATCTGTCCATTGGAAGCATCGTGTCCTATCTGTCCATTGGAAGCATCGTCTCCTATCTGTCCATTGGAAGCATCGTGTCCTATCTGTCCATTGGAAGCATCGTCTCCTATCTGTCCATTGGAAGCATCGTGTCCTATCTGTCCATTGGAAGCATCGTCTCCTATCTGTCCATTGGAAGCATTGTGTCCTATCTGTCCATTGGAAGCATCATCTCCTAACTGTCCATTGGAAGCATCGTGTCCTATCTGTCCATTGGAAGCATCGTGTCCTATCTGTCCATTGGAAGCATCGTGTCCTATCTGTCCATTGGAAGCATCGTGTCCTATCTGTCCATTGGAAGCATCATCTCCTAACTGTCAATTGGAAGCATCGTGTCCTATCTGTCCATTGGAAGCATCGTGTCCTATCTGTCCATTGGAAGCATCGTGTCCTATCTGTCCATTGGAAGCATCGTCTCCTATCTGTCCATTGGAAGCATCATCTCCTATCTGTCCATTGGAAGCATCATCTCCTAACTGTCCATTGGAAGCATCGTGTCCTATCTGTCCATTGGAAGCATCGTGTCCTATCTGTCCATTGGAAGCATCGTCTCCTATCTATCCATTGGAAGCATCCTGTCCTATCTATCCATTGGAAGCATCGTGTCCTATCTGTCCATTGGAAGCATCGTGTCCTATCTGTCCATTGGAAGCATCGTGTCCTATCTGTCCATTGGAGGCATCGTCTCCTATCTGTCCATTGGAAGCATCGTGTCCTATCTATCCATTGGAAGCATCGTGTCCTATCTGTCCATTGGAAGCATCGTGTCCTATCTGTCCATTGGAAGCATCGTGTCCTATCTATCCATTGGAAGCATCGTGTCCTATCTGTCCATTGGAAGCATCGTGTCCTATCTGTCCATTGGAAGCATCGTCTCCTATCTGTCCATTGGAAGCATCATCTCCTAACTGTCCATTGGAAGCATCGTGTTCTATCTGTCCATTGGAAGCATCGTCTCCTATCTGTCCATTGGAAGCATCATCTCCTATCTGTCCATTGGAAGCATCGTGTCCTATCTGTCCATTGGAAGCATCATGTCCTATCTGTCCATTGGAAGCATCATGTCCTATCTGTCCATTGGAAGCATTGTGTCCTATCTGTCCATTGGAAGCATCGCCTCCTATCTATCCATTGGAAGCATTGTCTCCTATCTGTCCATTGGAAGCATCATCTCCTATCTGTCCAAAGGAATCATTGTCTCCTATCTGTCCATTGGAAGCATCGTCTCCTATCTGTCCATTGGAAGCATCGTGTCCTATCTGTCCATTGGAAGCATCGTGTCCTATCTGTCCATTGGAAGCATCGTGTCCTATCTGTCCATTGGAAGCATAGTGTCCTATCTATCCATTGGAAGCATCGTGTCCTATCTGTCCATTGGAAGCATCGTGTCCTATCTGTCCATTGGCAGCATCGTCTCCTATCTGTCCATTGGAGGCATCGTCCCCTATCTGTCCATTGGAGGCATCGTCTCCTATCTGCCCATTGGAAGCATCGTGTCCTATCTGTCCATTGGAAGCATCGTGTCCTATTTGTCCATTGGAAGCATCGTGTCCTATCTGTCCATTGGAAGCATCGTGTCCTATCTATCCATTGGAAGCATCGCCTCGTATCTATTCATTGGAAGCATCGCCTCCTATCTATCCATTGGAATCATCACCTCGTATCTGTCCATTGGAAGCATCGCCTCGTATCTATTCATTGGAAGCATCACCTCGTATCTATCCATTGGAAGCATCGCCTCGTATCTATTCATTGGAAGCATCGCCTCCTATCTATCCATTGGAAGCATCACCTCGTATCTATCCATTGGAAGCATCACCTCGTATCTATTCATTGGAAGCATCGCCTCCTATCTTTCCATTGGAAGCATCACCTCGTATCTATCCATTGGAAGCATCGCCTCCTATCTATCCATTAGAAGCATCACCTCGTATCTATCCATTGGAAGCATCGCCTCGTATCTATTCATTGGAAGCATCGCCTCCTATCTATCCATTGGAAGCATCGTCTCCTATCTGTCCATTGGAAGCATCGTCTCCTATCTGTCCATTGGAAGCATCGTCTCCTATCTGTCCATTGGAAGCATCGTCTCCTATCTGTCCATTGGAAGCATCATCTCCTATCTGTCCATTGGAAGCATCGTGTCCTATCTGTCCATTGGAAGCATCGTGTCCTATCTGTCCATTGGAAGCATCATCTCCTATCTGTCCATTGGAAGCATCGTCTCCTATCTGTCCATTGGAAGCATCGTCTCCTATCTGTCCATTGGAAGCATCGTCTCCTATCTGTCCATTGGAAGCATCATCTCCTATCTGTCCATTGGAAGCATCGTGTCCTATCTGTCCATTGGAAGCATCGTCTCCTATCTGTCCATTGGAAGCATCGTCTCCTATCTGTCCATTGGAAGCATCGTCTCCTATCTGTCCATTGGAAGCATCATCTCCTATCTGTCCATTGGAAGCATCGTGTCCTATCTGTCCATTGGAAGCATCATCTCCTATCTGTCCATTGGAAGCATCGTCTCCTATCTGTCCATTGGAAGCATCGTGTCCTATCTGTCCATTGGAAGCATCGTGTCCTATCTGTCCATTGGAAGCATCGTCTCCTATCTGTCCATTGGAAGCATCATCTCCTATCTGTCCATTGGAAGCATCGTCTCCTATCTGTCCATTGGAAGCATCGTCTCCTATCTGTCCATTGGAAGCATCGTCTCCTATCTGTCCATTGGAAGCATCGTGTCCTATCTGTCCATTGGAAGCATCGTCTCCTATCTGTCCATTGGAAGCATCATCTCCTATCTGTCCATTGGAAGCATCGTCTCCTATCTGTCCATTGGAAGCATCGTCTCCTATCTGTCCATTGGAAGCATCGTCTCCTATCTGTCCATTGGAAGCATCGTCTCCTATCTGTCCAGTGGAAGCATCGTCTCCTATCTGTCCATTGGAAGCATCGTCTCCTATCTGTCCATTGGAAGCATCGTGTCCTATCTGTCCATTGGAAGCATCGTCTCCTATCTGTCCATTGGAAGCATCGTCTCCTATCTGTCCATTGGAAGCATCGTCTCCTATCTGTCCATTGGAAGCATCATGTCCTATCTGTCCATTGGAAGCATCGCCTCCTATCTGTCCATTGGAAGCATCGTGTCCTATCTGTCCAATGGAAGCATCATGTCCTATCTGTCCATTGGAAGCATCGCCTCCTATCTGTCCATTGGAAGCATCGTGTCCTATCTGTCCATTGGAAGCATCGCCTCCTATCTGTCCATTGGAAGCATCGTGTCCTATCTGTCCAATGGAAGCATCGTCTCCTATCTGTCCATTGGAAGCATCGTCTCCTATCTGTCCATTGGAAGCATCGTCTCCTATCTGTCCATTGGAAGCATCATCTCCTATCTGTCCATTGGAAGCATCGTCTCCTATCTGTCCATTGGAAGCATCGTCTCCTATCTGTCCATTGGAAGCATCGTCTCCTATCTGTCCATTGGAAGCATCGTCTCCTATCTGTCCATTGGAAGCATCATCTCCTATCTGTCCATTGGAAGCATCGTCTCCTATCTGTCCATTGGAAGCATCATGTCCTATCTGTCCATTGGAAGCATCGCCTCCTATCTGTCCATTGGAAGCATCGTGTCCTATCTGTCCATTGGAAGCATCGTCTCCTATCTGTCCATTGGAAGCATCGTCTCCTATCTGTCACCCTAGGATAGGAAGTGTGTTACTGGCGGGATCACCAGGTGAAAGGAGAAGAAAATTAATGCAGCCGTCACATCTAATATCTGACTTTCCTTTGAGGAATTCTACAAATCCAGAAATATTACAGACATTGCAGATGAGAAGAATTCAATACAATCAACAGCTGGAGGTGACCAGTTCTAAAGACTCGGGACATGAGGACCAATCCCGGGACTGTCCCCGGGAATCCAGGACTGTGAGTTGCTGGTTTGTGGTGTTGATCCCCAGGAATCAGGGACTGTGAGTTGCTGGTTTGTGGTGTTGATCCCCAGGAATCAGGGACTGTGAGTTGCTGGTTTGTGGTGTTGATCCCCGAGAATCAGGGACTGTGAGTTGCTGGTTTGTGGTGTTGATCCCCAGGAATCAGGGACTGTGAGTTGCTGGTTTGTGGTGTTGATCCCCAGGAATCAGGGACTGTGAGTTGCTGGTTTGTGGTGTTGATCCCCAGGAATCAGGGACTGTGAGTTGCTGGTTTGTGGTGTTGATCCCCAGGAATCAGGGACTGTGAGTTGCTGGTTTGTGGTGTTGATCCCCAGGAATCAGGGACTGTGAGTTGCTGGTTTGTGGTGTTGATCCCCAGGAATCAGGGACTGTGAGTTGCTGGTTTGTGGTGTTGATCCCCAGGAATCAGGGATTGTGAGTTGCTGGTTTGTGGTGTTGATCCCCGGGAATCCAGGACTGTGAGTTGCTGGTTTGTGGTGTTGATCCCCAGGAATCAGGGACTGTGAGTTGCTGGTTTGTGGTGTTGATCCCCAGGAATCAGGGACTGTGAGTTGCTGGTTTGTGGTGTTGATCCCCAGGAATCAGGGACTATGAGTTGTTGGTTTGTGGTGTTGTTCCCCAGGAATCAGGGACTGTGAGTTGCTGGTTTGTGGTGTTGATCCCCAGGAATCAGGGACTGTGAGTTGCTGGTTTGTGGTGTTGATCCCCAGGAATCAGGGACTGTGAGTTGCTGGTTTGTGGTGTTGATCCCCAGGAATCAGGGACTGTGATTTGCTGGTTTGTGGTGTTGATCCCTAGGAATCAGGGACTGTGAGTTGCTGGTTTGTGGTGTTGATCCCCAGGAATCAGGGACTGTGAGTTGCTGGTTTGTGGTGTTGATCCCTAAGAATCAGGGACTGTGAGTTGCTGGTTTGTGGTGTTGATCCCCAGGAATCAGGGACTGTGAGTTGCTGGTTTGTGGTGTTGATCCCTAGGAATCAGGGACTGTGAGTTGCTGGTTTGTGGTGTTGATCCCTAGGAATAAGGGACTGTGAGTTGCTGGTTTGTGGTGTTGATCCCCGGTGCTCCCAGCTCAGAGATCAGTGACAATACAGCTGAGGGAGAAGGGAGGGGAAGAAAAACACACGGCAAAAATCTGGCTGATCAGGTTTGCTGTCTCCCTTCTCACGCACATCTGCTAGGGACAACAAGATGTGTGGACCACATGTGTGTGTCATGTGAGCCCAGGTCACCCAACAAGGTGTGCGGACCACATGTGTGTGTCATGTGAGCCCAGGTCACCCAACAAGGTGTGTGGACCACATAGTTACATAGTAGGTGAGGTTGAAAAAAGACACAAGTCCATCAAGTCCAACCTATGTGTGTGATTATGTGTCAGTATTTCATTATATATCCCTGTATATTGCGGTCATTCAGGTGATTATCTAATAGTTTCTTGAAGCTATCAATGCTCCCCGCTGAGACCACCGCCTGTGGAAGGGAATTCCACATCCTTGCCGCTCTTACAGTAAAGAACCCTCTACGTAGTTTAAGGTAAACCTCTTTTCTTCTAATTGTACTGAGTGGCCACGAGTCTTATTAAACTCTCTTCTGCGAAAAAGTTTTATCCCTATTGTGGGGTCACCAGTACAGTATTTATATATCGTGGGGTCACCAGTCCGGTATTTATATATTGTGGGGTCACCAGTCCGGTATTTATATATTGTGGGGTCACCAGTCCGGTATTTGTATATTGTGGGGTCACCAGTACAGTATTTGTAAATTGAAATCATATCCCCTCTCAAGCATCTCTTCTCCAGAGAGAATAAGTTCAGAGCTCACAACCTTTCCTCATAACTAAGATCCTCCAGACCCTTTATTATCTTTGTTGCCCTTCTTTGTAGTCGCTCCATTTCCAGTACATCCTTCCTGAGGACTGGTGCCCAGAACTGGACAGCATACTCCAGGTGCGGCCGGACCAGAGTCTTGTAGAGCGGGAGAATTATCGTTTTCTCTGGAGTTGATCCCCTTTTAATGCCAATATTCTGTTTGCTTTGTTAGCAGCAGCTTGGCATTGCATGTCATTGCTGAGCCTATCATCTACTAGGACCCCCAGGTCCTTTTCCATCCTAGATCCCGCCAGAGGTTCTCCCCCCAGTCTATAGATTGCATTCAGATTTTTACCACCCAAATACATTATTTTACATTTTTCTACATTGAACCTCATTTGCCATGTAGTCGCCCCTCCCCCATTAATTTGTTCAGGTCTTTTTGCAAGATTTCCACATCCTGCGGAGAAGTTATTGCCCTGCATAGCTTAGTATTGTCCACAAATACAGAGATTGAACTGTTTATCCCATCCTCCAGATCGTTTATGAACAAATTAAATAGGATTGGTCCCAGCACAGAACCCTGGGGGACCCCACTACCCACCCCCGACCATTCTGAGTACTCCCCATTTATCACCACCCTCTGAACTCGCCCTTGTAGCCAGTTTTCAATCCATGTACTCACCCTATGGTCCATGCCAACGCACCTTATTTTGTACAGTAAACGTTTATGGGGAACTGTGTCAAATGCTTTTGCAAAATCCAGATACACCACGTCTACGGGCCTTCCTTTATCTAGATGGCAACTCACCTCCTCATAGAAGGTTAATAGATTGGTTTGGCAAGAACGATTCTTCATGAATCCATGCTGATTACTGCTAATGATATCATTCTTATTACTAAAATCTTGTATATAGTCCCTTATCATCCCCTCCAAGAGTTTACATACTATTGATGTTAGGCTAACTGGTCTGTAATTCCCAGGGATGTTTTTTGGGCCCTTTTTAAATATTGGTGCTACATTGGCTTTTCTCCAATCAGCTGGTACCATTCCAGTCAATAGACTGTCTGTAAAAATTAGGAACAATGGTCTGGCAATCACTTGACTGAGTTCCCTAAGTACCCTCGGATGCAAGCCATCTGGTCCCGGTGATTTATTAATGTTAAGTTTCTCAAGTCTAATTTTAATTCCGTCCTCTGTTAACCATGGAGGTGCTTCCTGTGTTGTGTCCTGAGGATAAACACTGCAGTTTTGGTTACTGAAGCCCCCCGATTCACTCGTGAAGACTGAGGAGAAGAATAAATTCAATACCTTCACCATCCCCCCATCCTTTGTAACCAGATGTCCTTCCTCATTCTTTATGGGGCCAATATGGTCTGTCCTCCCTTTTTTACTGTTTACATACTTAAAGAATTTCTTGGGATTTTTTTTGCTCTCCTCCGCTATGTGTCTTTCATGTTCTATCTTAGCCATCCTAATTGCACCCTTACATTTCTTGTTGCATTCTTTATAAATTCTGAATGTTGAGGATGATCCCTCAACCTCGTATTTTTTGAAGGCCTTCTCCTTTGCTTTTATATGCATTTTTACATTGGGGTTAAGCCATCCAGGACTTTTGTTCGCTCTTTTAAATCTATTTCCCAATGGGATACATTGGCTAATGCCCTTATTTAATATGCTCTTAAAGCAAACCCATCTCTCCTCCGTATTCTTTGTTCCTAATATTTTATCCCAATTTATGCCTTTTAGCAAGGTTTGTAGTTTAGGGAAGTTGGCTCTTTTGAAATTCAGTGTCTTTGTGTTCCCTTCATGTTTCCTATTTGTGTGATTTATACTGAAACTAATTGACCTGTGATCGCTGTTACCTAAATTGCCCAGTATTTCCACATCTGTGATCAGGTCTGTATTGTTGGTAATCAGTAGATCCAGTAATGTTTTATTTCTAGTTGGTTCGTCTACCATCTGACCCATAAAATTGTCCTGCAAGACATTAAGGAACTGGCGAGCCTTAAATGAATGCGCGGTTCCCTCCGCCCAGTCTATGTCTGGATAATTAAAATCCCCCATTATGATAACACTTCCCATCCTTGCTGCTAATCCAAATTGTGATAGGAGATCCGTCTCCACTTCCTCCCTCAGGTTAGGGGGCCTATAGCATACTCCCAGTATTATTTTCCCCTTAGCTTCATCCCTTTGGAGCTCTACCCATAAGGATTCCACCTCCTCTCTAGCTCCCTCAGTGATGTCATCTCTCACATTCACTTGTACATTATTCTTTATATATAGGCATACCCCTCCCCCTTTTTTACCCTCTCTATCCTTGCGGTATAGGGTATACCCTTGAATGTTTGCCAGCCAATCATGAGAGCTGTTGAACCAGGTCTCTGAAATTCCCACAAAATCCAAATCCTCCTCGTACAACAGTATCTCTAGTTCACCCATCTTGTCCGCCATGCTCCTGGCATTGGTGAACATGCCACATAGTTTAGACCGGTCGCATATTGTCCTCGTATTGGGTGTTTCAAGATTGCAACTAGGACTTGCTACTATACTCACCTTGTGTTTTTGTGCTTTGGTTAACCTACCACTAATGCCCCCAATACTACCCTCTGGAATATCATCCGCGCTGGCTATCACTGTCTCTGGACCCTCCCCCCCATCGCCTAGTTTAAAAACCCCTCTAACTTTTTGGCCATCTTCATTCCCAGCATGTGTGTGTCATGTAAGCCCAGGTCACCCAACAAGATGTGCGGACCACATGTGTGTGTCATGTGAGCCCAGGTCACCCAACACTACCACCCTGAGAAAATCCAAATACTAGGGCTCACAGCTGTCATCTGTGGGGGTACCGGCATTTACATATAGAGATGAGAGAGACTATTGACTGTATGTGGAAGTCACAGAACTCTATCAGAGTGGTCCTACTCCAATCTAAGGGGATAGCAGCCATTGAGACATGCACTGAACTTCTTTGGCCAGTGCCTGAGGCACTAAATCATTTTAAAGTGGACCTGAGCTGGGAATGTGAGGGTTTGCTATCTTCTAGGTTTAAATGTTAAGTTTGCCTAAGCAATACACTGAAAAATCCACCTTTTGCCTTGAATTCCTCCTACAAAAATCAAGTGTGCCTCCTGTGCCTAGGCACTGCTGTGTCCTCAGCTGTATATCTGCAGTATGAGATCATCTAAGGCACTGCACCCTCAGACTGCACCCGAACCGTCTGTCTTTACTATCACACTCCTAAGAGCTTGAGCAATCATTGAGCCTTATTTTCAGCACATATTGGCGTTTCTTGTGGTATTATACAGCATTACTGAATTGTCATAAATTTTCAGTGACAGTCCCAGGCTTTGAAAAGCTGTCCCTTCAAAAATGATCTTTTTACAAGGGTTCCTGACCCTATGTGGTGCCTTGACCCAACTGTGAATCCCTGACACCTAGACCCAACCCTCCAATGAGTCTAAATTGTGCACCAAATCCTGACCGTGCATTAGGACTCAACCCAACACCAAGACCCAACCCTCCAATGAGTCTAAATTGTGCACCAAATCCTGACCGTACATTAGGACTCAACCCAACACCTAGACCCAACCCTCCAATGAGTCTAAATTGTGCACCAAATCCTGACCGTACATTAGGACTCAACCCAACACCAAGACCCAACAATCCAATGAGTCTAAATTGTGCACCAAATCCTGACCGTGCATTAGGGCTCAACCAAACACCAAGACCCAACCCTCCAATGAGTCTAAATTGTGCACCAAATCCTCACTGTACATTAGGACTCAACCCAACACCTAGACCCAACCCTCCAATGAGTCTAAATTGTGCACAAAATCCTGACTGTACATTAGGACTCAACCCAACACCAAGACCCAACAATCCAATGAGTCTAAATTGTGCACCAAATCCTGACCGTGCATTAGGGCTCAACCAAACACCAAGACCCAATCCTCCAATGAGTCTAAATTGTGCACCAAATCCTGACCGTACATTAGGACTCAACCCAACACCTAGACCCAACCCTCCAATGAGTCCAAATTGTGCACCAAATCCTGACCGTACATTAGTACTCAACCCAACACCTAGACCCAACCCTCCAATGAGTCTAAATTGTGCACCAAATCCTGACCGTACATTAGGACTCAACCCAACACCAAGACCCAATCCTCCAATGAGTCTAAATTGTGCACCAAATCCTGACCGTACATTAGGACTCAACCCAACACCTAGACCCAACCCCCAATGAGTCTAAATTGTGCACCAAATCCTGACCGTACATTAGGACTCAACCCAACACCTAGACCCAACCCTCCAATGAGTCCAAATTGTGCACCAAATCCTGACCGTACATTAGGACTCAACCCAACACCAAGACCCAACCCTCCAATGAGTCTAAATTGTGCACCAAATCCTGACCGTGCATTAGGGCTCAACCCAACACCAAGACCCAACCCTCCAATGAGTCTAAATTGTGCACCAAATCCTGACCGTACATTAGGACTCAACCCAACACCTAGACCCAATCCTCCAATGAGTCCAAATTGTGCACCAAATCCTGACCGTACATTAGTACTCAACCCAACACCTAGACCCAACCCTCCAATGAGTCCAAATTTTGCACCAAATCCTGACCGTACATTAGGACTCAACCCAACACTAAGACCCAATCCTCCAATGAGTCTAAATTGTGCACCAAATCCTGACCGTACATTAGGACTCAACCCAACACCTAGACCCAACCCTCCAATGAGTCCAAATGAGTCCAAATTGTGCACCAAATCCTGACCGTACATTAGGACTCAACCCAACACCTAGACCCAATCCTCCAATGAGTCCAAATTGTGCACCAAATCCTGACTGTACATTAGTACTCAACCCAACACCAAGACCCAACCCTCCAATGAGTCTAAATTGTGCACAAAATCCTGACCGTACATTAGGTCTCAACCCAACATCAAGACCCAACCCTCCAATGAGTCTAAATTGTGCCCCAAATGCTGACTGTGCATTAGGACTCAACCCAACACCAAGACCCAACCCTCCAATGAGTCTAAATTGTGCCCCAAATCCTGACCGTGCATTAGGACTCAACCCAACACCAAGACCCAACCCTCCAATGAGTCTACATTGTGCACCAAATCCTGATCGTACATTAGGACTCAACCCAACACCAAGACCCAACCCTCCAATGAGTCTAAATTGTGCACAAAATCCTGACTGTACATTAGGACTCAACCCAACACCAAGACCCAACCCTCCAATGAGTCTAAATTGTGCACCAAATCCTGACCGTACATTAGGACTCAACCCAACACCAAGACCCAACCCTCCAATGAGTCTAAATTGTGCAAAAAATCCTGACTGTACATTAGGAATCAACCTAACACCAAGACCCAACCCTTCAATGAGTCTAAATTGTGCAACAAATCCTGACCGTACATTAGGACTCAACCCAACACCAAGACCCAACCCTCCAATGAGTCTAAATTGTGCACAAAATCCTGACTATACGTTAGGACTCAACCCAACACCAAGACCCAACCCTCCAATGAGTCTAAATTGTGCACCAAATCCTGACTGTACATTAGGACTCAACCCAACACCAAGACCCAACCCTTCAATGAGTCTAAATTGTGCACCAAATCCTGACTGTGCATTAGGACTCAACCCAACACCAAGAACCAATCCTCCAATGAGTCTAAATTGTGCAACAAATCCTGACCGTACATTAGGACTCAACCCAACACCAAGACCCAATCCTCCAATGAGTCTAAATTGTGCAACAAATCCTGACCGTACATTAGGACTCAACCCAACACCAAGACCCAATCCTCCAATGAGTCTAAATTGTGCACCAAATCCTGACTGTACATTAGGTCTCAACCCAACACAAAGGACCAAAACTCCAATGATTCTCTAATCCTACACTGATTCATGACCCTGTATCAAGACCTAACCCAACACCAAGTCTCTGGAACAACATTGTGCTCTGACCCAGCACTGATGAATAACCCTACTCTAGGTCCTGACCCTACAATCAATCCTCATCCTACAAGTCCTAAACCTTCAATAAGTCCTAATCTTACACAAAATCCCAACATTACACCATGTCCTAACCCAACACCCAAGAGTTCTGTTGTTTGGCAAAGCTCTGAATACAGTGAGAACCAATGTACAAATGTGGGTGCTGCTCCGGCTCTATGGGATCATAATCCATTGCTAACTGCTGTGGGAAAATTGGGAAATGTATCCTGAGATTTGGAACAATGCAAATATGTTTTTAGAGGACATAGACACCGAGTACAATCTTCTCTTTTTCTTTGTTTGGATGTTGGAAGAAGCCTAGATCTGCATCGGGCTGGGTATATATGGACAGACCTGGAGCGGGGATATCCTTTCCCAGTATTTCATCCAGACCGGACCCTACACATTCCCGAACAAGGGACACACAGGCTGCAGCTGAGCAGAATCCTGAGTTTGGGAAGGTCATCATTCCTTTACCATTCCTCACCATATATCATTTCATGAGGAAATCACTAATTGCGTGTGACTGGTGAGGTGTAATTAGAGAAAATAGTCCATTATTAGAGACTATAACAGGCTGGTGTCAGAAATGTGTCATCACATTGGAGGGAAGAGCACACTGATTGTACGTTGTGGCCACACACATACCATCCCAGGATGGGCACTCAGGATGGGTGAGTGTAAGGGAAAAATCATGAACAATGACTATAAAAAGGTTTATGAGAAGGCAGCAGGCCTTGTGAGGCTAAATATATATTTTATATCATTTTATTATAGCAGGAAACAGTCCCGACACCTTTTCTTCAAGCCAAACCGCAACACTTTAGCAGGCTGGGACACCTTTGGGTGCCCCAAGAAGAGTAGTAATAGGGTGTCACAGGGAACAGTGGCCCTTGGTGACATCCAAATTGCTCTTGGTGACATCATCTCCCTGACCCAGAGTGATGCCCCCAGACAACCGCCCACAGCTCCCAGACAGCAACAGATTTGTGGGTGACTATCTTGGTTACTTTGGGAGCCACAGCCCCAAAGTGTCTGCCTAAACCTGGACACGATTCCACATGATTAAAAACCTGGACTGTCTGGGTAAGTCCCGGATAGGTGGCAACCCTACACTACATTGATGTCTGACTGGCAGAGGCCAAACATACTTCCTGCTGTACGGCTTCCTAGAAATGTGTTGGAAGAGGAAGCACAAAAAACAGAACTCTCTGATGACCACAATGTGCTTTCCCCGTATTTCTGGGTGGGAAGGTCCTAGTTACTAGTACCCAGAATATTCCAGGTGGCACAACGCTATGCCCAGGCCTAGATCTGTGGAGAGGCCTTGGAGGCTTCAGCTAAAGGTGGAGAATGAAAGGTTTGGTACTTATGGGTGCAGCACAACGATAGGGTCCTATGCAGGGCCGGGAAAAGGAGTGGGCGGGAGGGACAGCTGCCCAGGGTGCAGTGGGGATTTTGGGGTGTTGTGCTAGAATGGGTGATTGAGGGGGGGATTTGTACTAGGAGAGTGGATTTCTGTTAGGAAGAAGGATTTGTGCTTGAGAGGGGATTTGGGGGGATTTGTGCTTGAGAGGGGATTTGGGGGGATTTGTGTTAGGAGAGGGGGATTTGGGGGGATTTGTGCTAGGAGAGGGGGATTTGGGGGGGTTGTGCTGGGAGAGGGGGATTTGGGGGGATTTGTGCTGGGAGAGGGGGATTTGGGGGGATTTGTGCTGGGAGAGGGGGATTTGGGGGGATGTGTGCTAGGAGAGGGGATTTGGGGGGATTTGTGCTTGAGAGGGGATTTGGGGGGATTTGTGTTAGGAGAGGGGGATTTGGGGGGATTTGTGCTAGGAGAGGGGGATTTGGGGGGGTTGTGCTGGGAGAGGGGGATTTAGGGGGATTTGTGCTAGGAGAGGGGGATTTAGGGGTATTTGTGCTAGGACAGGGGGATTTGTGTTAGAAGAGGGGAATTTGGGGGGATTTGTGCTTGGAGAGGGGAATTTGGGGGGATTTGTGCTTAGAGAGGGGAATTTGGGGGGATTTGTGCTTAGAGAGGGGAATTTGGGGGGATTTGTGCTAGGAGAGGGGGATTTGGGGGGATTTGTGCTTAGAGAGGGGAATTTGGGGGGATTTGTGCTAGGAGAGGGGGATTTGGGGGGATTTGTGCTTAGAGAGGGGAATTTGGGGGGATTTGTGCTAGGAGAGGGGGATTTGTGGGGATTTGTGTTAGGAGAGGGGGATTTGGGGGGATTTGTGCTAGGAGAGGGGGATTTGGGGGGGTTTGTGCTGGGAGAGGGGGATTTGGGGGGATTTGTGTTAGAAGAGGGGAATTTGGGGGGATTTGTGCTTGGAGAGGGGAATTTGGGGGGATTTGTGCTTAGAGAGGGGAATTTGGGGGGATTTGTGCTAGGAGAGGGGGATTTGTGGGGATTTGTGTTAGGAGAGGGGGATTTGTGGGGATTTGTGCTAGGAGAGGGGGATTTGTGGGGATTTGTGTTAGGAGAGGGGGATTTGGGGGGATTTGTGCTGGGAGAGGGGGATTTGGGGGGGATTTGTGCTAGGAGAGGGGGATTTGGGGGGGTTTGTGCTGGGAGAGGGGGATTTGGGGGGGTTTGTGCTGGGAGAGGGGGATTTGGGGGGATTTGTGCTGGGAGAGGGGGATTTGGGGGGATTTGTGCTGGGAGAGGGGGATTTGGGGGGATTTGTGCTAGGAGAGGGGAATTTGTGTTAGGAGAGGGGGGTTTGGGGGGATTTGTGCTAGGAGAGGGGGATTTGGGGGGATTTGTGCTGGGAGAGGGGGATTTGGGGGGATTTGTGCTAGGAGAGGGGGATTTGGGGGGATTTGTGCTAGGAGAGGGGGATTTGGGGGGATTTGTGCTAGGAGAGGGGAATTTGGGGGGATTTGTGCTTGGAGAGGGGAATTTGGGGGGATTTGTGCTAGGAGAGGGGGATTTGTGGGGATTTGTGTTAGGAGAGGGGGATTTGGGGGGATTTGTGCTACGAGAGGGGGATTTGGGGGGATTTGTGCTTGGAGAGGGGAATTTGGGGGGATTTGTGCTAGGAGAGGGGAATTTGGGGGGATTTGTGCTAGGAGAGGGGGGTTTGGGGGGATTTGTGGTAGGAGAGGGGAATTTGGGGGGATTTGTGCTAGGAGAGGGGGGTTTGGGGGGATTTGTGCTTGGAGAGGGGGATTTGGGGGGATGTGTGCTAGGAGAGGGGAATTTGGGGGGATTTGTGCTAGGAGAGGGGGGTTTGGGGGGATTTGTGGTAGGAGAGGGGAATTTGGGGGGATTTGTGCTAGGAGAGGGGGGTTTGGGGGGATTTGTGCTAGGAGAGGGGGATTTGGGGGGATTTGTGCTGAGAAAGGTTATTTGTGCTGGGAGAGGGGAATTTGTGTTAGAAGAGGGGAATTTGGGGGATTTGTGTTAGGAGAGGGGAATTTGGGGGGGGGGGATTTGTGCTAGGAGAGGGGGATTTGGGGGGATTTGTGCTGGGAGAGGGGGATTTGGGGGGATTTGTGCTAGGAGAGGGGAATTTGGGGGGATTTGTGCTAGGAGAGGGGGATTTGGGGGGATTTGTGCTAGGAGAGGGGGATTTGGGGGGATTTTTGCTAGGAGAGGGGAATTTGGGGGGATTTGTGCTAGGAGAGGGGAATTTGGGGGGATTTGTGCTAGGAGAGGGGAATTTGGGGGGATTTGTGCTGGGAGAGGGGAATTTGGGGGGATTTGTGCTTGGAGAGGGGAATTTGGGGGGATTTGTGCTAGGAGAGGGGGATTTGTGGGGATTTGTGTTAGGAGAGGGGAATTTGGGGGGATTTGTGCTAGGAGAGGGGAATTTGGGGGGATTTGTGCTGGGAGAGGGGGATTTGGGGGGATTTTTGCTAGGAGAGGGGGAGTTGGGGGGATTTGTGCTAGGAGAGGGGAATTTGGGGGGATTTGTGCTAGGAGAGGGGGATTTGGGGGGATTTGTGCTAGGAGAGGGGGATTTGGGGGGATTAGTGCTGGGAGAGGGGAATTTGGGGGGATTTGTGCTAGGAGAGGGGGATTTGGGGGGATTTGTGGTGGGAGAGGGGGATTTGGGGGGATTTGTGCTAGGAGAGGGGGATTTGGGGGGATTTGTGCTAGGAGAGGGGGATTTGGGGGGATTTGTGCTGGGAGAGGGGGATTTGTGCTGGGAGAGGGGGATTTGGGGGGATTTGTGCTGGGAGGGGGGGATTTGGGGGGATTTTTGCTAGGAGAGGGGGATTTGTGGGGATTTGTGCTAGGAGAGGGGAATTTGGGGGGATTTGTGCTAGGAGAGGGGGGTTTGGGGGGATTTGTGCTAGGAGAGGGGGATTTGGGGGGGGTTGTGCTGGGAGAGGGGGATTTAGGGGGATTTGTGCTAGGAGAGGGGGATTTGGGGGGATTTGTGCTAGGAGAGGGGGGTTTGGGGGGATTTGTGCTAGGAGAGGGGAATTTGGGGGGATTTGTGCTAGGAGAGGGGGATTTGGGGGGATTTGTGCTAGGAGAGGGGAATTTGGGGGGATTTGTGCTGGGAGAGGGGGATTTGGGGGGATTTGTGCTAGGAGAGGGGGATTTGGGGGGGGTTGTGCTGGGAGAGGGGGATTTGGGGGGATTTGTGCTAGGAGAGGGGGATTTGGGGGGATTTGTGCTAGGAGAGGGGGGTTTGGGGGGATTTGTGCTAGGAGAGGGGAATTTGGGGGGATTTGTGCTAGGAGAGGGGGATTTGGGGGGATTTGTGCTGGGAGAGGGGGATTTGTGCTGGGAGAGGGGGATTTGGGGGGATTTGTGCTGGGAGAGGGGGATTTGGGGGGATTTGTGCTAGGAGAGGGGGATTTGGGGGGATTTGTGCTAGGAGAGGGGAATTTGGGGGGATTTGTGCTGGGAGAGGGGGATTTGGGGGGATTTGTGCTGGGAGAGGGGGATTTGGGGGGATTTGTGCTAGGAGAGGGGGATTTGGGGGGATTTGTGCTAGGAGAGGAGGATTTAGGGGGATTTGTGTGTCTGAAGACTCGAATACATTTCATTTTATTGTAATACTTTGAAATGACGCCATTTATTTTTAGGGATAATTTCTTTGTAATCTAATACATTACATAATGTGAGGTTTCCACAGAAGAACTTCTCTCCAATCTTATAACCAATGTGTACTTTACAGTCATATTTTTTTCTTGTTTTCCAACATCAAATCAAGGTGAAGATCCTAGAAAAGTAGAGCTGTAGCCACCCTGACATACCCGACCCAGTTGTCACAAGTGGATTCAGTCCCACTACCCCTTTACCAAGCTGTGTATAGGCCAAAGTCGAAGGCAGACCCACCTTAGTCCTTAAAATGAATCTCAGAGGAAAATGTTGGCTCCTCATCAGCCACTAAAAAAGGAATAGTCGGTAGCACAGACAGGTGCTCTTTACTGCAAAGAGAGGAAGACAGTGGAATGTTCTGCCAGGGGTGTGGCCATCCCATCCTATCAGGTACCCTAAATGAGGGCTGGGTGGCTTTCTAACTTGGTGCCACCACCTATAAATAGTAGATTCACTGATTGGGACCAGTCTACCAATTGTGGGCTTCCTGCCTGCTTATCCTTGGCAGTGGATATCTATCCTACCTTTGTTACCCTTACTTTCTGTATATTTTAATGAAGCTTTGTACCAGGCACGTCCCCACGTGTGATTTGCGTCGCCATATTCATGCCTTCTTTGGAGACCACCTCTTGGTTGCCTCTTGATATTCCCTGCAAACTTTTGAGACTTTCTACCAAGATTACCATCATTCATTTTATTTATTGCTTGTATCTTTCTCTCTCCTTTAGATTAATTAACAATTTCCTGAAGAAGCATTTAATTGCGAAACCTGTAGAGCTCTTTTTTGGGTATCATATTAAGTGCAGGGACATACCCCTGTAAATGTTATAATGCTTTTGAGATATAGGACTCATCTTAGAGAGATCCAGCTAGCTTTTTGCATTTTACTTGCAATGTTTTAAAAACTTTTTGTATCATGTGTTAAATAAAAATTGATATATATTTTTTATAATTGGTGGCTGTAAAGTCCATTTTTTGCTGCTTTTCTACTTAAATGTGATGTTTAGGACGTGGCACTGTTCTTCCACAGTTCCATCCTGTGTTGGAATTTGGTATACTCTTTGATTCCTACCTGCTTAGTATTTTACCGACCGGCCCAGTAAAAATGAGACTTGTTGCCAATGTCATTACTAGGAAAGCTATGATAGTGGCAGAAGGTTTATCCAGAAATGGTGGCCACCAAAAGTGAGGATAAATCAGCAGCTGCCTCTCTTATTGTAGAGGCCCCAGACTAGCATGACCCATCACAATACCAGTCCCATGTTAGGATGGCAGATGAACCTCCTCCCAGTCTGTAGTATCGGCTTTGTATCTCTACATTGACAGACAGATTGGATTATGTGGGTTGGGGGATAATTGTTTCTGGATCTTGTACCTCCTGTCAGTATCTGGAGCTCCAGCCTGGCCCATGGTGAACAATCAATGTTGAACCTCTACCCTCCTCCAAGTCTGTAGTATCGGCTTTGTATCTCTACATTGACAGACAGATTGGATTATGTGGGTTGGGGTTGTTTCTGGATCTTGTACCCCCTGTCAGTATCTGGAGCTCCAGCCTGGCCCATGGTGAACAATCAATGATGAACCTCTACCCTCCTCCCAGTCTGTAGTATCGGCTTTGTATCTCTACATTGACAGACAGATTGGATTATGTGGGTTGGGGGATAATTGTTTCTGGATCTTGTACCTCCTGTCAGTATCTGGAGCTCCAGCCTGGCCCATGGTGAATAATCAATGATGAACCTCTACCCTCCTCCAAGTCTGTAGTATCGGCTTTGTATCTCTACATTGACAGACAGATTGGATTATGTGGGTTGGGGGATAATTGTTTCTGGATCTTGTACCCCCGTCAGTATCTGGAGCTCCAGCCTGGCCCATGGTGAACAATCAATGATGAACCTCTACCCTCCTCCAAGTCTGTAGTATCGGCTTTGTATCTCTACATTGACAGACAGATTGGGTTATGTGGGTTGGGGGATAATTGTTTCTGGATCTTGTACCTCCTGTCAGTATCTGGAGCTCCAGCCTGGCCCATGGTGAACAATCAATGATGAACCTCTACCCTCCTCCAAGTCTGTAGTATCGGCTTTGTATCTCTACATTGACAGACAGATTGGGTTGGGGGATAATTGTTTCTGGATCTTGTACCTCCTGTCAGTATCTGGAGTTCCAGCCTGGCCCATGGTGAACAATCAATGATGAACCTCTACCCTCCTCCAAGTCTGTAGTATCGGCTTTGTATCTCTACATTGACAGACAGATTGGGTTGGGGGATAATTGTTTCTGGATCTTGTACCTCCTGTCAGTATCTGGAGCTCCAGCCTGGCCCATGGTGAACAATCAATGATGAACCTCTACCCTCCTCCCAGTCTGTAGTATCGGCTTTGTATCTCTACATTGACAGACAGATTGGATTATGTGGGTTGGGGGATAATTGTTTCTGGATCTTGTACCTCCTGTCAGTATCTGGAGTTCCAGCCTGGCCCATGGTGAATAATCAATGATGAACCTCTACCCTCCTCCAAGTCTGTAGTATCGGCTTTGTATCACTACATTGACAGACAGATTGGGTTGGGGGATAATTGTTTCTGGATCTTGTACCTCCTGTCAGTATCTGGAGTTCCAGCCTGGCCCATGGTGAATAATCAATGATGAACCTCTACCCTCCTCCCAGTCTGTAGTATCGGCTTTGTATCTCTACATTGACAGACAGATTGGGTTGGGGGATAATTGTTTCTGGATCTTGTACCTCCTGTCAGTATCTGGAGCTCCAGCCTGGCCCATGGTGAATAATCAATGATGAACCTCTTACTGGTATGAATCAGATGTTTGGTTGCCTGCAGAGCGCCAGGTGCAGGAAAAATCGCTGACTAGTCTCTCTGCTCCCCCTTTTCAGCTTTGACAGCTGCTTTGGCAGAAGGATTAACAAGTTTTTGCATGATGCAGCGACGGTGCAATACATGGAATCTGGGCCAACTGGTTTTTCCTCAGCGAAATACTTCAACATTTTCAGCTTCATTTGGCTGATTGGAGATCTGAAATGCAACTGATGGCTTTCTCAGCACACCCATCCCGGAAACTGGTTCCACAAACAGCCGGTCATGTCCTTACTCATGAGAAACTTCTCACCAAAGTCAGCTACAAATTCCATCCCTACAAAAATCTTCTGTCTGTGACCGCGGAAGATGGGCCAGACTCAAAAAGGTCCATTCCCACCAGAAAATCCACTTTATACCCAACAATCATTTCATAGAGCGGGCAAAGTCCCCACTTATCTCCATATCTACCAACCTCTCCAGGAGGAGTGTAAAATAAAGGGAGAGGAGAGAGAGAGAGAGAGAGAGAGAGAGAGAGAGAGAGAGAGAGAGAGAGAGAGAGAGAGAGAGAGAGAGAGAGGAAAGGGGAGGAGAGGGGAGAGGTGAGATAGAGGACAGGAGAGGAAAAGAGAGAAAAGAGAAAGAGGGCAGGGGAGAAGAGGAGTGGAGAGAAGAGGAAAGGAGATTGAGAGTGAGAGAGAGGGGAGTAGAGAGAGACAGGAGAGAAGAAAGAGAGGAGAGGAGGGAGAGAGAGAAAAGAGGGGAGGAGTGGAGAGGAGCGAGAGGAGAGGAAAGAAGATTGAGAGAGAGGGGGAGGAGAGGAGAAAGAAAGGAGAGGAGAGAGAGAGAGGGGGGGGGAGGAGACATGAGGAAGAAGGAAAGGAGGGAGGGGTGTAAAAGAAAGGGTCAAGGGGGAATGAGAAGAGTCATGAAAGGAGTGACATGAAGGAGAAGAAAGAGTGGACAGCAGAAGAGAGGAGCAGGAGGGAAGGAGAAAGAAGTAGAGAGAGAAGAGAAAGTATCAGAGCCAATAGAAGGGAATATAGAGAGGAGAAGAGAGCCATGGAAGAAGGAGATGGAATGACAGCAGTGAGGGTGTTTTAGCTCTGATATTTGGTAGACACCATAAGAGTAGAACCCGAATCACCGGATCACCAATCTCCTTGCCTCACCACGACCGACACATTTTTTCAGACAAAGTCAGACAAAAGTCTCTTCTAAAAAGAATCCAGCAGCCTGGTGACTATAAAGGGGCCATCAACATTCTTGATTTATATAAGAGCATGCCTCTGTGATGACAATGAAGACTCTATGAATGAAATCATCATGGGGCACCTTCTTATATAAGAGAGTAATGGGGACATTTCCTGAGTGTAGTCCGTCATATGGCTCTGTGATGACAATGAAGACTCTATGAATGAAATCATCATGGGGCACCTTCTTATATAAGAGAGTAATGGGGACATTTCCTGAGTGTAGTCCGTCATATGGCTCTGTGATGACAATGAAGACTCTATGAATGAAACCATCATGGGGCACCTTCTTATATAAGAGAGTAATGGGGACATTTCCTGAGTGTAGTCCGTCATACTGGTCAGACGGCTTCTACAAGCCCTAACCTGCTCACCTGCTCTACCCCTCCATAGGTGTGTACACAACACTCTCCTTTAATGATCCCTCTCTTTGTTACACACTTAGCTGCCTGCCTGACACCTCTCACACAGACACTTGAAAGCAGGTGAAATGTAATTACCTATTATTACTCTCCTCCTAGTATTTGGTGTATAATGTGTGGAGAGTAAACAGGAAATCGTCCATCAAGTCAGAGAAATCAGCTTAGAATGGGAGAACAAGAGATAATAATGGTAGGGAGCTACCAGATAATAAAGATGGTGGGAAAGTAGGGAGGGCAATCAACTGAGCCAGGTCACCTGGACTTGAGAGGGTGTGTGAGGGACGATGTGTGAGGGACCGTGTGTGAAGGACCGTGTGTAAGGGACCGTATGTGGGACCGTGTGTGAGGGACCGTGTGTAAGGGACCGTATGTATGGTTGCCACCTCATCCCTTTAAACCCGAACACATATTAATTACACGGGTTCTGTGGCTGATTAAGGTGGTAATTAAACTCACTTGGTGCCTTATCTGCATTTAATTAGCCTCAGAACCCGAGTAATTCAAAGGTGTTCGGGTTTAAAGGGATGAGGTGGCAACTCTAACCGTATGTGGGAGACCGTGTGTGAGGGACCGTGTGTGAGGGACCGTGTGTGAGGGACCGTGTGTGAGGAACCGTGTGTGAGGGACCGTGTGTGAGGGACTGTGTGTGAGGGACCCTGTGTGATGTGTGAGGGACCGTGTGTGAGGGACCTTGTGTGAGGGACGGTGTGTGAGGGACGGTGTGTGAGGGACTGTGTGTGAGGAACCGTGTGTGAGGGACGGTGTGTGAGGGACCGTGTGTGAGGGACCATGTGTGAGGGACCTTGTGTGAGGGACCGTGTGTGAGGGACCATGTGCGATGTGTGAGGGACCGTGTGTGAGGGACGGTGTGTGAGGGACCGTGTGTGAGGGACCGTGTGTGAGGGACCGTGTGTGAGGGACCGTGTGTGAGGAACCGTGTGTGAGGAACCGTGTGTGAGGGACCGTGTGTGAGGGACCGTGTGTGAGGGACCGTGTGTAATGGACCATGTGTAAGGGACCTTATGTGGGACCATGTGTGAGGGACCATGTGTGAGGGACCGTGTCTGAGGGACCATATGCTGGGCCCAAGGCTAAATGTAAACAGACTGGCACTGATACTTCTCCATGTATGAATGCACCTCCTGCCTTGGTGACTACATTGTCCTACATCACAAAGACCTTCACTCCCCCACAATGGTTCAGAATGAATGTTTAGATGGGTAGAAGAGACTTCAAGCAGAGGCAGCCAAATTACAGTAAGTGAACATACACATGTTGGGACTATCAAAGATCTATACAAAAGGGGCCGATTCCATGAACTTGGTCTTTTGCTGCCGTCACTCTTCTATATTTTTATCTTTCTAAATGTAGATTAACTTAGTGTTTTTTTCTTTGCATTGTGCTGTTTGGGTATCTTCATGTGCTGCTTATGTTTTATGTACTAGTACAATATACTGGTGACACCTCGTTTTTACAATAACACAAGAGCTTACACTCGTATGTAAATCACTACTATTCATACGAGTTTGTCATTTCTGTTCTGTAATACTCAACTCCTATTTGTTTGAAAATGTTACCATGCCTTCCACCCGCCCAGTCTTCCCACATAGTCAATACGCTTTACACCCATTTTAGATATATAATTATCTGTTAAGGCGCTGCATTCAGGTCATACACCTACACTGCCAGGAAGTACAGTCATTAGCAAAAATAACCATTCCAACCAAAAACACACTTATAATCCCCACCAAAACACCATCGTATCCTTCTGTGTGCCATCAACACACTCTATCATTTCCAACCCTAAGGACATTCATAATCTGCCATTTCCTACCACTACACTCCATCATTCTCCACCATTCTACTCTATTATTATCCACCATAATACTCTACAGTTCTCCTCCATCATACACTACCGTTCTCCACCATTCTACTCTATTATTATCCACCATAATACTCTACAGTTCTCCTCCATCATACTCTACCATTCTCCACCATCATAGTCTATTATTATCCACCATAATACTCTACAGTTCTCCTCCATCATACACTACCGTTCTCCACCATTCTACTCTATTATTATCCACCATAATACTCTACAGTTCTCCTCCATCATACTCTACCGTTCTCCACCATCATACACTATTATTATCCACTATAATACTCTACAGTTCTCCTCCATCATACACTACCGTTCTCCACCATCATACACTACCGTTCTCCACCATTCTACTCTATTATTATCCACCATAATACTCTACAGTTCTCCTCCATCATACACTACCATTCTCCACCATCATAGTCTATTATTATCCACCATAATACTCTACAGTTCTCCTCCATCATACACTACAGTTCTCCACCATTCTACTCTATTATTATCCACCATACAGTTCTCCTCCATCATACACTACCATTCTCCACCATCATAGTCTATTATTATCCACCATAATACTCTACAGTTCTCCTCCATCATACACTACCATACTCCACCATCATACACTACCGTTCTCCACCATTCTGCTCTATTATTATCCACCATAATACTCTACAGTTCTCCTCCACCATACTCTACCATTCTCCACAATCATACTCTATTATTATCCACCATAATACTCTACAGTTCTCCTCCATCATACTCTACCGTTCTCCACAATCATACTCTATTATTATCCACCATAATACTCTACAGTTCTCCTCCATCATACTCTACCGTTCTCCACAATCATACTCTATTATTATCCACCATAATACTCTACAGTTCTCCTCCATCATACACTACCGTTCTCCACCATCATACACTACCGTTCTCCACCATTCTACTCTATTATTATCCACCATAATACTCTACAGTTCTCCTCCATCATACACTACTGTTCTCCACCATTCTACTCTATTATTATCCACCATAATACTCTACAGTTCTCCACTATAATACTCTACAGTTCTCCTCCATCATACACTACCGTTCTCCACCATAATACTCTACAGTTCCCCTCCATCATACACTACCGTTCTCCACCATAATACTCTACAGTTCTCCTCCATCATACACTACCATTCTCCACCATCATAGTCTATTATTATCCACCATAATACTCTACAGTTCTCCTCCATCATACACTACCATTCTCCACCATCATAGTCTATTATTATCCACCATAATACTCTACAGTTCTCCTCCATCATACACTACCATTCTCCACCATCATAGTCTCTTATTATCCTCCATAATACTCTACAGTTCTCCTCCATCATACACTACCGTTCTCCACCATTCTACTCTATTATTATCCACCATAATACTCTACAGTTCTCCTCCATCATACACTACTGTTCTCCACCATCATACTCTATTATTATCCACCATAATACTCTACAGTTCTCCTCCATCATACACTACCGTTCTCCACCATTCTACTCTATTATTATAAACCATAATACTCTACAGTTCTCCTCCATCATACTCTACCGTTCTCCACAATCATACTCTATTATTATCCACCATAATACTCTACAGTTCTCCTCCATCATACACTACCGTTCTCCACCATTCTACTCTATTATTATCCACCATACAGTTCTCCTCCATCATACACTACCATTCTCCACCATTCTACTCTATTATTATCCACCATAATACTCTACAGTTTTCCTCCATCATACTCTACCGTTCTCCACCACCATAGTCTATTATTATCCACCATAATACTCTACAGTTCTCCTCCATCATACACTACCGTTCTCCACCATAATACTCTACAGTTCCCCTCCATCATACACTACCGTTCTCCACCATAATACTCTACAGTTCTCCTCCATCATACACTACCGTTCTCCACCATAATACTCTACAGTTCCCCTCCATCATACACTACCGTTCTCCACCATAATACTCTACAGTTCCCCTCCATCATACACTACCATTCTCCACCATAATACTCTACAGTTCCCCTCCATCATACACTACCGTTCTCCACCATAATACTCTACAGTTCCCCTCCATCATACACTACCGTTCTCCACCATAATACTCTACAGTTCCCCTCCATCATACACTACCGTTCTCCACCATAATACTCTACAGTTCTCCTCCATCATACACTACCGTTCTCCACCATAATACTCTACAGTTCCCCTCCATCATACACTACCGTTCTCCACCATAATACTCTACAGTTCTCCTCCATCATACACTACCATTCTCCACCATCATAGTCTATTATTATCCACCATAATACTCTACAGTTCTCCTCCATCATACACTACCATTCTCCACCATCATAGTCTATTATTATCCACCATAATACTCTACAGTTCTCCTCCATCATACACTACCATACTCCACCATTCTACTCTATTATTATCCACCATAATACTCTACAGTTCTCCTCCACCATACTCTACCATTCTCCACCATCATAATCTACCATTCTCCACCATTCTACTCTATTATTATCCACCATAATACTCTATTGTTCTTCTTCATCATACTCTACCATTCTCCACCATCATACTGCACGATTCTACACCATCATACTTTACCATTTTATGCATCATACTCTACCTATCTCCATCATCATACTCTACAATTATCCACCATAATACTCTACCATTCTCCTCCATCATACTCTACCATTCTCCACAATTATACTCTACCGTTCTCTGCATCATAGTCTACTGTTCTCCTCCATCATACTCTACAGTTCTATACCATCATACTTTACCATCCTCCACCATCATACTCTACCGTTCTCTGCATCATAGTCTACCGTTCTCCTCCATCATACTCTACAGTTCTATACCATCATACTTTACCATCCTCCACCATCATACTCTACCGTTCTCTGCATCATAGTCTACCGTTCTCCTCCAATATACTCTACAGTTCCACACCATCATACTTTACCATCCTCCACAATCATACTCTACTATGCTACACCATCATACTCTATTATTATCCACATAAATACTCTACCATTCTCCTCCAACATACCCACCATTCTCCGCCATGGCATACTGCTTGTTATGAAGTATACTTATGAGATTAAATGGCTGCACCTCTTCAATATTAAAAAAGGTCTTCTGCCACTAAAGGACAGAAGAAAACAAGAAAGGCTTTTACCCTGTTCCGCTGATAGATGTGTATTATTAATAGTCTCTGGTATATGTTCTCACACGGGTGTTTCCTTTCTCTCTCATAGAGTCTTCTGCTGGAATTGTCAGGACAGAGAAGATTGTCACCGCAGTACTGGGACTTGATGTTACTCTCACTTGTTACTATGAAGCTCAGGATGGAGAGAAGGTCTCCCAGGTTGTTTGGTCAAAGAAAAGCTCTGGTGGGCAAAGTGTTGAGATTGCCAACCTGAATGCAGAATATGGGGCTTATGTGTATAAAGAATTTGAAGGAAGAATAAAAGAAAAATCCCCATTACAGCCGGAGGATGGGACAATAATCCTGAAGAATCCTGTGCAGCCAGATGAGGGCACCTACCAGTGCCGAGTCATCACTTTTCCAGCAGGGAACTTCGAAGCAGAAGTGAAACTTACTGTTCTTGGTAAGAGCAATCAAATACAGAGAAGTAAAGTATTTATGATTATTTAACATATTCAACGCCCAACAGGGTTCATCTTTAAGTGCAGGAAGAGCTTGTTAACATTGTAGACACTTTCCGACATCTTTCAATATTTCTTCGATCACAGCAATAAAGCAAGGTATTGTGCAGTAGATTGGCACTGGACCATTTGGTAAAGAAAGCCATGAGAGCCCTGGGAGGATTGTAATAAGAATTTGTGTAAATGTTGTTCAGGTGAGGGACCTATCGGCCTATGGCTACTCATATGCTAGCAGAAATTGTTGTAAGATGTGGTTACAATTTTACAAGGTATAAGAGAATAAGACTGGCACTAACCACTAAGATGTTCATCAACTAGGGTAAAAAGAAAAACATATTATATCTATTGTACTCAACTGTCATCACCTCCATCAACTGTCATCTCCTTCCCTATTGTATCTAGTGTACCCAACTGTCATCACCTCCATCCACTGTCATCTCCTTCCATATTGTATGTAGTGTACCCAACTGTCATCATCTCCATCCACTGCCACCTCCTTCCCTATTGTATCTAGTGTACCCAACTGCCATCACCTCCGTCCACTGTCATCTCCTTCCCTATTGTATCTGGTGTACCCAACTGTCATCATCTCCATCCACTGTCATCTCCTTCCCTATTGTATCTAGTGTACCCAACTGCCATCACCTCCGTCCACTGTCATCTCCTTCCCTATTGTATCTGGTGTACCCAACTGTCATCATCTCCATCCACTGTCATCTCCTTCTCTATTGTATCTAGTGTACCCAACTGTCATCATCTCCATCCACTGTCATCTCCTTCCCTATTGTATCTAGTGTACCCAACTGTCATCACCTCCATCAACTGTCATCTCCTTCCCTATTGTATCTAGTGTACCCAACTGTCATCACCTCCATCCACTATCATCTCCTTCCCTATTGTATCTAGTGTACCCAACTTTCATCATCTCCATCCACTGTCATCTCCTTCCCTATTGTATCTAGTGTACCCAACTGTCATCATCCCCATCCACTGCCATCTCCTTCCCTATTGTATCTAGTGTACCCAACTGTCATCACCTCCATCAACTGTCATCTCCTTCCCTATTGTATCTAGTGTACCCAACTGTCATCACCTCCATCCACTATCATCTCCTTCCCTATTGTATCTAGTGTACCCAACTGTCATCACCTCCATCAACTGTCATCTCCTTCCCTATTGTATCTAGTGTACCCAACTGTCATCACCTCCGTCCACTGCCATCTCCTTCCCTATTGTATCTAGTGTACCCAACTGTCATCACCTCCATCCATTGCCATCTCCTTCCCTATTGTATCTAGTGTACCCAACTGTCATCATCCCCATCCACTGTCATCTCCTTCTCTATTGTATCTAGTGTACCCAACTGTCATCACCTCCATCCACTGCCATCTCCTTCCCTATTGTATCTAGTGTACCCAACTGTCATCATCTCCATCCACTGCCATCTCCTTCCCTATTGTATCTAGTGTACCCAACTGTCATCACCTCCATCCATTGCCATCTCCTTCTCTATTGTATGTAGTGTACCCAACTGTCATCACCTCCATCCATTGCCATCTCCTTCCCTATTGTATCTAGTGTACCCAACTGTCATCACCTCCATCCACTATCATCTCCTTCCCTATTGTATCTAGTGTACCCAACTGTCATCACCCCCATCCACTGCCATCTCCTTCCCTATTGTATCTAGTGTACCCAACTGTCATCATCTCCATCCACTGCCATCTCCTTCCCTATTGTATCTAGTGTACCCAACTGTCATCACCTCCATCCATTGCCATCTCCTTCTCTACTGTATGTAGTGTACCCAACTGTCATCACCTCCATCCATTGCCATCTCCTTCCCTATTGTATTTAGTGTACCCAACTGTCATCACCTCCATCCACTATCATCTCCTTCCCTATTGTATCTAGTGTACCCAACTGTCATCACCTCCATCCACTATCATCTCCTTCCCTATTGTATCTAGTGTACCCAACTGTCATCACCTCCATCCACTATCATCTCCTTCTCTATTGTATCTAGTGTACCCAACTGTCATCACCTCCATCCACTGCCATCTCCTTCTCTATTGTATCTAGTGTACCCAACTGTCATCACCTCCATCCACTGCCACCTCCTTCTAAATTGTATCTAGTGTACCCAACTGTCATCACCTCAATCCACTGCCATCTCCTTCCCTATTGTATCTAGTGTACCCAACTGTCATCACCTCCATCCATTATCATCTCCTTCTCTATTGTATCTAGTGTACCCAACTGTCATCACCTCCATCCACTGCCATCTCCTTCCCTATTGTATCTAGTATACCCAACTGTCATCACCTCCGTCCACTGTCATCTTCTTCCCTATTGTATCTAGTGTACCCAACTGTCATCACCTCCATCCATTGCCATCTCCTTCCCTATTGTATCTAGTGTACCCAACTGTCATCACCTCCATCCACTGCCACCTCCTTCTAAATTGTATCTAGTGTACCCAACTGTCATCACCTCAATCCACTGCCATCTCCTTCCCTATTGTATCTAGTGTACCCAACTGTCATCACCTCCATCCATTATCATCTCCTTCTCTATTGTATCTAGTGTACCCAACTGTCATCACCTCCATCCACTGCCATCTCCTTCCCTATTGTATCTAGTATACCCAACTGTCATCACCTCCGTCCACTGTCATCTTCTTCCCTATTGTATCTAGTGTACCCAACTGTCATCACCTCCATCCACTGCCATCTCCTTCCCTATTGTATCTAGTGTACCCAACTGTCATCACCTCCATCCATTGCCATCTCCTTCTCTATTGTATGTAGTGTACCCAACTGTCATCACCTCCATCCATTGCCATCTCCTTCCCTATTGTATCTAGTGTACCCAACTGTCATCACCTCCATCCACTATCATCTCCTTCCCTATTGTATCTAGTGTACCCAACTGTCATCACCTCCATCCACTATCATCTCCTTCCCTATTGTATCTAGTGCACCCAACTGTCATCACCTCCATCCACTGTCATCTCCTTCCCTATTGTATCTAGTGTACCCAACTGTCATCACCCCCATCCACTGCCATCTCCTTCCCTATTGTATCTAGTGTACCCAACTGTCATCATCCCCATCCACTGCCATCTCCTTCCCTATTGTATCTAGTGTACCCAACTGTCATCACCTCCATCCACTGTCATCTCCTTCCCTATTGTATCTAGTGTACCCAACTGTCATCACCCCCATCCACTGCCATCTCCTTCCCTATTGTATCTAGTGTACCCAACTGTCATCACCTCCATCCACTGCCACCTCCTTCTAAATTGTATCTAGTGTACCCAACTGTCATAACCTCAATCCACTGCCATCTCCTTCTCTATTGTATCTAGTGTCCCCAACTGTCATCACCTCCATCCATTGCCATCTCCTTCTCTATTGTATCTAGTGAACCCAACTGTCATCGTCTCCATCCACTATCATCTCCTTCCCTATTGTATCTAGTGTACCCAACTGTCATCACCTCCATCCACTGCCATCTCCTTCCCTATTGTATCTAGTATACCCAACTGTCATCACCTCCGTCCACTGTCATCTTCTTCCCTATTGTATCTAGTGTACCCAACTGTCATCACCTCCATCCACTGCCATCTCCTTCCAAATTGTATCTAGTATACCCAACTGTCATCATCTCCATCCACTGCCATCTCCTTCCCTATTGTATCTAGTGTACCCAACTGTCATCACCTCCATCCATTGCCATCTCCTTCCCTATTGTATCTAGTGTACCCAACTGTCATCACCTCCATCCACTGCCATCTCCTTCCCTATTGTATCTAGTATACCCAACTGTCATCACCTCCGTCCACTGTCATCTTCTTCCCTATTGTATCTAGTGTACCCAACTGTCATCACCTCCATCCACTGTCATCTCCTTCCCTATTGTATCTAGTGTACCCAACTGTCATCACCTTCATCCACTGTCATCTCCTTCCCTATTGTATCTAGTGCACCCAACTGTCATCACCTCCGTCCACTGCCATCTCCTTCCCTATTGTATCTAGTGTACCCAACTGTCATCATCTCCATCCACTGCCACCTCCTTCTAAATTGTATCTAGTGTACCCAACTGTCATCACCTCCATCCACTGCCACCTCCTTCCCTATTGTATCTAGTGTACCCAACTGTCATCACCTCCATCCACTGCCATCTCCTTCCAAATTGTATCTAGTATACCCAACTGTCATCATCTCCATCCACTGCCATCTCCTTCCCTATTGTATCTAGTGTACCCAACTGTCATCACCTCCATCCACTGCCATCTCCTTCCAAATTGTATCTAGTGTACCCAACTGTCATCACCTTCATCCACTGTCATCTCCTTCCCTATTGTATCTAGTGCACCCAACTGTCATCACCTCCATCCACTGCCATCTCCTTCCCTATTGTATCTAGTGTCCCCAACTGTCATCACCTCCATCCATTGCCATCTCCTTCTCTATTGTATCTAGTATACCCAACTGTCATCACCTCCATCCACTGCCATCTCCTTCCCTATTGTATCTAGTGCACCCAACTGTCATCACCTCCATCCACTGCCATCTCCTTCCCTATTGTATCTAGTGTCCCCAACTGTCATCACCTCCATCCATTGCCATCTCCTTCTCTATTGTATCTAGTGTACCCAACTGTCATCACCTCCATCCACTATCATCTCCTTCCCTATTGTATCTAGTGCACCCAACTGTCATCACCTCCATCCACTGCCATCTCCTTCCCTATTGTATCTAGTGTACCCAACTGTCATCACCTCCTTCCACTGTCATCTCCTTCCCTATTGTATCTAGTGTACCCAACTGTCATAACCTACATCCACTGTCATCTCCTTCCCTATTGTATCTAGTGTACCCAACTGTCATCTCCTCCATCCACTGTCATCTCCTTCCCTATTGTATCTAGTGTACCCAACTGTCATCACCTCCATCCACTATCATCTCCTTCCCTATTGTATCTAGTGCACCCAACTGTCATCACCTCCATCCACTGTCATCTCCTTCTCTATTGTATCTAGTGTACCCAACTGTCATCACCTCCATCCACTATCATCTCCTTCCCTATTGTATCTAGTGCACCCAACTGTCATCACCTCCATCCACTGTCATCTCCTTCCCTATTGTATCTAGTGCACCCAACTGTCATCACCTCCATCCACTGCCACCTCCTTCTAAATTGTATCTAGTGTACCCAACTGTCATCACCTCAATCCACTGCCATCTCCTTCCCTATTGTATCTAGTGTACCCAACTGTCATCACCTCCATCCACTGCCATCTCCTTCCCTATTGTATCTAGTGTACCCAACTGTCATCATCTCCATCCACTGTCATCTCCTTCCCTATTGTATGTAGTGTACCCAACTGTCATCACCTCCATCCACTGCCATCTCCTTCCCTATTGTATCTAGTGTACCCAACTGTCATCACCTCCATCCACTGCCATCTCCTTCCCTATTGTATCTAGTGTACCCAACTGTCATCATCTCCATCCACTGCCATCTCCTTCTCTACTGTATGTAGTGTCCCCAACTGTCATCACCTCCATCCATTGCCATCTCCTTCTCTATTGTATCTAGTGTACCCAACTGTCATCACCTCCATCCATTGCCATCTCCTTCTCTATTGTATCTAGTGTACCCAACTGTCATCACCTCCATCCACTGCCATCTCCTTCCCTATTGTATCTAGTATACCCAACTGTCATCACCTCCATCCACTGCCATCTCCTTCCAAATTGTATCTAGTGTTCCCAACTGTCATCACCTCCATCAACTGCCATCTCCTTCCCTATTGTATCTAGTGCACCCAACTGTCATCACCTCCGTCCACTGCCATCTCCTTCCCTATTGTATCTAGTATACCCAACTGTCATCACCTCCATCCACTGCCATCTCCTTCCAAATTGTATCTAGTGTTCCCAACTGTCATCACCTCCATCAACTGCCATCTCCTTCCCTATTGTATCTAGTGCACCCAACTGTCATCACCTCCATCCACTGCCATCTCCTTCCCTATTGTATCTAGTGTACCCAACTGTCATCACCCCCATCCACTGCCACCTCCTTCTAAATTGTATCTAGTGTGCCCAACTGTCATCACCTTCATCCACTGCCATCTCCATCCATATTGCATCTAGTGTACCCAACTGTCATCACCTCCATCCACTGTCCTTCCTTATTGTATCTAGTGTACCCAACTGTCATCACCTCCATCCACTGCCATCTCATTTCTTATTGTATCTAGTGTACCCAACTGTCATCATCTCCATCCACTGTCATCTCCTACCTTATTGTATCTAGTGTACCCAACTGTCATCACCTCCATCCACTGCCATCTCCTTCCCTATTGTATCTAGTGTACCCAACTGTCATCACCTCCTATCCCTTGCCATCTCCTTCCCTATTTTATCTAGTGTATCCAACTGTCATCACCTCCATCCACTGTCATATCCATCTCTATTGTATCTAGTATACCCAACTGTCATCACTTCCATCCACTGCCATCTCCTTCCCTATTGTATCTAGTGTACCCAACTGTCATCATCCCCATCCACTGCCATCTCCTTCCCTATTGTATCTAGTGTACCCAACTGTCATCACCTCCATCCACTGCCATCTCCTTCCCTATTGTATCTAGTGTACCCAACTGTCATCACCTCCATCCACTGCCATCTCCTTCCCTATTGTATCTAGTGTACCCAACTGTCATCACCCCCATCCCTTGCCATCTCCTTCCCTATTGTATCTAGTGTACCCAACTGTCAGCACCTCCATGCGTTGCCATCTCCTTTCCTTCATCATGTTGTTCTGTACAGTGCTGAGTAGGTTTCTCTATGACGGTCAGATAGAACGTTGTGCTTCAGTAGTGATTGTTAATTGTAGAACGATCGGAAGCTCTTGTGGGTTGGATGCCCCTTGTAGTATATCTACACAGCTTCTACCTGCTGATGTCTTCACTTGTACAGGAAGGTTAATGTGGATGGACATGGACATGTGATGGTGGAAATCCTGCGGGTTTGTACTCGGTGTGGTCTCAGGACTTTGGATCCCGAGTGGGAGGTTACGGTGCTTGGTGTTTACAGGTTATGATGGATGAAATTATGAATGGCTTTTGAAGGATCTGATATGTATGGGTGGAACAGCGGAGAAAAGAATTATTATACAGGATTTATATAGTGCCAACAATTTGCACAGCGCTTAAATAAGGGCAGATATTACAGTTACATTACAATTTGGTAGAAGAGGGATCAGAGGGCCCTGATCCTGAGAGCTTACAATCTAGAAGGAAGGGTCAATTGATACAAAAGGTAATAGCTGTGGGGGATGAGCTGATGGAGAAAATAAAACAGTGTATTAGTTAGAAGCAGGATAGGCTTCTTTAAAGAGAAAGGTTTTCAGGGATCAGCTAAAGATGGATAGATTAGGGGACAGTTGGACAGATTGGGGTGAGGAGTTCCAAAGGATGGGAGAAGCTCTGGAGAAATCCTGGAGGTGATCATGGGAAGTGGTGACAAGGGAGCTAGAGAGCAGGGGGTCTTCGGAGGACCGAAGAGAGCGGCTCTGTTGGATATTTGGGACTAGGTTAGTGATGTAGCTGGGGGGCAGAGTTGTGTGAATGTGAATGGAGACCAGTGGAGGGATTAATAGAGAGGGGTGGAGGACACTTAATGAAGGCCAGTGGAGGGATTGGTAGAGAGGGATGGAGGACACTGAATTTAAACCAGTGGAGGGATTGGCAGAGAGGGGTGGAGGACACTGAATGGAGGCCAGTGGAGGGATTAATAGAGAGGGGTGGAGGACACTGAATGAAGGCCAGTGGAGGGATTGGTAGAGAGGGGTGGAGGACACTGAATGGGGGCCAGTGGAAGGATTGGTAGAGAGGGGTGGAGGACACTGAATGGATACCAGTGGAGGGATTGGTAAAGAGGAGTGGAGGACACTGAATGGAGACCATCAGACGGATTGGTAGAGAGGGGTGGAGGACACTGAATGGAGACCAGTAGAGGTATTGTTAGAGAGGAGTGGAGGACACTGAATGGAGACCAGTGGAGGGATTGGTAGAGAGGGATGGAGGACACTGAGTGGAGACCAGTGGAGGGATTGGTAGAGTGGGGTGGAGGACACTAAATGGAGACCATCAGACAGATTGGTAGAGAGGGGTGGAGGACACCGAATGGAGACCAGTGGAGGGATTGGTAGAGAGGGGTGGAGGACACTGAATGGAGACCAGTGAAGGGATTGGTAGAGAGGGGTGGAGGACACTAAATGGAGACCAGTGGAGGGATTGGTAGAGAGGGGCGGAGGACACTGAATGGAGGCCAGTGGAGAGATTGGCAGAGAGGGGTGGAGGACACTGAATGGAGACCAGTGGAGGGATTGGTAGAGAGGAGTGAAGGACACTGAATGGGGACCAGTGGAGGGATTGGTAGAGAGGGGTGGAGGACACTGAATAAAGGCCAGTGGAGGGATTGGTAGAGAAGTGTGGAGGACACTGAATGGAGATCAGTAGAGGGATTGGCAGAGAGGGGTAGAGGACACTGAATGGAGAGCAGTGGAGGGATTGGTAGAGAGGGATGGAGGACACTGAATGGAGGCCAGTGGAGGGATTGGTAGAGAGGGGTGGAGGACACTTAATGGAGACCAGTGGAGGGATTGGTAGAGAGGGGTTGAGGACACTGAATGGAGGCCAGTGGAGGGATTGGCAGAGAGGGGTGGAGAACACTGAATGGAGACCAGTGGAGGGATTGTTAGAGAGGAGTAGAGGACACTGAATGGAGACCAGTGGAGGGATTGGTAGAGAGGGGTGGAGGACACTGAATGGAGACCAGTGGAGGGATTGGTAGAGAGGGATGGAGGACACTGAATGGAGATCAGTGGAGGGATTGGTAGAGAGGGGTGGAGGACACTGAATGGAGACCAATGGAGGGATTGGTAGAGAGGGGTGGAGGACACTGAATGGAGACCATCAGACGGATTGGTAGAGAGGGGTGGAGGACACTGAATGGAGACCAGTGGAGGGATTGGTAGAGAGGGATGGAGGACCCTGAATGGAAAACAGTGGAGGGATTGGTAGAGAGGGGTGGAGGACACTGAATGGAGGCCAGTGGAGGGATTGGCAGAGAGGGGTGGAGGACACTGAATGGAGGCCAGTGGAGGGATTTGCAGAGAGGGGTGGAGGACACTGAATGGAGACCAGTGGAGGGATTAGTAGAGTGGGGTGGAGGACACTGAATGGAGACCAGTGGATGGATTGGTAGAGAGGAGTGGAGGACACTGAATGAAGACCAGTGGAGGGATTGGTAGAGAAGTGTGGAGGACACTGAATGGAGACCAGTGAAGAGATTGGTAGAGAGGAGTGAAGGACACTGAATGGATACCAGTGGGGGGATTGGTAGAGAGGGGTGGAGGACACTGAACGGAGACCAGTGGAGGGATTGGTAGAGTGGGCTGGAGGATACTGAATGGAGACCAGTGGAGGGATTGCTAGAGAGGAGTGGAGGACACTGAATAGGAACCAGTGGAGGGATTGGTAGAGAGGGTGGAGGACACTGAAAAAGGCCAGTGGAGGGTTTGGTAGAGAGGAGTGAAGGACACTGAATGGGGACCAGTGGAGGGATTGGTAGAGAGGGGTGGAGGACACTGAATAAAGGCCAGTGGAGGGATTGGTAGAGAAGTGTGGAGGACACTGCATGGAGATCAGTAGAGGGATTGGCAGAGAGGGGTAGAGGACACTGAATGGAGAGCAGTGGAGGGATTGTTAGAGAGGAGTGGAGGACACGGAATTGAGACCAGTGGAGGGATTGGTAGAGAGGGGTGGAGGACACTGAATGGAGACCAGTGGAGGGATTGGCAGAGAGGGGTGGAGGACACTGAATAAAGGCCAGTGGAGGGATTGGTAGAGAAGTGTGGAGGACACTGAATGGAGATCAGTAGAGGGATTGGCAGAGAGGGGTGGAGGACACTGAATTGAGACCAGTGGAGGGATTGTTAGAGAGGAGTGGAGGACACTGAATTGAGACCAGTGGAGGGATTTGTAGAGAGGGGTGGAGGACACTAAATGGAGACCAGTGGAGGGATTGGTAGAGAGGGGTGGAGGACACTAAATGGAGACCAGTGGAGGGATTGGTAGAGAGGGGTGGAGAACACTGAATGGAGTCCAGTGGACGGATTGGTAGAGAGGGGTGGAGGACACTGGAGACCAGTGGAGGGATTGGTAGAGCGGGGTGGAGGACACTGAATGGAGGCCAGTGGAGGGATTGGTAGAGAGGGGTGGAGGACACTGAATAGAGACCAGTGGAGGGATTGGTAGAGAAGGGTGGAGGACAATGAATGGAGGCCAGTGGAGGGATTGGTAGAGAGGGGTGGAGAACACTAAATGGAGACCAGTGGAGGGATTGGTAGAGAGGGGTGGAGGACAGTGAATGGAGACCAGTGGAGGGATTGGTAGAGAGGGGTGGAGGCCACTAAATGGAGACCAGTGGAGGGATTGGCAGAGAGGGGTGGAGGACACTGGATAGAGACCAGTGGAGGGATTGGTGGAGAAGGGTGGAGGACAGTGAATGGAGATCAGTGGAGGGATTAGTAGAGAGGGGTGGAGGACACTAAATGGAGACCAGTGGAGGGATTGGTAGAGAGGGGTGGAGAACACTGAATGGAGACCAGTGGAGGGATTGGTAGAGAAGGGTGGAGGACACTGAATGGAGACCAGTGGAGGGATTGGTAGAGAGGGGTGGAGGACACTGAATGGAGACCAGTGGAGGAATTGGTAGAGAGGGGTGGAGGACACTAAATGGAGACCAGTGGAGGGATTGGTAGAGAGGGGTGGAGAACACTGAATGGAGACCAGTGGAGGGATTGGTAGAGAGGGGTGGAGGACACTAAATGGAGACCAGTTGAGGGATTGGTAGAGAAGGATGGAGGACAATGAATGGAGATCAGTGGAGGGATTGGTAGAGAGGGGTGGAGGACACTGAATGGAGGTCAGTGGAGGGATTGGTAGAGAATGGTGGAGGACACTGAATGGAGACCAGTGGAGGGATTGGTAGAGAGGGGTGGAGGACACTGAATGGAGATCAGTAGAGGGATTGGCAGAGAGGGGTAGAGGACACTGAATGGAGAGCAGTCGAGGGATTGTTAGAGAAGAGTGGAGGACACGGAATAGAGACCAGTGGAGGGATTGGTAGAGAGGGGTGGAGGACACTGAATGGAGACCAGTGGAGGGATTGGCAGAGAGGGGTGGAGGACACTGAATAAAGGCCAGTGGAGGGATTGGTAGAGAAGTGTGGAGGACACTGAATGGAGATCAGTAGAGGGATTGGCAGAGAGGGGTGGAGGACACTGGAGACCAGTGGAGGGATTGGTAGAGCGGAGTGGAGGACACTGAATGGAGGCCAGTGGAGGGATTGGTAGAGAGGGGTGGAGGACACTGAATAGAGACCAGTGGAGGGATTGGTAGAGAAGGGTGGAGGACAATGAATGGAGGCCAGTGGAGGGATTGGTAGAGAGGGGTGGAGGATACTGAATGGAGACCAGTGGAGGGATTGGTAGAGAAGGGTGGAGGACAATGAATGGAGGCCAGTGGAGGGATTGGTAGAGAGGGGTGGAGAACACTAAATGGAGACCAGTGGAGGGATTGGTAGAGAGGGGTGGAGGACAGTGAATGGAGACCAGTGGAGGGACTGGTAGAGAGGGGTGGAGGCCACTAAATGGAGACCAGTGGAGGGATTGGTAGAGAAGGGTGGAGGACAATGAATGGAGGCCAGTGGAGGGATTGGTAGAGAGGGGTGGAGGATACTGAATGGAGACCAGTGGAGGGATTGGTAGAGAAGGGTGGAGGACAATGAATGGAGGCCAGTGGAGGGATTGGTAGAGAGGGGTGGAAAACACTAAATGGAGACCAGTGGAGGGATTGGTAGAGAGGGGTGGAGGACAGTGAATGGAGATCAGTGGAGGGATTAGTAGAGAGGGGTGGAGGACACTGAATGGAGACCAGTGGAGGGATTGGTAGAGAGGGGTGGAGGACACTAAATGGAGACCAGTGGAGGGATTGGTAGAGAAGGGTGGAGGACACTGAATGGAGACCAGTGGAGGGATTGGTAGAGAAGGGTGGAGGACACTGAATGGAGACCAGTGGAGGGATTGGTAGAGAGGGGTGGAGGACACTGAATGGAGACCAGTGGAGGGATTGGTAGAGAGGGGTGGAGGACACTAAATGGAGACCAGTGGAGGGATTGGTAGAGAGGGGTGGAGGATACTGAATGGAGACCAGTGGAGGGATTGGTAGAGAGGGGTGGAGGACACTGAATGGAGGTCAGTGGAGGGATTGGCAGAGAGGGGTGGAGAACACTGAATGGAGACCAGTGGAGGGATTGGTAGAGAGGGGTGGAGGACACTAAATGGAGACCAGTTGAGGGATTGGTAGAGATGGATGGAGGACAATGAATGGAGATCAGTGGAGGGATTGGTAGAGAGGGGAGGAGGACACAGAATGGAGATCATTGGAGGGATTGGTAGAGAGGGGTGGAGGACACTGAATGGAGGTCAGTGGAGGGATTGGTAGAGAGGGGTGGAGGACACTGAATGGAGACCAGTGGAGGGATTGATAGAGAGGGGTGGGGGACACTGAATGGAGGTCAGTGGAGGGATTGGTAGAGAATGGTGGAGGACACTGAATGGAGACCAGTGGAGTGATTGGTAGAGAGGGGTGGAGGACACTGAATGGAGATCAGTGGAGGGATTGGTAGAGAGGGGTGGAGGACACTGAATGGAGACCAGTGGAGGGATTGGTAGAGAGGGGTGGAGGACACTGAATGGAGACCAGTGGAGGGATTGGTAGAGAGGGGTGGAGGACACTGAATGGAGGTCAGTGTAGGGATTGGTAGAGAGGGGTGGAGGACACTGAATGGAGACCAGTGGAGGGATTGGTAGAGAGGGGTGGAGGACACTGAATGGAGACCAGTGGAGGGATTGGTAGAGAGGGGTGGAGGACACTGAATGGAGACCAGTGGAGGGATTGGTAGAGAGGGGTGGAGGACACTGAATGGAGATCAGTGGAGGGATTGGTAGAGAGGGGTGGAGGACACTGAATGGAGACCAGTGGAGGGATTGGTAGAGAGGGGTGGAGGACACTGAATGGAGACCAGTGGAGGGATTGGTAGAGAGGGGTGGAGGACACTGAATGGAGATCAGTGGAGGGATTGGTAGAGAGGGGTGGAGGACACTGAATGGAGACCAGTGGAGGGATTGGTAGAGAGGGGTGGAGGACACTGAATGGAGACCAGTGGAGGGATTGGTAGAGAGGGGTGGAGGACACTGAATGGAGGTCAGTGGAGGGATTGGTAGAGAGGGGTGGAGGACACTGAATGGAGACCAGTGGAGGGATTGGTAGAGAGGGGTGGAGGACACTGAACGGTTGGTAAGGTGGATGAGTCTTGCAGCGTCATTCATGATGGATTGAAGGGGGAGGAGTCTATGTAAAGGTAAGCCAATGAGGAGGGAGTTTCAGTAGTCGAGGTGAGAGATAACCAGGGAGTGAATTAGAAGCTTGGTGGTGTCATTGGTTAAAAAGGTGCGTATTCTAGAGATGTGGCATTATTTGGACAGGGATTGGATGTGGGCCTGAAAGGACAGTTCAGAGTCTGGGGTTACCCCCTCGCACCCTGACATGTGGGGGACGGACTGATAGTTGTGCCATTGATGTTGACAGAGAAGTCGGGGGAAGGGGCACGTGGGGGAGGAAATATTAGGAGCTCGGTTTTAGATGGATTCAGTTTGAGGAAGTGATGTGACATCCAGGCTGATATGTCTGTTAGTAAATCAGTGATGTGTGAGGAGAAGGATGGGGTGAACTGGGGGGCAGAGCGATAGATTTGGGTGTCATCGGCATATAAATGGTTATTAAAATACTGATCGTCTCCCCTGCAGATCAGGGGGATCCCCCCGCTGACAGCAGAATATATACAAACCAGTCCCGGCATTAAAAAAAACTCCCCAAAAATTCATAACCCTTATCTGAGCATGCAGCCCGGCAGGTCAGGACGGTGGTTGTGGGAGTCTGCAGGAAGGGGGCTTATCGGAATCTGGAGCCCCCTTTAACAGGGGGTCCTTAGATCCCGCCCCCCCACCTCCCTTCATGTGAATGAGCATGAGGTATATTTTACCCCTAATCCTTCACTAAAAATGTGTCAAAAATAAATAAAAACACAGAGAAGGTTTTTTCGGGTCGAAGGCGGCGTTCATCATCATTGGCGCTGGATTTACTTTGGGGATTGTTTTTGTTTTTTTACCCCTTGCTCACTGGGCACTTGAACCCCCCTCCTGCCCAGACCAATTTTCAGCTTTCATTCACTTTGAATGACAATTACGCGGTCATACTACACTGTACCCAAATGAAATTTTTATCATTATTTCCCCACAAATAGAGCTTTCTTTTGGTGGTATTTGATAATTTCTGCGGTTTTTAGTTTTTTGTTAAAATAATTGAAAGACTGAATTTAAAAAAAAAATGTTTATATTTTTTAAATATTTTGTTATAAAATTTTGCAAACAGGTAATTTTTCTCCTTCATTGATGTACGCTGATGAGGTGGCAGTGATGGGCACTGATGGGTGGCAGTGATGGGCACCGATGGGTGGCAGTGATGGGCACTGATGGGTGGCAGTGATGGGCACTGATAGGTGGCAGTGATGGGCACTGATGGGTGGCAGTGATGGGCACCGATAGGTGGCAGTGATGGGCACTGATGGGTGGCAGTGATGGGCACTGATAGGTGGCAGTGATGGGCACTGATGGGTGGCAGTGATGGGCACTGATGGGTGGCAGTGATGGGCACCGATAGGTGGCAGTGATGGGCACTGATGGGTGGCAGTGATGGGCACTGATGGGTGGCAGTGATGGGCACCGATAGGTGGCAGTGATGGGCACTGATTGCTTACACTGATGGCAGCACTGCTAGGCGGCACTAATTGGCACCACTGGTGGGCATTGATAGGTGGCACTGCTGGGCACTGTGGGCACTGGCAGGTGGCACTGGCAGGCACAGATGAGACGATGTCCCTTTAACATAAGCCGGTGATCGGCTTTTTTTTCTCCTCATGCTGTCAGCGCGAGGAGAACAAAAAAGCGATTACCGAGCTTCTGTTTACATCATGTGATCAGCTGTCATTGGCTGACAGCTGATCACATGGTAAGGGGTCGGGATCGGCCCCTTACTCGGATCTGTGATCATTCGAGTCTCCATGACTCAGTGATCACAGCTCGCGGTGCGCGTGCACAGGGGAGGACGCCCCATGACAGCCTCCCGCAAATTGAGGTCCGCGCTGTGGCCGTCATTCGGCTATGGCCCGGACCTCAAGTGGTTAATAAAGGAATTGTCCCAATCTGTCTCTGTGTTTTTATTTATTTTTGACACTTTTTTTGGTGAATGAGTACAATGTACTCCATACTCATTCACAAAGGGGGGCCGGGATCTGGGGGTCCCCTTGTTAAAGAGGGCTTCTAGATTACAATAAGCCTCCCGCCCGCAGACCCCAACAACCATCGTCCAGTTTTGTGGAGAAGAGGCCCTTGTCCCCATCAACATGGGGACAAGGTGCTTTGGGGCAGGGGGAGCCCTTAGGGTTAGGGGGAGCCCCCCCCCCTTTCCTGACCTGCCAGGCTTCATGTTCAGATAAAGGTCTGCTATAGATTGCGGGGGTGGGTGGGACCCCCACGCTGTTTTTGCTGCCACTGGTTTGTTTATATTCTGCTGTCATCTGGGAATCCCGCTGACAGCAGATGAGCCATGGTTGCTAAGGATGCGGCGGCAGGAAGGTCGCCCTGCTCCTGACAACCAGCTATTATCAAACTGATTTAGTTTATTTCAGATTCGTTGAAATTCGTTACTCTTGTATTTGGAAATTCGAATACATCCTGAATTTCTGAATAATGCAAATTTTGACTGAATTTCAATTCACAGAGAAATGAACCGCAGATGTCTACTGACAGACAGATGCCTTGTCTTTATAAAGACATGGATGAGCGAGGTCCATAAAGACATGGATGAGCGAGTTTGGGGTTGGAGGAACTGGACTGGCCTGCACAGAGTCCTGACCTCAACCCAATGGAACACCGTTGGGGGGAATTAGAGAGGAGACTGTGAGCCAGGCCTTCTCATCCAACATCAGTGCCTGACCTCACAAATGCTCTTCTAGAAGAATGGTCAAACATTCCCATAGACACCCTCCTAAACCTTGTGGACGGCCTTCCCAGAAGAGGTGAAGCTGTTATATCTGCAAAGGGCGGAGCCAACTCAATAGTGAATCCTCCGGGTGTCCCAATACTTTTGGTAATATAGTGTACTTGTGGAGGAAAGGATCAGAGGCAGATAATCTACATCCTATACCCTACAATGTGTTGAGGCCTCATACCCCCTCAGTCATAGCAGTGGACATCTCCAGCCTCTATTTATCCATGCAATGTCTACTATGTGATGAGCCTGTAGAGCATCTTCTTATCTTCTTCTTATCTTCTTCTTCTTATCACAGTTCCTCCTTTGCCAACGCTGAACCCCGGGCCACCGCTGGTGGAAGGAGAGGGCCAGACAATAGTGGCCTCCTGTACAGCAGAAGGAAACCCCGCCCCCAGACTGACCTGGCAGACAGAGGTGATTGGCACAAACTCATCTCGCACTTACGATCACTCCCGATCGACCTCGGTGACCAGTGAGTTTTATGTTGCTCCGGTGCGCAGTATGAATGGCAAGGTGCTGAGCTGTGTGATATCGCACCCTGGCTTCCAGGAGGAGAAGAGGATCACCCATGTGCTCTCTGTCAAGTGTAAGTACTGCCAGCCTGAAGCAATAACTGTCTGAATTGCCACATTGCCATCAGATTCCAACATTCTGATCCCAGCTGACACCATGGCATCTGATATTTTCCCCCGACAGATCTCGCAGAGGCATCTATACAAGGCCACGATGGCTGGTTTGTGGGGAAAGATGGCGCTGTCCTCCAATGCTTGTGTGATGGCAACCCGCCAGCAGTCTACCGGTGGTCCAGGTAAGGGTTTCCGTTATACCGACATGAACCAATTTTATTATGGAAAGCGGGTCCAGACTATGGAGACAAACTAAGAATTTGTACAAATCATCCGTCATAGAGTCGTGATCCCAGTCAATGAGAATATGAACTGGCACACATCTGGTAAAGGTCACCTCCATGTCTGCTCACTGACCATTCTGGTGAGAGGTCCCAACCCAACACACACCAACAGTGACCATCAGTCTCAAGGTCTGATATAGTGGGGACCAAGAGCTACCAAGCCAATCATGTCAGGATCTGTGATCACTCAGAGCCAATGTAGTGAGAGCCGGTGTCTTGCCGAATAAGTTCCTTCGGCGGATAGGTTCCCCCCCTGTACTGCGCAGGCGCAGCGCCTGCGCAGTACGTAGTACTGTTGGCCGCCGGAGATAGCCGAAGCTCAAACGCTTCGATCAGCTGTACACGGCGCCTGCGCTCTGGGTCCAGATTCCTTCCCCTCTATCCAAGTGGACCTGGAGGGGGAATCTAAAAGTGCCGAGCGCAGCGAGGCCGTGCCCGAAGCGTGGCGAGCGAAGCGAGGAGGGGCCCTCTTACAGGCGCCGTGTACAGCTGATTTTCAGCTGTTCCGCTTCGGCTATTTCCGCCGCCTTCTACTGCGCATGCGCAGTAGAGGGGGGAACTAATCCGCCGAGCGGAACTTTCTCGGCAGAACACCGGCAGTGTGGTGAGGTCATGTGATCACTCAGAGCCAATGTAGTGAAGGCTGGCAGTGTGGTGAGGTCATGTGATCACTCAGAGCCAATGTAGTGAAGGCCGGCAGTATAGTGAGGTCCTTTTAGATTGGCCTGCAGAGAACCACCATGTTATAATCAGAACAGTGCGGTGGGGGGAGGGTGAATCTATTCCCACCCCAGTGGTGGAACAACCAGGGTCTCAAAGGTCACACTTGTGACCAGGCCCTGGCATTCTGGAACTGTCAGTGGGTTTGCTGGCTACAGAGCTCTGAGTGTCTCTCTCATACAGCCCAGAGCCGACACTGACAGTTCCCCCTCCCCCTCCATCACATGGATTGGAGAGGAGAGAGCCAATTTGCCCCTCCCCCCCCCCTCCTGTGTGTACCGCGGGATGTGTAAAGCTTCACAAAAAGGCTGCACTGGTGGGCACTGATAGGCTGCACTGATAGGCTGCACTGATGGGCACTAATGGGCACTTATGGGCACTGATAGGCTGCACTTATTGGCACTGATGGGCACTAATGGGCACTGATGGGCACTGAGGCTGCATTGATTGGCACTGATTGGCACTGATGGGCACTGATGGGCACTGATAGGCTGCATTGATAGGCACTGATGGGCACTGATAGGCTGCATTGATAGGCACTGATGGGTACTAATGGGCACTGATGGGCACTGATGGGCACTAATGGGCACTGATGGGCACTGATAGGCTGCACTGATTGGCACTGATGTACTAATAGGCTGCACTGATAATCATTGTAAACAATGTATGGATATCGGCTCTCCTCTCCTCACACAGACACAATGCGGGAAGAAAGGACTGCTGATAACCAGTAAGTCTGTTTATATGTGATCATCTGATCATCTGGTAAAGGGTCGCTGTGGCATCCAGATCTGGGAGGGGCATCCATGGAGGATTCCCAGAGCCCCGCCTCCCATGTGCCCCCTGCGGTGAGCATCCAGTGCGCTCTGTGACCCTTGTGTCCCCCGGATCATGGTAAAGGCAGGGGGCACATGGAAGGCGGGGCTCTGGGAATCCTCCATGGATGCCCCTCCCAGATCTGGATGCCCGGGGCACGGATGGAAGGGGGTGGGGTCAGGGGGGTCCTGAAGGTTCTAACTAAGCCTCTGATACCCACCATGTGATAATTGTGTCCCCCCTATACATTGTAAAGCGCTGCGTAAACTGTTGGCGCTATATAAATCTCGTATAATAATAATAATAATAATAATAATTGGAGCAGTGCAACGGGGGAGGGGGGGTGAATATATATGATAGAGGGAGCAGTGTGTGGGGGGGGTGAATATATACCCACCGTGTGATAATCAGTGCAGTGCGACAGGTGGGGGGATATATGATAGTGGGAGCAGTGCAGCGGGGGGAGTTCAGTGTGGCAGAGGGGGTGCAGTGCAGTGGGGAGTGCAGTGCGGCGGGGGGAGTGAAGTGTGGCAGGAGGTGTGCAGTGCGGCGGGGGTGTGCAGTAAGGCGGGGGGAGTGAAGTGTGGCAGGAGGTGTGCAGTGCGGCGGGGGGGGGGCAGTGCGGTGGGGAGTGCAGTGCGGTAGGGGGTGTGCAGTGCGGCGGTAGTGTGCAGTGCGGGGGGGTGCAGTGTGGCAGGGGGTGTGGAGTGCAGCGGGGGGTGCGGTGACAGTGGGGGGAGTGCAGTGCAGCGGAGGAGTGCAGTGCGGCAGGGGGTGTGCAGAGAGTGGCGGGGGGGTGCAGTGTGGCAGGGGGTGTGCAGAGAGTGGCGGGGGGGTGCAGTGTGGCAGGGGGTGTGCAGTACGGCGGAGGGGGGTTTAGTGCGGTGGGGAGTGCAGTGCGGCATGGGATGGGAAATACGGCGGGGGGCTGCAATGCGGTGGGGGGAGTTCAGTGTGGCGGGGGGCTGCAGTGCGGCGTGGGGTGCAGTGCGGCGGGGGGGAGTGTAGTGCGGCGGGGGGAGTTTAGTGCGGCGGGGGGAGTTTAGTGTGGCGGGGGGAGTTTAGTGTGGCGTGGGGTGCAGTGCGGCGGGGGGGAGTTTAGTGCGGCGGGGGGAGTTTAGTGCGGCGGGGGGAGTTTAGTGTGGCGGGGGGAGTTTAGTGTGGCGGGGGGTGCAGTGCGGCAGGGGGGAGTGTAGTGCGGCGGGGGGGAGTGTAGTGCGGCGGGGGGTGCAGTGCGGCGGGGGGTGTGCAGTACGGTGGGGGGGGTGCAGTGCGGCAGGGGGTGTGCAGTGTGGCGGGGGGGAGTGTAGTGCGGCGGGGGGGAGTGTAGTGCGGCGGGGGGAGTTTAGTGCGGCGGGGGGAGTTTAGTGTGGCGGGGGGAGTTTAGTGTGGCGTGGGGTGCAGTGCGGCGGGGGGGAGTGTAGTGCGGCGGGGGGAGTTTAGTGCGGCGGGGGGAGTTTAGTGTGGCGGGGGGAGTTTAGTGTGGCGGGGGGTGCAGTGCGGCAGGGGGGAGTGTAGTGCGGCGGGGGGGAGTGTAGTGCGGCGGGGGGTGCAGTGCGGCGGGGGGTGTGCAGTACGGTGGGGGGGGTGCAGTGCGGCAGGGGGTGTGCAGTGTGGCGGGGGGGAGTGTAGTGCGGCGGGGGGGAGTGTAGTGCGGCGGGGGGTGCAGTGCGGCGGGGGGGAGTGTAGTGCGGCGGGGGGGTGCAGTGCGGCAGGGGGTGTGCAGTGTGGCGGGGGGGGGTGCAGTGCGGCGGAGGGTGCAGTGTGGCGGGGGGGAGTGTAGTGCGGCGGGGGGGAGTGTAGTGCGGCGGGGGGTGCAGTGCGGCGGGGGGGAGTGTAGTGCGGCGGGGGGGAGTGTAGTGCGGCGGGGGTGCAGTGCGGCGGGGGGAGTGTAGTGCGGCGGGGGGGTGCAGTGCGGCAGGGGGTGTGCAGTACGGTGGGGGGGGGTGCAGTGCGGCAGGGGGTGTGCAGTGTGGCGGGGGGGGTGCAGTGCAGCGGAGGGTGCAGTGCGGCGGGGGGGAGTGTAGTGCGGCGGGGGTGCAGTGCGGCGGGGGGAGTGTAGTGCGGCGGCGGGGTGTGGGCAGTACGGTGGGGGGGTGCAGTGCGGCGGGGGGAGTGTAGTGCGGCGGGGGGAGTGTAGTGCGGTGGGGGAGTGTAGTGCGGCGGGGGGTGCAGTGCGGCCGGCGGGGTGTGGGCAGTACGGTGGGGGGGTACAGTACGGTGGGGGTGTGCAGTGTGGTGGGGGGGAGTACCGTGCGGTGGGGGGAGGGGGAAATACAGTCGAATCTCGCTGACGTCAGCCAGCCTCCGGCTTGGATATAAATTCACAGATGAAAGTGAAGATGTCACCTGGGATGAGACAGAAATCGCTGATTCATCCAAAAAAGGAGAAGCAGCGAAACGCGTCATGACACGTCTGGGAGAGAGCGATACAAAGTGCGGACCGGTCATGTCAGCCTGGGTTATTCGCCATTTCTGGGGTCCCCATCAAGTCATCATAGACAGTCTCTATGGTCATCAGACAGGAGGGGCCCCGGGGCCCTTCTCAGCGCTCTCATGTCTGGACACCTCGGGGCTCCTCGCCCGTCACTGTGTGGGAATCGGAGCAGCTGGAGATTCTGGTTGGACCGGTTGATGATGTCATAGGATGATCACACCTTTCCTGCGAGCCACGGCTTGTGTCTGAGTAACCCTTTCATCTGTAGAGACGAGAAGGATTGAAGGGAGAGATTTTCCGGCACACTGCTGACTTCCTCCCCCAATGTCCCCCAACAGGCAGCGCACACTGATTGCCGAGTGATCAGCAGTGGAAAATCCCTGACTCATTATCCAACCCCGAGACTGAATGTGTTACATTGTAGCATTGCATCCGATGGACTCCGCAAATACATTTCACCTTCCAAACTTTCTATAAATTTGGGGTACTGGATCCCTGATGAGAGGTGCCGGGGTGGGGGGCGTATTGTTAGATTCCAGAATGTGGCCCCCGGGGACTCAGGGGGCCACTGCTCGACTCTTGGGTGAAAGTATTGGCGGTTCCCATCCTGCATACAATGCTGAATATTCCCGGGAATTGTATGGAATCGGTATTTTATCCTGTTATTTTTCTCTTCCAGGGAGAACGGATCTCTTCCCAAGGAGGTGACCATTGATGGGGACAGATTGATCTTTCCGGGGCCCCTGAGTGTTGCGGACGCAGGTCTCTATAAATGCCAGGCATCCAATGACGTGGGCAGCAGACAAGCCACTGTCAACATCTCTATAACCGGTCAGTATACATTGGGCCCTTCTACTCCCTGTATAGGACCCTGAGGGGTCTGAGGTGTCATGACGGGGGAGGGGGTCCCCTCTAGCTCAGCCACAATTCCTGTCTAATATGTTAATATATATATATATATATATATATATAGTCTATATGTGTGTAATGACATCATATATGAGGCCCCGCCCACATCACCAACATCCCCTCCCACTCAAAGATGACCCAGGTATGTCTGTGTTATTGAGAAGTAATATCTATTGTGATACGTTGGGGGTCTCTGCATCACTGGCAGCTTTTGTTTCTCCAAATTTGTGGAAGCAAAGCACATTATCATCAGCATAAAACAAACAAAGCAAATCATCCGCTCACCACCAGCATCACCCTGTCCTACAAACTGTCCGCTCACCACCACCATCATCCTGTCCTACAAAGTGTCTGCTCACCACCAGCATCATCCTGTCCTACAAAGTGTCCACTCACCACCACCACCATCATCCTGTCCTACAAACTGTCTGCTCACCACCACCATCATCCTGTCCTACAAAGTGTCCGCTCACCACCAGCATCATCCTGTCCTACAAACTGTCCATTCACCACCAGCATCACCCTGTCCTACAAAGTGTCCGTTCACCACCAGCATCATCCTGTCCTACAAACTGTCCATTCACCACCAGCATCATCCTGTCCTACAAAGTGTCCACTCACCACCAGCATCATCCTGTCCTACAAACTGTCCGCTCACCACCACCATCATCCTGTCCTACAAACTGTCCATTCACCACCAGCATCACCCTGTCCTACAAAGTGTCCGTTCACCACCAGCATCATCCTGTCCTACAAAGTGTCCATTCACCACCAGCATCACCCTGTCCTACAAACTGTCCACTCACCACCACCATCATCCTGTCCTACAAAGTGTCCATTCACCACCAGCATCATCCCGTCCTACAAAGTGTCCACTCACCACCAGCATCACCCTGTCCTACAAACTGTCCACTCACCACCAGCATCATCCTGTCCTACAAAGTGTCCACTCACCACCAGCATCACCCTGTCCTACAAACTGTCCGCTCACCACCACCATCATCCTGTCCTACAAAGTGTCCATTCACCACCACCATCATCCTGTCCTACAAAGTGTCCACTCACCACCAGCATCATCCTGTCCTACAAAGTGTCCGTTCACCACCAGCATCATCCTGTCCTACAAAGTGTCCATTCACCACCAGCATCATCCTGTCCTACAAAGTGTCCATTCACCACCAGCATCATCCTGTCCTACAAAGTGTCCACTCACCACCAGCATCATCCTGTCCTACAAAGTGTCCGCTCACCACCAGCATCAACCTGTCCTACAAAGTGTCCATTCACCACCAGCATCATCCTGTCCTACAAAGTGTCTGCTCACCACCAGCATCATCCTGTCCTACAAAGTGTCTGCTCACCACCAGCATCATCCTGTCCTACAAAGTGTCTGCTCACCACCAGCATCATCCTGTCCTACAAAGTGTCCGTTCACCACCAGCATCATCCTGTCCTACAAACTGTCCACTCACCACCAGCATCATCCTTTCCTACAAACGGTCCACTCACCACCAGCATCATCCTGTCCTACAAAGTGTCCGCTCACCACCAGAATCACCCTGTCCTACAAAGTGTCCATTCACCACCAGAATCACCCTGTCCTACAAAGTGTCCATTCACCACCAGCATCATCCTGTCCTACAAAGTGTCCATTCACCACCAGCATCATCCTGTCCTACAAAGTGTCCATTCACCACCAGCATCATCCTGTCCTACAAACTGTCCGCTCACCATCAGCATCATCCTGTCCTACAAAGTGTCCATTCATCACCAGCATCATCCTGTCCTACAAAGTGTCCGCTCACCACCAGCATCATCCTGTCCTACAAAGTGTCCATTCATCACCAGCATCATCCTGTCCTACAAAGTGTCCGCTCACCACCAGCATCATCCTGTCATACAAAGTGTCCATTCACCACCAGCATCACCCTGTCCTACAAACTGTCCGCTCACCATCAGCATCATCCTGTCCTACAAACTGTCCACTCACCACCAGCATCATCCTGTCCTACAAAGTGTCCACTCACCACCAGCATCACCCTGTCCTACAAACTGTCCACTCACCACCAGCATCATCCTGTCCTACAAAGTGTCCGTTCACCACCAGCATCATCCTGTCCTACAAAGTGTCCATTCACCACCAGCATCATCCTGTCCTACAAAGTGTCCGTTCACCACCAGCATCATCCTGTCCTACAATCTGTCCGCTCACCACCAGCATCATCCTGTCCTACAAAGTGTCCGTTCACCACCAGCATCACCCTGTCCTACAAAGTGTCCACTCACCACCAGCATCATCCTGTCCTACAAAGTGGCCATTCACCACCACCATCACCCTGTCCTACAAAGTGTCCGCTCACCACCAGCATCAACCTGTCCTACAAACTGTCCGCTCACCACCAGCATCATCCTGTCCTACAAAGTGTCCATTCACCACCAGCATCATCCTGTCCTACAAAGTGTCCGCTCACCACCAGCATCACCCTGTCCTACAAAGTGTCCGCTCACCACCAGCATCATCCTGTCCTACAAAGTGTCCATTCACCACCAGCATCATCCTGTCCTACAAAGTGTCCGCTCACCACCAGCATCATCCTGTCCTACAAACTGTCCGCTCACCACCAGCATCATCCTGTCCTACAAACTGTCCACTCACCACCAGCATCATCCTGTCCTACAAAGTGTCCACTCACCACCAGCATCATCCTGTCCTACAAAGTGTCCATTCACCACCAGCATCACCCTGTCCTACAAAGTGTCCATTCACCACCAGCATCATCCTGTCCTACAAAGTGTCCATTCACCACCAACATCATCCTGTCCTACAAAGTGTCCACTCACCACCAGCATCAACCTGTCCTACAAAGTGTCCGCTCACCACCAGCATCATCCTGTCCTACAAAGTGTCCATTCACCACCAGCAGCTCTAAGTCCCAACTCCACACTGTGTGCAGTGTGTGTGCAGTGTGTATGTGTGCAGTGTGTATGTGTGCAGTGTGTGCAGTGTGTAGTGTGCAGTGTGTGCAGTGAGTATGTGTGCAGTGTGTAGTGTGTATGTGTGCAGTGTGTGTATTGTGCAGTGCGTATTGTGCAGTGTGTGTGTGCACTGTTTATGTGTGCAGTGTGTGTGTGCACTGTGTATGTGTGCAGTGTGTGTAGTGTGTGTAGTGTATATGTGTGCAGTGTGTATGTGTGCAGTGTGTATGAGTGCAGTGTGTGTAGTGTGCAGTGTGTGTAGTGTGTGTGTGTGTAGTGTGTATGAGTGCAGTGTGTGCAGTGTGTGTAGTGTGCAGTGTGTGTGTACTGTGTGCGCAGAGTTCAGACACCAGTGGGTATGCTTTCTATGTAGGGTTGTCACCTGCTCGGTATGAATGGGACTTGACAGCCATGTTTTCCCCTATAAGGCCAGGATCATTTCCCGGAGGAAATCTGCGCTGTGTTTAGTGTCTGTGCAGCTCTTCTGGTGACTCTGTAGAAATGGTTTTCTCATTATGGGCTCTGTGTGCAGCTCAATATGACCCCCAAACTCAGCATCAAAGTGCGTCTAAGCAGGATAGGTGAGGTGTGGTTGAGGTGGGGAGGGAACTTCAAAGTGAAGTCTACATGAAAAGCTGGAATTAGAGAGAAGTGGCATGAAAGTTTTCTCTGCCCACCTGATGGAGGATTAGAACCTCAGACAAAATGCGATATGAGAAGGTGGTCCAGAGACAGGTAGATGACCCAATTTCACACTTCAAGAACCAACTCCACACTCCGAGACCAACTCCAAACTCTAAGACCCAACTCCACACTCCGAGACCAACTCCAAACTCTAAGACCCAACTCCACACTCCGAGGCCCAACTTCACACTCCAAGACCAAATTCCAAACTCCATGACCGAATTCCACACTCTGAGGCCCAACTCCAAACTCCAAGACCCAACTCCACACTCCCTGAGACCGACTCCACACTCCCCGAGACCGACTCCACACTCCGAGACCAACTCCACTCTCCGAGGCCCAATTCCACACTCCATGACCCATTTCCACACTGTGAGACCCAAATCCACACTCTGAGACCCAAATCCACACTCTGAGACCCAAATCCACACTCTGAGACCCAAATCCACACTCTGAGACCCAAATCCACACTCCGAGACCCAAATCCACACTCCAAGACCCAAATCCACACTCCAAGACCCAAATCCACACTCCAAGACCTAACTCCACACTCTGAGACCCAAATCCACACTCCGAGACCCAATTCCACACTCTCCTCTCAACCAAAATGTTCTACAAATCACCCATCTATTATTACTGATAACTCTTCATATTTCACCTCATATGTCATCTTCATCCTTCCTTTCATCCACAGAGAGCAAGCCTAGGAATGTGGACCTCATGTCTGTGTCACTGGTGTCAGTGGCTGTGGTGACCGCCATCCTGCTGATGATCCTGGTGATAACGGTTGTTATGGTGAATCGTCATCATAAAAGGAAGACAAAGAGACTCTCCGATAAAATGTACGTTCCAGGAACAGGAGCCTCCCCTCTCCTACTACCAATATATATGCAGCCAGGGGCAGATGGGGGGATACAACCAGAGCAGATAGGTGGGGATTTGGGCACCTGGGGCCCTCTGTAAAACACTCATTGGAGATGGGAGGTTGGGGCCCTCTGTAATGGAGGCAGGGAATCTCAGGGTTTGGAGGCCTCTATAATAGAAACAGAAGATCTGGGGGTTTGGGGCCCTCTGAAGTACAGGCAGAAGATCTGGGGCCCTCTAATTGGGACAGATGATCTGGGGGTCTGGGGCCCTCTGTAATTGGGACAGGGGGTCTGGGGTCCTCTGTAATTGGGACAGGGGGTCTGGGGCCCTCTGTAATTGGGACAGATGATCTGGGGGTCTGGGGCCCTCTGTAATTGGGACAGAGGATCTGGGGGTCTGGGGCCCTCTGTAATTGGGACAGGGGGTCTGGGGCCCTCTGTAATTGGGACAGGGGGTCTGGGGCCCTCTGTAATTGGGACAGGGGGTCTGGGGCCCTCTGTAATTGGGACAGATGATCTGGGGGTCTGGGGCCCTCTGTAATTGGGACAGGGGGTCTGGGGCCCTCTGTAATTGGGACAGATGATCTGGGGGTCTGGGGCCCTCTGTAATTGGGACAGGGGGTCTGGGGCCCTCTGTAATTGGGACAGGGGGTCTGGGGCCCTCTGTAATTGGGACAGATGATCTGGGGGTCTGGGGCCCTCTGTAATTGGGACAGGGGGTCTGGGGCCCTCTGTAATTGGGACAGAGGATCTGGGGGTCTGGGGCCCTCTGTAATGGGGACAGGGGGTCTGGGGGTCTGAGGCTCTCTGTAATACAATGATGTACATTTATAGGGGTCCTGTTGGTCATGTAGTCCTCCCCCATCAGCAGATATCCACCATATAGGACACTCTGATGTCTCCTACTATCCGCGTCACGTTGTTGTCAGTCATTGTTTTCCTGTTTTTCAGTGAGGAACTTTCTACGTTGTCCAGACAGGCATCAAGGAGAAGACTTTCCACCTCGGCCAGCACTGACACCCGCATGCAGGTGAGAGAAGAGCCCCCCTCATCCTATATGGAGGGTGTCGCCATTCCTCCTCTGTCTTCTCACTTCTTAAAGGAATGATCTGGATATAATGGTCCAGATATAATAATCCAGATATAATAATCCGGATATAACGCTTGGGATATAATGGTCAGGATATAACGCTCGGAATATAACGGTCGGGATATAATAATCAGGATATAACGGTCGGGATATAACGGTCGGGATATAACGGTCGGGATATAACGGTCGGGATATAACGGTCGGGATATAACGGTCGGGATATAACGGTCGGGATATAACGGTCGGGATATAACGGTCGGGATATAACGGTCGGGATATAACGGTCGGGATATAACGGTCGGGATATAACGGTCGGGATATAACGGTCGGGATATAACGCTCGGAATATAACGGTCGGGATATAACGCTCGGAATATAACGGTCGGGATATAATAATCCGGATATAACGGTCAGGATATAACGATCGGGATATAACGCTTGGGATATAATGGTCAGGATATAACGCTCGGAATATAACGGTCGGGATATAATAATCAGGATATAACGGTCAGGATATAACGGTCAGGATATAACGGTCAGGATATAACGGTCAGGATATAACGGTCAGGATATAACGGTCAGGATATAACGGTCAGGATATAACGGTCAGGATATAACGGTCAGGATATAACGGTCAGGATATAACGGTCAGGATATAACGGTCAGGATATAACGGTCAGGATATAACGGTCAGGATATAACGCTCGGAATATAACGGTCGGGATATAATAATCCGGATATAACGCTTGGGATATAACGGTCGGGATATAACGGTCGGGATATAACGGTCAGGATATAATAATCCGGATATAATGCTCGGGATATAGTAATCCGGATATAACGGTCCGGATATAACGGTCAGGATATAACGGTCAGGATATAATAATCCGGATATAACGGTCGGGATATAACGGTCGGGATATAACGGTCGGGATATAACGGTCGGGATATAACGGTCGGGATATAACGGTCGGGATATAACGGTCGGGATATAACGGTCGGGATATAACGGTCGGGATATAATAATCCGGATATAACGGTCGGGATATAATAATCCGGATATAACGGTCGGGATATAATAATCCGGATATAACGGTCGGGATATAATAATCCGGATATAACGGTCGGGATATAATAATCCGGATATAACGGTCGGGATATAACGGTCGGGATATAACGGTCCATTTCTCTTGTCTTCCAGTTGGAGGAAAGTCATTATATGAGGAATCACCCCGACAGTCTGAGGGACCCCAGTATCAGCTCCATCATGGTAAGGATTCTGAGGGAATGTCTCCCCCTGGTGGACACAAAGCAGATATCAAATTACATCCCAACAGAAATACAAATCCTCCAATTTATTCCCAAATTGGTCCAAAACAACCAAACCTTACCGGGGACATAATGACCATAATACACACATTGTATAGACTATAGGGGTGACTGTATGGACTATAGGGGGTGACTGTATGGACTATAGGGGATGACTGGACTATGGGGGTGACTGTATGGACTATGGGGGTGACTGTATGGACTATAGGGGGTGACTGTATGGAGTATAGGGGATGACTGTATGGACTATAGGGGGTGATTGTATGGACTATAGGGGGTGACTGTATGGACTATAGGGGATGACTGTATGGACTATAGGGGATGACTGTATGGACTATAGGGGATGACTGTATGGACTATAGGGGATGATTGTATGGATTATGGGGGATGACTGTATGGACTATGGGGGATGATTGTATGGATTATGGGGGATGACTGTATGGACTATGGGGGTGACTGTATGGACTATGGGGGTGACTGTATGGACTATAGGGGATGATTGTATGGATTATGGGGGATGACTGTATGGACTATGGGGGTGACTGTATGGACTATGGGGGTGACTGTATGGACTATAGGGGATGATTGTATGGATTATGGGGGTGACTGTATGGACTATAGGGGGTGACTGTATGGACTATGGGGGTGACTGTATGGACTATGGGGGTGACTGTATGGACTATAGGGGATGACTGGACTATGGGGGTGACTGTATGGACTATGGGGGTGACTGTATGGACTATAGGGGGTGACTGTATGGAGTATAGGGGATGACTGTATGGACTATAGGGGGTGATTGTATGGACTATAGGGGGTGACTGTATGGAGTATAGGGGATGACTGTATGGACTATAGGGGATGACTGTATGGACTATAGGGGATGATTGTATGGATTATGGGGGATGACTGTATGGACTATAGGGGGTGACTGTATGGACTATGGGGATGACTGTATGGACTATGGGGGTGACTGTATGGACTATAGGGGATGACTGGACTATGGGGGTGACTGTATGGACTATGGGGGTGACTGTATGGAGTATAGGGGATGACTGTATGGACTATAGGGGGTGATTGTATGGACTATAGGGGGTGACTGTATGGAGTATAGGGGATGACTGTATGGACTATAGGGGATGACTGTATGGACTATAGGGATGATTGTATGGATTATGGGGGATGACTGTATGGACTATAGGGGGTGACTGTATGGACTATAGGGGATGACTGTATGGACTATAGGGGGTGACTGTATGGACTATAGGGGATGACTGTATGGACTATAGGGGATGACTGTATGGACTATAGGGGGTGACTGTATGGACTATAGGGGTGACTGTATGGACTATAGGGGGTGACTGTATGGACTATAGGGGATGCGTGTATGGACTATAGGGGATGCGTGTATGGACTATAGGGGGTGACTGTATGGATTATGGGGGATGAATGTATGGACATTGGGGGTGACTGTATGGACTATGGGGGTGACTGTATGGAGTATAGGGGATGACTGTATGGACTATAGGGGGTGACTGTATGGATTATGGGGGATGAATGTATGGACATTGGGGGTGACTGTATGGACTATAGGGGGTGACTGTATGGACTATAGGGAGTGACTGTATGGACTATAGGGGGTGACTGTATGGACTATAGGGGGTGACTGTATGGACTATAGGGGGTGACTGTATGGACTATAGGGGGTGACTGTATGGACTATAGGGGATGCGTGTATGGACTATAGGGGATGCGTGTATGGACTATAGGGGGTGACTGTATGGACTATGGGGATGACTGTATGGACTATGGGGATGACTGTATGGACTATGGGGATGACTGTATGGACTATAGGGGACAACTGTCAGGGTGATTGGAAATGTTCAGCTTTCAGATTGATTGCTGGACTCCACCTATAGGTATCCGGAAATATCACTGGTAGAAAGTCTATATGTCTATAGAAAGTCTATAAATCCCATATTCTTCAACATGAGAGCTGAGAGAAGGAAGGTTCTTTATCCTAATTGTTCTTTTCCTCTTCTGCACACTGAGCCCCATTTCTGTCTTCTGGCAGGGAGAAGAAATGGACCGACGCAGTTACTCCACCTTGACCACTGTGCGGGAGACAGAGACCCAGACGGAGCTCCTTTCCACAGTCCCAGATGAGGAGGGAAAGGAGGAGATCGGGGTCGAGCAGGAGGAGGAGATGGATGGGAAAGAACTGGAGCAGAGTGAGCGAGGCAGCACTGAGGTCATAGAAAACCAGCCCTTCATCAAACAGGGAATGATGCATTTCTATCAGGAGAATGGGACCTTACGTGCCAAGCCAAGCACCAATGGGATCTACATCAATGGCAGAGGGCACCTGGTATAACTGGGCCTTCCAGACTGAACATCAATGACATGAGGCAACTGATATAACTGGATCCCCCACACTGAGCATTAATGGTATGGGGCACGCGCTATAACTGGACCATATAAATGGACCACCCAGACTGAAAATCAATGGTATGGGGCAACTGATACAACTGGACCACCCACGCTGAGCATAAATGATATGAGGCACCCAGTATAACTGGATTATATAAATGGACCACCCAGGCTGAACATCAATGGTATAGGGCACCTGGTATAACTGGACCACCCAGACTGTATGGGATAAGGACATGGAACCATAACAATAAACTGAAGACACCCTTACTCCTTCCACACTGATGATCCTCATAGTGCCGCCATCTACTTGTATTGCTACTGATAACATTGAAGCTACAGTGGCCTTTATTGTTCTACTAGATGAAGCCCTGGACTGCAGTCAGTATTATTCTGGTACATTGCTGGTGTGATGGAGATTATATGCCTTTATAATGGACGTGACCACACTGGGACGGACTGGGACACTCCGACATGTCTGGATTTTTTCAGATCTTGTACAACACAGAACGGGGTGTGAACCCAGATAATGACAATGCAGCCTCTCCACTCTTAGCCTTCAGTCTGTGGACCCTTTAATACCTGTCTGCAGGATATCTTACCTTGTGCCTGCCAGCTCAAGCCATAGGCTGAACATACTGCCAAATGGGAGCCGCCCCATGACATGGACCTCTGATGTATAATATGATATGGAACTCTGATGTTCACCATGACATGGACCTCTGATGTATAATATGATATGGAACTCTGATGTCCACCATGACATGGACCTCTGATGTTCACCATGACATGGACCTCTGATGTATAATATGATATGGACCTCTGATGTTCACCATGACATGGACCTCTGATGTTCACCATGACATGGACCTCTGATGTTCACCATGACATGGACCTCTGATGTTCACCATGACATGGACCTCTGGTCTTGACTCTAGCAGTGGGTCTCAGGGGAGCCTCTTCCACACAATGAAGTGGCTCCCTAGGCAAATATCTCAGAGGGGACCAGACAGAACTTAATTTTGTTGTGAAGAGTGTAGGAAGGGTTAGAACCTCTATCGATTATTTATTACTGTTTGTGACCCCATCAAAATTTAAATCTCCCAAAATGGGTGAAAAGCCCACCCCCCACAGTTGGCACTAGAACATTGGAAGATTTCCCCTCTAATGCTGTTCTGATGACAATGTTAGATTCCCCCTCACTGGAAGAGACAGGTAGTGAGTTTATTTCTCCTCGATGGGGAGACAGACAGTAGAATGAAGCTGACAGAGGTGCTAACCCTTCCACATACAGTCTAGATTTACACTTTAACACATATGGGTAATGTGAAGGCCATCTGAGCCCTTCTTGGCCATGGTTTTTAGAAATGGTGGTGCCATAGATTCTCACCCAGCTGAACATGGTGTCATGGTGTTCTCTTAGAGAAGGACTCAGAGACCACATGCAACCTTCTCTTGTAGAAGTTAATGAGCTAAGGCTTGTAAATCAATGAAAGGTCCCCCCTGTAAGTAGGAGGAAACTTGAACCCCTTCCCGGAGAATCGTATTAATAATGTTTGTTCTGTGTAATGTATTCTGTCCAATAAGAAGCCTCTGTAGGCAGTGTTCCTTCCCCGAGCACCGAATATCGTATTTGCCAGGGCCACATCCCAAAGAAAGTAAAGACGGGACAGATGAGTGCTGCTCAGAAGAGGAACTGGCCTTCATAGAGAACAGATCGTGAAAAGGGGCTGGGGGGGGCTCAGATCTTCTACCTGCTGGCCCATCATTGACCCTGAAATGCAGCAAGGTAGAGGGGTGATAAAAGGGTTAACTGTCGCTCATCTTTAATACTCCCACTTCTGGTTGCTATGGGAGACGGCACATCATCGCCATCTTTACTATCTGTGCGGATTAAGTCCCTCTGGGGCCCCATTTTGATGGACTAAACTATATCCTTTTCATAATTCTGTAAATAAAGTTTCAGCTTGTTTTCTATGGAGAAGTTGGCAGCCAGGAAATTGTATTTATGTAAAATGTACATATTTTATACTTCTATTTATATATCGGGGTTCCAAGGATTGCACCCCCATCCCTGCGCAAATTCTTGTACAAAACTGATTGTTACCTGAAGCTGATTGTAAATGAGAAATAAGGGGGATGTCAAATATTCTGAGTATGTGTCTGTTATTTCCTCGCATATGGCGCCATGTGCCAGAACCTCGCCCTCCAAAACATACAGAGAGCAGAAAGGGGGGAGGAGGGGCATACGGGGTGCAGAAAGGGGGAGGAGGGGCATAAGGGGTGCAGAAAGGGGGAGGAGGGGCATATGGGTTGCAGAAAGGGGGAGGAGGGGCATACGGGGTGCAGAAAGGGGGAGGAGGGGCATAAGAGGTGCAGAAAGGGGGAGGAGGGGCATATGGGTTGCAGAAAGGGGGAGGAGGGGCATACGGGGTGCAGAAAGGGGGAGGAGGGGCATACGGGGTGCAGAAAAGGGGAGGAGGGGCATACATGGTGCAGAAAGAAGAAGGAGGGGCATACTGGGTGCAGAAAGAAGGAAGAAGGGGCATACGGGGTGCAGAAAGGGGGAGGAGGGGCATACTGGGTGCAGAAAGAAGGAAGAAGGGGCATACGGGGTGCAGAAAGGGGGAGGAGGGGCATACTGGGTGCAGAAAGAAGGAAGAAGGGGCATACGGGGTGCAGAAAGGGGGAGGAGGGGCATACAGGGTACAGAAAGGGGGAGGAGGGGCATACAGGGTGCAGAAAGGGGGGGGGAGGGGCATACAGGGTGCAGAAAGGGGGGGGAGGGGCATACAGGGTGCAGAAAGGGGGAGGAGGGGCATACTGGGTGCAGAAAGAAGGAAGAAGGGGCATACGGGGTGCAGAAAGGGGGAGGAGGGGCATACAGGGTACAGAAAGGGGGAGGAGGGGCATACGGGGTGCAGAAAGGGGGAGGAGGGGCATACTGGGTGCAGAAAGAAGGAAGAAGGGGCATACGGGGTGCAGAAAGGGGGAGGAGGGGCATACAGGGTGCAGAAAGGGGGGGAGGGGCATACAGGGTGCAGAAAGGGAGAGGAGGGGCATACAGGGTGCAGAAAGGGGGAGGAGGGGCATACAGGATGCAGAAAGGGGGAGGAGGGGCATACAGGGTACAGAAAGGGGAAGGAGGGGCATACTGGGTGCAGAAAGGGGTGGGAGGGGCATACAGGGTGCAGAAAGGGGGAGGAGGGGCATACAGGGTACAGAAAGGGGGAGGAGGGGCATACAGGGTGCAGAAAGGGGTGGGAGGGGCATACAGGGTGCAGAAAGGGCGAGGAGGGGCATACAGGATGCAGAAAGGGGGAGGAGGGGCATACAGGGTACAGAAAGGGGAAGGAGGGGCTTACGGGTGCAGAAAGGGGAAAGAGGGGCATACGGGGTGCAGAAAGGGGGGAGGAGGGGCATACGGGGTGCAGAAAGGGGGAGGAGGGGCATACAGGGTGCAGAAAGAAGAAGGAGGGGCATACTGGGTGCACAAAGAGGAAGGAGGGGCATAAAGGGTGCAGAAAGGGGAAGGAGGGGCAGAAGGGGTGCAGAAAGGGGGGGAGGGGCATAAAGGGTGCAGAAAGGAGGAGGAGGGGCATACAGGGTGCAGAAAGAAGAAGGAGGGGCATACTGGGTGCAGAAAGGGGAAGGAGGGGCATAAAGGGTGCAGAAAGGGGAAGGAGGGGCATAAGGGAAGCAGAAAGGGGGAGGGGCATACGGGGTGCAGAAAGGGGGAGGAGGGGCATATGGGGTGCAGAAGGAAGGAAGGAGGGGCATACTGGGTGCAGAAAGGGGAAGGAGGGGCATACGGTGCAGAAAGGGGGAGGAGGGGCATACTGGGTGCAGAAAGGGGAAGGAGGGGCATACGGGTGCAGAAAGGGGGAGGAGGGGCATACGGGGTGCAGAAAGATGAGGGGGCAGAATGGAGGAAAAGGGGCATATTGGGGGCATAGCTGAGAAGGTCACACCAGAGAAGGAAAGGGGAAGAAGAGCATACTAGAAGAGGGGGAGCATACTGGCAGCAGAGTGGGGCAGAAATGGCATACTAGATGGAGATGGGGAAAAAAACAAGAGGAGGAGGAGCATACTGAGGGCAGAAAGGTGGGAGGAGAATCAGAAATGGGGAGGAGCATAATGGGTGCAGAAAGGGGGAGGAGGGGCATACAGGATGCAGAAAGGGGGAGGAGGGGCATACAGGGTGCAGAAAGGGGAAGGAGGGGCATACTGGGTGCAGAAAGGGGGAGGAGGGACATACTGGGTGCAGAAAGGGGGAGGAGGGGCATACTGGGTGCAGAAAGGGGGAGGAGGGGCATACTGGGTGCAGAAAGGGGGAGGAGGAGCATACTGGGTGCAGAAAGGGGGAGGAGGGGCATACTGGGTGCAGAAAGGGGAAGGAGGGGCATACAGGGTGCAGAAAGGGGAAGGAGGGGCATACAGGGTGCAGAAAGGGGGAGGAGGGGCATACAGGATGCAGAAAGGGGGAGGAGGGGCATACAGGGTGCAGAAAGGGGGAGGAGGGGCATACTGGGTGCAGAAAGGGGGAGGAGGGGCATACTGGGTGCAGAAAGGGGGAGGAGGGGCATACTGGGTGCAGAAAGGGGGAGGAGCGGCATACAGGGTGCAGAAAGGGGAAGGAGGGGCATACTGGGTGCAGAAAGGGGGAGGAGGGGCATACTGGGTGCAGAAAGGGGGAGGAGGGGCATACTGGGTGCAGAAAGGGGAAAGAGGGGCATACGGGGTGCAGAAAGGGGGGAGGAGGGGCTTACGGGTGCAGAAAGGGGAAAGAGGGGCATACGGGGTGCAGAAAGGGGGGAGGAGGGGCATACGGGGTGCAGAAAGAGGAAGGAGGGGCATAAAGGGTGCAGAAAGGGGAAGGAGGGGCATACTGGGTGCAGAAAGGGGAAGGAGGGGCATACGGTGCAGAAAGGGGGAGGAGGGGCATACGGGTGCAGAAAGGGGGAGGAGGGGCATACTGGGTGCAGAAAGGGGGAGGAGGGGCATACTGGGGGCAGAAAGGGGGAGGAGGGGCATACAGGATGCAGAAAGGGGGAGGAGGGGCATACTGGGTGCAGAAAGGGGGAGGAGGGGCATACTGGGTGCAGAAAGGGGGAGGAGGGGCATACAGGGTACAGAAAGGGGGAGGAGGGGCATACATGGGGGCAGAAAGGGGAAGGAGGGGCATACAGGATGCAGAAAGGGGGAGGAGGGGCATACTGGGTGCAGAAAGGGGGAGGAGGGGCATACTGGGTGCAGAAAGGGGGAGGAGGGGCATACTGGGGGCAGAAAGGGGGAGGAGGGGCATACTGGGTGCAGAAAGGGGGAGGAGGGACATACTGGGGGCAGAAAGGGGGAGGAGGGGCATACTGGGTGCAGAAAGGGGGAGGAGGGGCATACTGGGGGCAGAAAGGGGGAGGAGGGGCATACAGGATGCAGAAAGGGGGAGGAGGGGCATACTGGGTGCAGAAAGGGGGAGGAGGGACATACTGGGGGCAGAAAGGGGGAGGAGGGGCATACAGGATGCAGAAAGGGGGAGGAGGGGCATACTGGGTGCAGAAAGGGGGAGGAGGGGCATACAGGGTGCAGAAAGGGGGAGGAGGGGCATACTGGGTGCAGAAAGAGGGAGGAGGGGCATACTGGGTGCATCAGCCTGTCCAGTAGTTTTAGCAGGATGGACTGCAATGTAATTTGGTCCTGAATTGCAACCATAAAGATAGGCTTGCCATGAGATGGCCTTCTTATCAAATCTGCCCACAGATCGTACTTTTCATGTTTCTAAACTAAAATGAACGCTCACCCCATACACCTTCCATCAGCAAGGATTTGGGTTGCAGCAGCGAGAGCAGAATGAGATCGATGAAGGAAGTTCAGCAGCAGCCAACTTCCACGGGACAACCGACTTCCACGGGACATCCGACTTCCATGGGACATCCGACTTCCACGGGACATCCGACTTCCACGGGACATCCGACTTCCACGGGACAACCGACTTCCACGGGACAACCGACTTCCACGGAACATCCGACTTCCACGGGACATCGGACTTCCACGGGACATCCGACTTCCACGGGACAACCGACTTCCATGGGACAACCGACTTCCACGGAACATCCGACTTCCACGGGACATCCGACTTCCACGGGACATCCAACTTCCACGGGACAACCGACTTCCACGGAGGAACATCCGACTTCCACGGGACATCCGACTTCCACGGGACATCCAACTTCCACGGGACATCCGACTTCCACGGGACAACCGACTTCCACGGGACATCCAACTTCCACGGGACAACCGACTTTCACGGGACAACCGACTTCCACGGGTCATCCGACTTCCACGGGTCATCCGACTTCCACGGGACAACCGACTTCAATGGGACAAACGACTTCCACGGTCATCCGACTTCCACGGGGCATCCGACTTCCACGGGACAACCGACTTCCATGGGACAAACAACTTCCACGGTCATCCGACTTCCACGGGACAACCGACTTCCACGGGTCATCCGACTTCCACGGGACAACCGACTTCCACGGGACAACCGACTTCCACGGATCATCCGACTTCCACGGGACAACTGACTTCCACGGGAGGGTCAACCGACTTCCACGGATCATCCGACTTCCACGGGTCATCCGACTTCCACAGGACAACCGACTTCCACGGGACAACTGACTTCCACGGGTCATCCGACTTCCACGGGACAACCGACTTCCATGGGACATCTGACTTCCACGGGACAACCGACTTCCATGGGACAAACAACTTCCACGGGTCATCCGACTTCCACGGGACAACCGACTTCCACGGGACATCCGACTTCCACGGGACAACCAACTTCCACGGGACAACCGACTTCCATGGAACATCCGACTTCCACGGGACATCCGACTTCCACGGGACATCCAACTTCCATGGGACAACCGACTTCCACGGGACAACCGACTTCCACGGAACATCCGACTTCCACGGGACATCCAACTTCCACGGGACAACCGACTTCCACGGAACATCCAACTTCCACGGGACATCCGACTTCCACGGGACAACCGACTTCCACGGGACAACCGACTTTCACGGGACAACCGACTTCCACGGGTCATCCGACTTCCACGGGTCATCCGACTTCCACGGGACATCCGACTTCCACGGGACAACCGACTTCCACGGGACAAACGACTTCCACGGTCATCCGACTTCCACGGGACAACTGACTTCCACGGGACAACCGACTTCCATGGGACAAACAACTTCCACGGGTCATCCAACTTCCACGGGACAACCGACTTCCACGGGACAACCGACTTCCACGGAACATCCGACTTCCACGGGACATCCGACTTCCACGGGACAACCGACTTCCACGGAACATCCGACTTCCACGGGACATCCGACTTCCACGGGACAACCGACTTCCACGGGACATCCAACTTCCATGGGACAACCGACTTTCACGGGACAACCGACTTCCACGGGACAACCGACTTCCACGGGTCATCCGACTTCCACGGGACAACCGACTTCCATGGGACAAACAACTTTCACGGTCATCCGACTTCCACTGGACAACTGACTTCCACGGGACAACTGACTTCCACGGGACAACCGACTTCCTTGGGACAACCGACTTCCACGGGTCATCCGACTTCCACGGGACAACCAACTTCCACGGGTCATCCGACTTCCACGGGACAACCGACTTCCACGGGACAACCGACTTCCACGGGACAACCGACTTCCACGGGTCATCCGACTTCCACGGGACAACCGACTTCCACGGGACAACCGACTTCCACGGGTCATCCGACTTCCACGGGACAACCGACGGGACATCTGACTTCCACGGGACATCCGACTTCCATGGGACATCCGACTTCCACGGGACAACCTACTTCCACGGGACAACCGACTTCCATGGGACAACCGACTTCCATGGGACATCCGACTTCCACGGGTCATCCGACAGGACATCTGACTTCCACGGGACATCCGACTTCCACGGGACATCCGACTTCCACGGGACAACCTACTTCCACGGGTCATCCGACTTTCACGGGACATCCGACTTCCACGGGACATCCGACTTCCACGGGACATCCGACTTCCACGGGACAACCGACTTCCACGGGACAACCGACTTCCACGGGACAACCGACTTCCACGGGACAACCGACTTCCACAGGTCATCCGACTTCCACGGGACAACCGACGGGACATCTGACTTCCACGGGACATCCGACTTCCACGGGACATCCGACTTCCACGGGACAACCTACTTCCACGGGACAACTGACTTCCACGGGACAACCGACTTCCATGGGACATTCGACTTCCACGGGTCATCCGACTTCCATGGGACATCTGACTTCCACGGGACAACCGACTTCCATGGGACATCCGACTTCCACGGGTCATCCGACAGGACATCTGACTTCCACGGGACATCCGACTTCCACGGGACATCCGACTTCCACGGGACAACCGACTTCCACGGGACAAGGACCATCCTTGGAATACATTGTCTCAGCCATTCACCACTCCAAGAGAACTTGTGCTCTCTGGAGGTTTTCTGGCTGTGATCTCTCCTTCCCTCGTCCTTTCTCCAGTCTGTCTTCGGTAATCTTGGCCATTTATTAGGGACAAGTGGTGAGTTTTCTCAAACGTGGCTTCATGTTACACATTTTACCTTTTTCAAAATATCATTAAATAATTTTACTGTAAAAAAAACAAAAAAAAATCAACCTTAATTCTAATAAAGAAGAAGAAGGAGGAGGGGGCTGGGACTTTATATGAGGCTTTGGACGGAAAGGGGAAGGAGGATGACCCATCGGATTGGGGAAAGTTTGGGACTTTATATGAGGCTTTGGACGATAGTAGAACCAATGGCTCCATCCCTGTTATATGAAACGATTGGGGGAAGTTTGGGACTTTATTTGAGGCTTTGGACGATAGTAGGACCAATTCCTCCATCCCTGTTATATGAAACGATTGGGGAAAGTTTGGGACTTTATTTGAGGCTTTGGACGATAGTAGGACCAATTCCTCCATCCCTGTTATATGAAATGATTAGGGAAAGTTTGGGACTTTATTTGAGGCTTTGGACGATAGTAGAACCAATGGCTCCATCCCTGTTATATGAAACGATTGGGGGAAGTTTGGGACTTTATTTGAGGCTTTGGACGATAGTAGGACCAATTCCTCCATCCCTGTTATATGAAACGATTGGGGAAAGTTTGGGACTTTATTTGAGGCTTTGGACGATAGTAGGACCAATTCCTCCATCCCTGTTATATGAAACGATTGAAAAAGGGGGAGGAGGGGCATACTGGGTGCAGAAAGGGGGAGGAGGGGCATACTGGGGGCAGAAAGGGGGAGGAGGGGCATACTGGGTGCAGAAAGGGGGAGGAGGGGCATACTGGGTGCAGAAAGGGGGAGGAGGGGCATACTGGGGGCAGAAAGGGGGAGGAGGGGCATACTGGGGGCAGAAAGGGGGAGGAGGGGCATACTGGGTGCAGAAAGGGGGAGGAGGGGCATACTGGGTGCAGAAAGGGGGAGGAGGGGCATACTGGGGGCAGAAAGGGGGAGGAGGGGCATACTGGGTGCAGAAAGGGGGAGGAGGGGCATACTGGGGGCAGAAAGGGGGAGGAGGGGCATACTGGGTGCAGAAAGGGGGAGGAGGGGCATACTGGGTGCAGAAAGGGGGAGGAGGGGCATACTGGGTGCATCAGCCTGTCCAGTAGTTTTAGCAGGATGGACTGCAATGTAATTTGGTCCTGAATTGCAACCATAAAGATAGGCTTGCCATGAGATGGCCTTCTTATCAAATCCGCCCACAGATCTTACTTTTCATGTTTCTAAACTAAAATGAACGCTCACCCCATACACCTTCCATCAGCAAGGATTTGGGTTGCAGCAGCGAGAGCAGAATGAGATCGATGAAGGAAGTTCAGCAGCAGCCAACTTCCACGGGACAACCGACTTCCACGGGACAACCGACTTCCATGGGACAACCGACTTCCACGGGACATCCAACTTCCAAGGGACAACCGACTTCCACGGGTCATCCGACTTCCACGGGAAAACCGACGGGACATCTGACTTCCACGGGACATCCGACTTCCACGGAACATCCGACTTCCACGGGACATCCGACTTCCACGGGACATCTGACTTCCACAGGACAACCGACTTCCATGGGACAAACAACTTCCACGGTCATCCGACTTCCATGGGACATCTGACTTCCACAGGACAAACAACTTCCACGGGTCATCCGACTTCCACCGGACATCCGACTTCCACGGGACAACCAACTTCCACGGGACAACCGACTTCCACGGAACATCCGACTTCCACGGGACATCCGACTTCCACGGGACATCCAACTTCCACGGGACAACCGACTTCCACGGAGGAACATCCGACTTCCACGGGACATCCGACTTCCACGGGACATCCGACTTCCACGGGACATCTGACTTCCACGGGACAACCGACTTCCACGGGACATCCAACTTCCACGGGACAACCGACTTTCACGGGACAACCGACTTCCACGGGTCATCCGACTTCCACGGGTCATCCGACTTCCACGGGACAACCGACTTCCATGGGACAAACGACTTCCACGGTCATCCGACTTCCACGGGGCATCCGACTTCCATGGGACAACCGACTTCCATGGGACAAACAACTTCCACGGTCATCCGACTTCCACGGGACAACCGACTTCCACGGGTCATCCGACTTCCACGGGACAACCGACTTCCACGGGACAACCGACTTCCACGGATCATCCGACTTCCACGGGACAACTGACTTCCACGGGAGGGTCAACCGACTTCCACGGATCATCCGACTTCCACGGGTCATCCGACTTCCACAGGACAACCGACTTCCACGGGACAACTGACTTCCACGGGTCATCCGACTTCCACGGGACAACCGACTTCCATGGGACATCTGACTTCCACGGGACAACCGACTTCCATGGGACAAACAACTTCCACGGGTCATCCGACTTCCACGGGACAACCGACTTCCACGGGACATCCGACTTCCACGGGGCAACCAACTTCCACGGGACAACCGACTTCCATGGAACATCCGACTTCCACGGGACATCCGACTTCCACGGGACATCCAACTTCCACAGAACATCCGACTTCCACGGGACAACCGACTTCCACGGGACAACCGACTTCCACGGGACAACCGACTTCCACGGAACATCCGACTTCCACGGGACATCCAACTTCCACGGGACAACCGACTTCCACGGAACATCCAACTTCCACGGGACATCCGACTTCCACGGGACAACCGACTTCCACGGGACAACCGACTTCCACGGAACATCCGACTTCCACGGGACATCCAACTTCCACGGGACAACCGACTTCCACGGAACATCCAACTTCCACGGGACATCCGACTTCCACGGGACAACCGACTTCCACGGGACAACCGACTTTCACGGGACAACCGACTTCCACGGGTCATCCGACTTCCACGGGTCATCCGACTTCCACGGGACATCCGACTTCCACGGGACAACTGACTTCCACGGGACAACCGACTTCCATGGGACAAACAACTTCCACGGGTCATCCAACTTCCACGGGACAACCGACTTCCACGGGACAACCGACTTCCACGGAACATCCGACTTCCACGGGACATCCGACTTCCACGGGACAACCGACTTCCACGGAACATCCGACTTCCACGGGACATCCGACTTCCACGGGACAACCGACTTCCACGGGACATCCAACTTCCATGGGACAACCGACTTTCACGGGACAACCGACGTCCACGGGACAACCGACTTCCACGGGTCATCCGACTTCCACGGGACAACCGACTTCCATGGGACAAACAACTTTCACGGTCATCCGACTTCCACTGGACAACTGACTTCCACGGGACAACTGACTTCCACGGGACAACCGACTTCCTTGGGACAACCGACTTCCACGGGTCATCCGACTTCCACGGGACAACCAACTTCCACGGGTCATCCGACTTCCACGGGACAACCGACTTCCACGGGACAACCGACTTCCACGGGACAACCGACTTCCACGGGTCATCCGACTTCCACGGGACAACCGACTTCCACGGGACAACCGACTTCCACGGGTCATCCGACTTCCACGGGACAACCGACGGGACAACCGACTTCCACGGGACAACCGACTTCCATGGGACATCCGACTTCCACGGGTCATCCGACAGGACATCTGACTTCCACGGGACATCCGACTTCCACGGGACATCCGACTTCCACGGGACAACCTACTTCCACGGGTCATCCGACTTTCACGGGACATCCGACTTCCACGGGACATCCGACTTCCACGGGACATCCGACTTCCACGGGACAACCGACTTCCACGGGACAAGGACCATCCTTGGAATACATTGTCTCAGCCATTCACCACTCCAAGAGAACTTGTGCTCTCTGGAGGTTTTCTGGCTGTGATCTCTCCTTCCCTCGTCCTTTCTCCAGTATGTCTTCGGTAATCTTGGCCATTTATTAGGGACAAGTGGTGAGTTTTCTCAAACGTGGCTTCATGTTACACATTTTACCTTTTTCAAAATATCATTAAATAATTTTACTGTAAAAAAAACAAAAAAAAATCAACCTTAATTCTAATAAAGAAGAAGAAGGAGGAGGGGGCTGGGACTTTATATGAGGCTTTGGACGGAAAGGGGAAGGAGGATGACCCATCGGATTGGGGAAAGTTTGGGACTTTATATGAGGCTTTGGACGATAGTAGAACCAATGCCTCCATCCCTGTTATATGAAACGAATGGGGGAAGTTTGGGACTTTATTTGAGGCTTTGGACGATAGTAGGACCAATTCCTCCATCCCTGTTATATGAAACGATTGGGGGAAGTTTGTGACTTTATTTGAGGCTTTGGACGATAGTAGAACCAATGGCTCCATCCCTGTTATATGAAACGATTGGGGGAAGTTTGGGACTTTATTTGAGGCTTTGGACGATAGTAGGACCAATTCCTCCATCCCTGTTATATGAAACGATTGGGGAAAGTTTGGGACTTTATTTGAGGCTTTGGACGATAGTAGGACCAATTCCTCCATCCCTGTTATATGAAACGATTGGGGGAAGTTTGTGACTTTATTTGAGGCTTTGGACGATAGTAGGACCAATTCCTCCATCCCTGTTATATGAAACGATTGGGGAAAGTTTGGGACTTTATTTGAGGCTTTGGACGATAGTAGGACCAATTCCTCCATCCCTGTTATATGAAACGATTGGGGGAAGTTTGGGACTTTATTTGAGGCTTTGGACGATAGTAGGACCAATTCCTCCATCTCTGTTATATGAAACGATTGGGGAAAGTTTGGGACTTTATATGAGGCTTTGGACGGAAAGGGGAAGGAGGATGACCCATCGGATTGGGGAAAGTTTGGGACTTTATTTGAGGCTTTGGACGATAGTAGAACCAATTCCTCCATCCCTGTTATATGAAACGATTGGGGGAAGTTTAGGACTTTATATGAATCGTGTCGCCGAGGAGACACAAGGACAGGGTGTGTCTGGTGGAGAATAAATAATAAGAACCACATATGTGATATAAAAGTACAATACATGATGAAAAAGGATAAAATACATATAATTTATCTCATACAGAATGATAACAATGATAATAAAATAACATAATAATATATTCATTCATATTGTAAGCATTGATGAAAGACAAACTCATTAACATGTGTCTCCATAATATACAGATAAAATAGAATCTTGATTGAATTGGGGATCTCCAATACGATTATCATGTGTAATATTGGTAATAATCTTCAATTGTAATCAAGAGGAGCATCTAATAGCTCAACACATTGTATAGTTACATAGAAGGTGAGGGTGAAAAAAGACACAAGTCCATCAAGTCCAACCTATGTGTGTGATTATATGTCAGTATTACATTGTATATCCCTGTATATTGCGGTCATTCAGGTGATTATCTAATAGTTTCTTGAAGCTATCAATGCTCCCCGCTGAGACCACCGCCTGTGGAAGGGAATTCCACATCCTTGCCGCTCTTACAGTAAAGAACCCTCTACATAGTTTAAGGTTAAACCTCTTTTCTTCTAATTGTAATGAGTGGCCACGAGTCTTATTAAACTCTCTTCTGCGAAAAAGTTTTCTCCCTATTGTGGGGTCACCAGTCCGGTATTTATATATTGTGGGGTCACCAGTCCAGTATTTATATATTGTGGGGTCACCAGTCCGGTATATATATATATTGTGGGGTCACCAGTCCGGTATTTATATATTGTGGGGTCACCAGTCCGGTATTTGTATATTGTGGGGTCACCAGTCTGGTATTTATATATTGTGGGGTCACCAGTCTGGTATTTATATATTGTGGGGTCACCAGTCTGGTATTTATATATTGTGGGGTCACCAGTCCGGTATTTGTATATTGTGGGGTCACCAGTCCGGTATTTATATATTGTGGGGTCACCAGTCCGGTATTTATATATTGTGGGGTCACCAGTCCGGTATTTATATATTGTGGGGTCACCAGTCCGGTATTTATATATTGTAGGGTCACCAGTCCGGTATTTGTATATTGTGGGGTCACCAGTCCGGTATTTATATATTGTGGGGTCACCAGTCCGGTATTTATATATTGTGGGGTCACCAGTCCGGTATTTATATATTGTGGGGTCACCAGTCCGGTATTTGTATATAGTGGGGTCTCCAGTCTGGTATTTATATATTGTGGGGTCACCAGTCTGGTATTTATATATTGTGGGGTCACCAGTCCGGTATTTGTATATTGTGGGGTCACCAGTCCGGTATTTATATATTGTGGGGTCACCAGTCCGGTATTTGTATATTGTGGGGTCACCAGTCCGGTATTTGTATATTGTGGGGTCACCAGTCCGGTATTTATATATTGTGGGGTCACCAGTCCGGTATTTATATATTGTGGGGTCACCAGTCCGGTATTTATATATTGTGGGGTCACCAGTCCGGTATTTATATATTGTGGGGTCACCAGTCCGGTATTTATATATTGTGGGGTCACCAGTCCGGTATTTGTATATTGTGGGGTCACCAGTCCGGTATTTATATATTGTGGGGTCACCAGTCCGGTATTTGTATATTGTGGGGTCACCAGTCCGGTATTTGTATATTGTGGGGTCACCAGTCCGGTATTTATATATTGTGGGGTCACCAGTCCGGTATTTATATATTGTGGGGTCACAAGTCCGGTATTTATATATTGTGGGGTCACCAGTCCGGTATTTGTATATTGTGGGGTCACCAGTCCGGTATTTATATATTGTGGGGTCACCAGTCCGGTATTTGTATATTGTGGGGTCACCAGTCCGGTATTTATACAATGAAATCATATCCCCTCTCAAGCGTCTCTTCTCCAGAGAGAATAAGTTCAGAGCTCACAACCTTTCCTCATAACTAAGATCCTCCAGACCCTTTATTAGCTTTGTTGCCCTTCTTTGTACTCGCTCCATTTCCAGTACATCCTTCCTGAGGACTGGTGCCCAGAACTGGACAGCATACTCCAGGTGCGGCCGGACCAGAGTCTTCTAGAGCGGGAGAATTATCGTTTTATCTCTGGAGTTGATCTCCTTTTTAAAGCCAATATTCTGGCATTAGGGTTAGGATTAGGGTTGGAGTTAGGATTAGGGCTGGCATTAGGGTTAGGATTAGGGTTGGAGTTAGGATTAGGGCTGGCATTAGGGTTAGGATTAGGGTTGGAGTTAGTATTAGGGTTGGAGTTAGGATTAGGGCTGGCATTAGGGTTAGGATTGGGTTGGCATTAGGGTTAGGATTAGGGCTGGCATTAGGGTTAGGATTGGGTTGGCATTAGGGTTAGGATTGGGTTGGCATTAGGGTTAGGATTGGGCTGGCATTAGGGTTGGAGTTAGAATTGGGTTGATAGTTATTCCCGCACTATCATATATGGGTGTCTACAAGTATGGAAAAGCTGCTTGCACCGCAAAGGGTCCCACTTGGCCCTACAATGGAAGTAAATGAAGGGAACGGTGCTGTGCTAATCCAGCAGAAGGTAGAAAATGTTGTTAAAGGTAGTGGTGTATAACATATACCCTAGTAGGTAGATATGTGTACTAATTAAGTATCACAACATAAAGCTGTGGAGCTAAAAGTATCAAAAATAAAAAAATCTATAAAGTGCCAAGTGCATAAATAGTATAACATAAACTTGCTAATATTGTGAATAATGTTTAAATAGGTGACATGGTGTCAAACACATCAGTGCAGCCAATACAGAGCCCTAGTGAGGGTATACACTAAAGAGCTCAAATAACAGAACGGCATAGATACAATATTATGTAATAGTATATTAATCAAATAAATATAAATGCAACTGGTGACAAAAGAAGTACGATACAGTGCAGAGAATGCTGCAATCCTGTGTATCATGCACAAACAGGGGTATACTGTGATGTCACTGTGTGAAAATACACACGGTGACAAATATTCGTCAGATGCAATATATACGCATAGGAAGGTACACAATATAGTGCCTAGTGAAATAAATCAAATAAATGAAGTGACGGAGGTATTAGTCCATAGTGGATAAATAAAACATCCAGTGATTTCACACCAAGCAAGAAGATTCTTCGCAGGGTATAAGGTGAGTGTAGACCATATGGTGAGTGTAGACCATATGGTGAGTGTAGACCATATGGTGAGTGTAGACCATAAGGTGAGTGTAGACCATAAGGTGAGTGTAGACCATATGGTGAGTGTAGACCATAAGGTGAGTGTAGACCATAAGGTGAGTGTAGACCATATGGTGAGTGTAGACCATATGGTGAGTGTAGACCATAAGGTGAGTGTAGACCATTAAGTGAGTGTAGACCATAAGGTGAGTGTAGACCATAAGGTGAGTGTAGACCATTAAGTGAGTGTAGACCATATGGTGAGTGTAGACCATAAGGTGAGTGTAGACCATAAGGTGAGTGTAGACCATATGGTGAGTGTAGAAGTGTAGATCATATGGTGAGTGTAGACCATATGGTGAGTGTAGACCATATGGTGAGTGTAGACCATAAGGTGAGTGTAGACCATAAGGTGAGTGTAGACCATATGGTGAGTGTAGACCATATGGTGAGTGTAGACCATATGGTGAGTGTAGACCATAAGGTGTATCAACCAGGGAAAGTAACACCGTGACTCCTCTTTGTGACAAGAAATCCTGCACTGGTAATGGCCCCTTAGCACATCTCACCAGGATAACAGCATAAACAGCAGAGCTGATATAGGCTCCTTTTCATAAACCTGGACCCGGCTATGTTCTCCAGACTCTAGGTCCCTCCAGAGATGTAATGGCCATAGATGGAAGAAAGGGAATGCCTCATAGTGTAGTATTACATTTGCAAACAGTCAAAGTTTATTAGGTAAAAGTACTCACATAGAAAACTCAGCAATATAGCGTATCACCGACGAGCAGGGAGCTCGTATACGTCCATCAATGGAATGTGCCTCTCCTGTACCTACGCGTGACGTCATTTGCCTCGTGACTTCATCAGGGGATACTAGAGGGCACTGAATGTTGTCCTTAAATAGTAATGGTCTAATGCAGTATACGGCGGCCATTTTCTTGTAGCTACATGGGAAAGTGCCATAGCGGCCATTTTCCGGGAGACTAATGGAGGCAGCCATATTTTAGGTTGTCTAAACAATAGCACGGCTGCAAATACACTTGCTAGCGGTGTTTGTTGCCATAGACCATACAATGTATAATAGAGTTAGAATTAGTGCTAAGGTTGGCATTAGGGATATCGTTAAGGTTGGCATTAGGGATATAGTTAGGGTTGGCATTAGGGATAGAGTTAGGATTAGGGTTGGCATTAGGGTTAGAGTTAGGATTAGGGTTGGCATTAGGGATAGAGTTAGGATTAGGGTTGGCATTAGGGTTAGAGTTAGGATTAGGTTGGCATTAGGGTTAGGATTAGGGTTAGTGTAACGATAAGGGTCGGCATTAGTGTTAGTATTGGGGTTAATGTTAGGGTTGGCATTAGGGTTAGAGTTGAGGTTAGGGTTGGCATTAGGGTTAAAGTTAGAATTAGGGTTTGCATTAGGGTTAGGATTAGGGTTAGAGTTATTATTAGGGTTGGCATTAGGGTTAGGAATAGGGTTGGAGTTAGGATTGGGCTGGCATTAGGGTTAGGATTAGAGTTAGTATTAGGGTTGGCATTAGGGTTAGGATTAGGGTTGGAGTTAGGATTAGGGCTGGCATTAGGGTTAGGATTAGGGTTAGAGTTAGTATTAGGGCTGGCATTAGGGTTAGGATTAGGGTTGGAGTTAGGAATGGGTTGGCATTAGGGTTAGGATTAGTGTTGGAGTTAGTATTAGGGTTGGCATTGAAGTTAGGATTAGGGTTGGCATTAGGGATAGAGTTAGAGTTGTCATTAGAGATAGAGTTAGGCTTAGGGTTGGCATTAGGGTTAGAGTTAAGATTAGGGTTAGCATTAGGGTTAGAGTTAAGATTAGGGTTGGTATTAAGGTTAGAGTTAGGATTAGGGTTGGCATTAAAGATAGGATTAGGGTTAGAGTTAGGACTGATTTGGAATTAGGGTTAGGATTAGGGTTAGTGTAACGATAAGGGTTGGCATTAGTGTTAGTATTGGTGTTAATGTTAGGGTTGGCATCAGAGATACAATTAGGATTAGGGTTGGCATTAGGGTTAGAGTTGAGGTTAGGGTTGGCATTAGGGTTAAAGTTAGAATTAGGGTTTGCATTAGGGTTAGAATTAGGGTTAGAGTTATTATTAGGGCTGGCATTAGGGTTAGGAATAGGGTTAGAGTTATTATTAGGGCTGGCATTAGGGTTAGGAATAGGGTTAGAGTTAGTATTAGGGTTGGCATTAGGGTTAGGATTAGGGTTGGAGTTAGGATTAGGGCTGGCATTAGGGTTAGGATTAGGGTTGGAGTTAGAATTAGTGCTAGGGTTGGCATTAGGGATAGAGTTAGGATTAGGGTTGGCATTAGGTTTAGGGATAGAGTTAGGATTAGGGTTGGCATTTGGGATAGAGTTAGGATTAGGGTTGGCATTGAAGTTAGGATTAGGGTTGCCATTAGGGTTAGAGTTAGGGTTATCATTAGGGATAGAGTTAGGCTTAGGGTTGGCATTAGGGTTAGAGTTAAGATTAGGGTTGGCATTAGGGTTAGAGTTAATATTAGGGTTGGCATTAGGGTTAGAGTTAAGATTAGGGTTGGTATTAAGGTTAGAGTTAGGATTAGGGTTGGCATTAAAGATAGGATTAGGGTTAGTGTAACGATAAGGGTTGGCATTAGTGTTAGTAGTGGGGTAAATGTTAGGGTTGGCATTAGAGATAGATTTAGGATTAGGGTTGGCATTAGGGTTAGAGTTGAGGTTAGGGTTGGCATTAGGGTTAGAGTTGAGGTTAGGGTTGGCATTAGGGTTAGAGTTGAGGTTAGGGTTGGCATTAGGGTTAGAGTTGAGGTTAGGGTTGGCATTAGGGTTAGAGTTAGAATTGGGGTTTGCATTAGGGTTAGGATTAGGGATAGAGTTAGTATTAGGGTTGGCATTAGGGTTAGGATTAGGGTTGGAGGTAGGATTGGGTTGGCATTAGGGTTAGAGTTAGGGTTGGCATTAGGGTTAGAGTTAGAATTAGTGCTAGGGTTGGCATTAGGGTTATAGTTAGAATTAGTGCTAGGGTCGGCATTAGGGTTAGAGTTAGGATTAGGGTTGGCATTAGGGTTAGAGTTAGGATTAGGGTTGGCATCAGGTTTAGGGATAGAGTTAGGATTAGGGTTGGCATTAGGGTTAGAGTTAGGATTAGGGTTGGCATTAGGGTTAGAGTTAGGATTAGGGTTGGCATCAGGTTTAGGGATAGAGCTAGGATTAGGGTTGGCATTAGGTTTATAGATAAAGTTAGGATTAGGGTTGGCATTAAAGTTAGGATTAGGGTTCACATTTTCGGGGACTGCTTTTTCCAGCTGTCACTTTCCACCGATGTGCCATGGGCTATTCTTCCTCAGCTCCCGGGGCTGATGACCTTCCTGGTTGGCCTCCGGCTCTCCACACTTGCACCCAGTTTTATAGTTGATCTGTTACGTATGATTTGTTGTATACATTTTTATATCTTTTCCATCCTCCTTGTATAGATGGACCCAGGGCTTTTTTTCTCAGAAAATAGGTGTAGGAACTCACCCTCCCCAGCCAACTCTCCACCCCCAATTCTGTCATTCCACGGGGAGAGAAGTAAAGCGACACCAAATCCACGTAGGCCCAAAAGGCACAGCGTGTGGCACTTAGAAGCGCATAACACACAGGGCTCAGGAAAGTGTACTCTGGAGTGATGAGGTGTGTGTTTTATACAGGGCACTTACATATCTCCCCCAATGTAACCATCTATTGCTCACCTCTGTGCCCCCCATTCAAACCTCACCTTGTCCACAGCTCACCTCCTCTTCCCTCTTGTTCACGGCTCACCTCCTCTTCCCTCCTGTCCACAGCTCACCTCTTCTTCCCTCCTGTCCATGGCTCACCTCTTCTTCCCTCCTGTCCACGGCTCACCTCTTCTTCCCCCCTGTCCACAGCTCACCTCTTCTTCCCTCCTGTCCACAGCTCACCTGTTCTTCCCTCCTGTCCACGGCTCGACCTCTTCTTCCCTCCTGTCCACGGCTCACCTCTTCTTCCCTCCTGTCCACGGCTCACCTCTTCTTCCCTCCTGTCCACGGCTCACCTCTTCTTCCCTCCTGTCCACGGCTCACCTCTTCTTCCCTCTTGTCCACGGCTCACCTCTTCTTCCCTCCTGTCCATGGCTCACCTCTTTTTCCCCCCGTCTGCAGCTAACTTCTTTTTTCCCCTGTCCACAGCTCACCTCTTCTTCCCTCCTGTCCACGGCTCACCTCTTCTTCCCTCCTGTCCATGGCTCACCTCTTCTTCCCTCTTGTCCACGGCTCACCGCTTCTTCCTTCCTGTCCCTCCTGTCCACGGCTCACCTCTTCTTCCCTCCTGTCCATGGCTCACCTCTTTTTCCCTCCTGTCCACGGCTCACCTCTTCTTCCCTCTTGTCCACAGCTCACCTCTTCTTCCCCCCGTCCATGGCTCACCTCTTTTTCCCTCCTGTCCACGGCTCACCTCTTCTTCCCTCTTGTCCACGGCGCACCTCTTCTTCCCTCCTCTCCATGGCTCACCTCTTCTTCCCTCTTGTCCACGGCGCACCTCTTCTTCCCTCCTGTCCATGGCTCACCTCTTCTTCCCTCTTGTCCACAGCTCAACTCTTCTTCCCTCCTGTCCACGGCTCACCTCTTCTTCCCTCTTGTCCACGGCACACCTCTTCTTCCCTCCTGTCCACGGCTCACCTCTTCTTCCCTCTTGTCCATAGCTCACCTCCTCTTCCCTCCTGTCCACGGCTCACCTCTTCTTCCCTCCTGTCAACGGCTCACCTCTTCTTCCCTCCTGTCTACGGCTCACCTCTTCTTCCCTCCTGTCCACGGCTCACCTCTTCTTCACTCCTGTCCACGGCTCACCTCTTCTTCCCTCCTGTCCATGGCTCACCTCTTCTTCCCTCTTGTCCACGGCGCACCTCTTCTTCCCTCCTGTCCACGGCTCACCTCTTCTTCCCTCCTGTCATCGCGTCACCTCTTCTTCCCTCCTGTCTACGGCTCACCTCTTCTTCCCTTCTGTCCACGGCTCACCTCTTCTTCCCTCTTGTCCACGGCTCACCTCTTCTTCCCTCTTGTCCACGGCTCACCTCTTCTTCCCTATTGTTCACGGCTCACCTCTTCTTCCCTCCTGTCCACAGCTCACCTCTTCTTCCCTCCTGTCCACGGCTCACCTCTTCTTCCCTCTTGTCCACGGCTCACCTCTTCTTCCCTCTTGTTCACGGCTCACCTCTTCTTCCCTCCTGTCCACAGCTCACCTCTTTTTCCCTCCTGTCCACGGCTCACCTCTTCTTCCCTCTTGTCCACAGCTCACCTCTTCTTCCCCCCGTCCATGGCTCACCTCTTTTTCCCTCCTGTCCACGGCTCACCTCTTCTTCCCTCTTGTCCACGGCGCACCTCTTCTTCCCTCCTGTCCACGGCTCACCTCTTCTTCCCCCCGTCTGCAGCTAACTTCTTTTTTCCCCTGTCCACAGCTCACCTCTTCTTCCCTCCTGTCCATGGCTCACCTCTTCTTCCCTCCTGTCCACGGCTCACCTCTTCTTCCCTCTTGTCCACGGCTCACCTCTTCTTCCCTCCTGTCCACGGCTCACCTCTTCTTCCCCCCGTCTGCAGCTAACTTCTTTTTTCCCCTGTCCACAGCTCACCTCTTCTTCCCTCCTGTCCACGGCTCACCTCTTCTTCCCTCCTGTCCACGGATCACCTCTTCTTCCCTCTTGTCCACGGCTCACCGCTTCTTCCCTCCTGTCCCTCCTGTCCACGGCTCACCTCTTCTTCCCTCCTGTCCATGGCTCACCTCTTTTTCCCTCCTGTCCACGGCTCACCTCTTCTTCCCTCTTGTCCACAGCTCACCTCTTCTTCCCACCGTCCATGGCTCACCTCTTTTTCCCTCCTGTCCACGGCTCACCTCTTCTTCCCTTTTGTCCACGGCGCACCTCTTCTTCCCTCCTGTCCACGACTCACCTCTTCTTCCTTCCTGTCCACGGCTCACCTCTTCTTCCCTCTTGTCCACGGAGCACCTCTTCTTCCCTCCTGTCCATGGCTCACCTCTTCTTCCCTCTTGTCCACAGCTCACCTCTTCTTCCCTCCTGTCCACGGCTCACCTCTTCTTCCCTCTTGTCCACGGCGCACCTCTTCTTCCCTCCTGTCCATGGCTCACCTCTTCTTCCTTCCTGTCCACGGCTCACCTCTTCTTCCCTCTTGTCCACGACACACCTCTTCTTCCCTCCTGTCCACGGCTCACCTCTTCTTCCCTCTTGTCCATAGCTCACCTCCTCTTCCCTCCTGTCCACGGCTCACCTCTTCTTCCCTCCTGTCAATGGCTCACCTCTTCTTCCCTCCTGTCTACGGCTCACCTCTTCTTCCCTCCTGTCCACGGCTCACCTCTTCTTCACTCCTGTCCACGGCTCACCTCTTCTTCCCTCCTGTCCATGGCTCACCTCTTCTTCCCTCTTGTCCACGGCGCACCTCTTCTTCCCTCTTGTCCACGGCTCACCTCTTCTTCCCTCCTGTCCACGGCTCACCTCTTCTTCCCTCCTGTCATCGGGTCACCTCTTCTTCCCTCCTGTCTACGGCTCACCTTTTCTTCCCTTCTGTCCACGGCTCACCTCTTCTTCCCTCTTGTCCACGGCTCACCTCTTCTTCCCTCTTGTTCACGGCTCACCTCTTCTTCCCTCTTGTCCATAGCTCACCTCCTCTTCCCTCCTGTCCACAGCTCACCTCTTCTTCCCTCCTGTCCACAGCTCACCTCTTCTTCCCTCCTGTCCACAGCTCACCTCTTCTTCCCTCCTGTCCACGGCTCACCTCTTCTTCCCTCCTGTCCACTGCTCACCTCTTCTTCCCTCCTGTCCATGGCTCACCTCTTCTTCCCTCCTGTCCACGGCTCACCTCTTCTTCCCTCTTGTCCTTTGCTCACCTCTTCTTTCCCCTGTCCCTCCTCAAATCTGCACCCCTGTCCACATGTCATCTTAGCACCCCCCACAACTCACCTTTGTACCCCCTGTCAACAATTCAACTCTGCAGCCCCCACATCTACAGCTTACACCCCCAGTCCAACTACAGCTTGCTTCTACCCCCCTTCCACATTTCACTACTGCACCCCCATCTACAGATTACCCCAATCCACAGCTTTCAGCTCTCCAACTTTCACCTCCTCACCCCCTGTCACCTTCAAACAACCTGCCAACCCCCCCTTACCAGCTCTTGCCACTGTACCACCTGCCCCCCCCCCCACTACTTAGCACTTTGCACAAATTCTCCCCCTTTCCAGCTCTAACAAATTCACCCCCACTGCAGTCCACAGCTGTCACTCTCCCCTGCAGGTGCCACTCTCCCCGCACCCCTTCCCTCCCCCCCATAGTTTCCAGTGCACTCACCTCCTCTCCAGGCTTTTTTCCACACTGCAGTTCCGGCCGAACACTTTACTCGGCTCAGAGCTGAACAAGTCTGACAGGGAGGTAGGGCTGGCCAGGACGGAAGCCGCTGGACGGGACAGGAGCCGCTGGGCAGGAGGGAGCCACTGGGCGGGACGAAGCCACTGGGCAAAACGGGAGCCGCTGGGAGGGACGGGATGGGAGCCACTGGGAGGGACAGGACAGGAACTGCCGGGCAGGACGGAAGCCGCTGGACGGGACAGGAGCCGCTGGGCAGGAGGGAGCCACTGGGCGGGACGAAGCCACTGGGCAAAACGGGAGCCGCTGGGAGGGACGGGATGGGAGCCACTGGGAGGGACAGGACAGGAACCGCCGGGCAGGACGGAAGCCGCTGGGTGGGACAGGAGCCGCTGGGCAGGACGGAGCCACTGGGCGGGACGAAGCCGCTGGACAAAACGGGAGCCGCTGGGAGGGACGGAATGGGAGCCGCTGGGAGGGACGGGACAGGAGCCGCTGGGCAGGACGGAGCCACTGGGCGGGACAAAGCCGCTGGGCAAAACGGGAGCCGCTGGGAGGGACGGGATGGGAGCCGCTGGGAGGGATGGGACAGGAGCCGCTGGGCAGGACGGAGCCACTGGGCGGGACGAAGCTGCTGGGCAAAACGGGAGCCGCTGGGAAGGACGGGATGGGAGCCACCGGGCAGGACGGAGCCACTGGGCGGGACGAAGCCACTGGGCAAAACGGGAGCCGCTGGGAGGGACGGGATAGGAGCCGCTGGGAGGGACGGGACAGGAGCCGCCGGGCAGGATAGAGCCACTGGGCGGGACAAAGCCGCTGGGCAAAACGGGAGCTGCTAGGAGGGACGGGACAGGAGCCGCCAGGCAGGACGGAGCCACTGGGCGGAATGAAGCCGCTGGGCAAAACGGGAGCTGCTGGGACGGATGGGATGGGAGCCGCTGGGCAGGACGGAGCCACTGGGCGGGACAGGAGCCGCTGGGCAGGACGGAGCCACTAGGCGGGACAGTAGCCGCTGGGCAGGACAAAGCCGCTGGGTAAAACGGGAGCCGCTGGGAGGGACGGGATAGGAGCCGCCGGGCAGGACGGAGCCACTGGGCGGACGAAGCCACTGGGCAAAACGGGAGCTGCTGGGAGGGACGGGATGGGAGCCACTGGGCAGGACGGAGCCACTGGGCGGGACAGGAGCCGCCAGGCAGGATGAAGCCACTGGGCGGGACAGGAGCCGCTGGGCGGGACGAAGCCGCTTGGTAAAAGGGGAGCCGCTGGGAGGGACGGGACAGGAGCCGCCGGGCAGGACGAAGCCACTGGGCGGGATGAATCGCTGGGCAAAACGGGAGCCGCTGGGAGGGACGGGATGGGAGCCGCTGGGAGGGACGGGACAGGAGCCGCTGGGCAGGACGGAGCCACTGGGCGGGACAAAGCCATTGGGCAAAACGGGAGCCGCTGGGAGGGACGGGATGGGAGCCGCCGGGCAGGACGCAGCCACTGGGCGGAATGAAGCCGCTGGGCAAAACGGGAGCCGCTGGGAGGGACGGGATGGGAGCCGCTGGGCAGGACGGAGCCACTGGGGGGGACAGGAGACGCTGGGCAGGACGAAGCCACTGGGCGGGACAGTAGCCGCTGGGCAGGACGAAGCCGCTGGGTAAAACGGGAGCCGCTGGGAGGGACGGGATAGGAGCCACCGGGCAGGACGGAGCCACTGGGCGGGATGAAGCGCTGGGCAAAACGGGAGCCGCTGGGAGGGACGGGATGGGAGCCGCTGGGAGGGACTGGACAGGAGCCGCTGGGCAGGACGGAGCCACTGGGCGGGACAAAGCCATTGGGCAAAACGGGAGCCGCTGGGAGGGACGGGATGGGAGCCGCTGGGAGGGACGGGACAGGAGCCGCTGGGCAGGACGGAGCCACTGGGCGGGACAAAGCCGCTGGGCAAAACGGGAGCCGCTGGGAGGGACGGGATGGGAGCCGCTGGGAGGGATGGGACAGGAGCCGCTGGGCAGGACGGAGCCACTGGGCGGGACGAAGCCGCTGGGCAAAACGGGAGCCGCTGGGAAGGACGGGATGGGAGCCACCGCAGGTGCCACTCTCCCCTGCAGGTGCCACTCTCCCCGCACCCCTTCCCTCCCCCCCATAGTTTCCAGTGCACTCACCTCCTCTCCAGGCTTTTTTCCACACTGCAGTTCCGGCCGAACACTTTACTCGGCTCAGAGCTGAACAAGTCTGACAGGGAGGTAGGGCTGGCCAGGACGGAAGCCGCTGGACGGGACAGGAGCCGCTGGGCAGGAGGGAGCCACTGGGCGGGACGAAGCCACTGGGCAAAACGGGAGCCGCTGGGAGGGACGGGATGGGAGCCACTGGGAGGGACAGGACAGGAACTGCCGGGCAGGACGGAAGCCGCTGGACGGGACAGGAGCCGCTGGGCAGGACGAAGCCGCTGGGTAAAAGGGGAGCCGCTGGGAGGGACGGGACAGGAGCCGCCGGGCAGGACGAAGCCACTGGGCGGGATGAAGCGCTGGGCAAAACGGGAGCCGCTGGGAGGGACGGGATGGGAGCCGCTGGGAGGGATGGGACAGGAGCCGCTGGGCAGGACGGAGCCACTGGGTGGGACGAAGCCGCTGGGCAAAACGGGAGCCGCTGGGAGGGATGGGGTGGGAGCCGCTGGGAGGGACAGGATAGGAGCCGCCGGGCAGGACGGAGCCACTGGGCGGGACGAAGCCGCTGGGCAAAACGGGAGCCGCTGGGAGGGATGGGGTGGGAGCCGCTTGGCAGGACGGAGCCACTGGGCGGGACAGGAGCCGCTGGGCAGGACGGAGCTACTGGGCAAAACGGAGCCGCTGGGAGGGACGGGATGGGAGCCGCTGGGAGGGATGGGACAGGAGCCGCCGGGCAGGACGGAGCCACTGGGCGGGACGAAGTCGCTGGGTAGAACGGGAGCCGCTGGGAGGGACGGGATGGGAGCCACTGGAAGGGACGGGATGGGAGCCACCGGGCAGGACGGAGCCACTGGGCGGGACGAAGTCGCTGGGTAGAACGGGAGCCGCTGTGAGGGACGGGAACATTAACTCCCAAAGCTCAGGGAATGTAAAACAAAATGCAGCGATCGCTGTCCTGACACTAGGACGCAGAAGCCGGTGGAGGAATCGAGCAGTGCAAAAACCTCCTCTACCGCCTTCTGTGTTCAGTGACTGGATGGAGAGAACATGGCTGCCAGAGGTGGCAGAATGCCGTTTCGCCGCGTTCCGGCAGGAAAAAAACCCTGGATGGGCCCATTATAATAATTGTCAATGTAATAGTAATTTTTCATATTTTTATACTCCTGATGAGTAATTTATTCATAAATGACCTGGAGGATGGGGAGTATTCGGAATGGTCGGGGGTGGGTAGTGGGGTCCCCCAGGGTTCTGTGCTGGGATCAATCCTATTTAATTTGTTTATAAACGATCTGGAGGATAAACAGTTCAATCTCTGTATTTGCAGACAATACTAAACTAAGTAGGGCAATAACTTCTCCGCAGGATGTGGAAACCTTGCAAAAAGACCTGAACAAATGAATGGGGGAGGGGCGACTACATGGCAAATGAGGTTCAATGTAGAAAAATGTAAAATAATGCATTTGGGTGGTAAAAATATGAATGCAATCTATAGACTGGGGGGAGAACCTCTGGGGGGATCTAGGATGGAAATGAAGGCCTCTTGAGCCTTCTAGGGAAAGAGAGCCCTGACTGATGGGGGCATGGCCAGGGAGGAGTTAAAGTAATTTTTGGCTATCCCAGGATTGGCACAGGGGGGACAAAGGGTTGGGCCTGAGCTCAGGAGTTCATCACCCCAGGGGATTATGGTCCTTTTCGGACGGAAGCATGGAAGAGCTGCCCACCCTCCCGCCCTAATGTATGGTATGTCACAGCGTGTGCGGTTTTGGTGACCTTGCCAGCAAATATGGAACCCCTTTGATGCCCGGATGGTAATTGGGAGATAGACGGCCGGTCTGGCACTTATGGTAAGGACAGGCCCCTCCTTCATCTCCCTTTTATTTTGTATTTTTGAGTGCTCACAGTGCAACTGGGACTGGCACAGTTTAAATATCTGCTGTATGTTTGAGTTAAAATAAAGCTGTGGCCTTGCCCTTTCCAACGTTAATGGTTGTATGTGGTTTTTTTATTGGATGGGAAGAAGGAGTAAGGTATGTTAAGTGGTCATGTAAGTCGGATGGGACCTGGGCTTATTGCACCTCAGCAGTCAAGGACCTGGGGGTCCTAGTAGATGATAGGCTCAGCAATGACATGCAATGCCAAGCTGCTCTACAAGACTCTGGTCCGGCCACACCTGGAGTATGCTGTCCAGTTCTGGGCACCAGTCCTCAGGAAGGATGTACTGGAAATGGAGCGACTACAAAGAAGGGCAACAAAGCTAATAAAGGGTCCGGAGGATCTTAGTTATGAGGAAAGGTTGTGAGCTCTGAACTTATTCTCTCTGGAGAAGAGACGCTTGAGAGGGGATATGATTTCATTGTATAAATACCGGACTGGTGACCCCACAATATATAAATACCGGACTGGTGACCCCACAATATATAAATACCGGACTGGTGACCCCACAATATACAAATACCGGACTGGTGACCCCACAATATATAAATACCGGACTGGTGACCCCACAATATATAAATACCGGACTGGTGACCCCACAATATACAAATACCAGACGGGTGACCCCACAATATACAAATACCAGACGGGTGACCCCACAATATATAAATACCGGACTGGTGACCCCACAATATATAAATACCGGACTGGTGACCCCACAATATATAAATACCGGACTGGTGACCCCACAATATACAAATACCGGACTGGTGACCCCACAATATATAAATACCAGACTGGTGACCCCACAATATACAAATACCGGACTGGTGACCCCACAATATATAAATACCGGACTGGTGACCCCACAATATACAAATACCGGACTGGTGACCCCACAGTATATAAATACCGGACTGGTGACCCCACAGTATATAAATACCGGACTGGTGACCCCACAATATACAAATACCGGACTGGTGACCCCACAATATATAAATACCGGACTGGTGACCCCACAATATACAAATACCGGACTGGTGACCCCACAATATATAAATACCAGACTGGTGACCCCACAATATACAAATACCGGACTGGTGACCCCACAATATATAAATACCGGACTGGTGACCCCACAATATATAAATACCGGACTGGTGACTCCACAATATATAAATACCGGACTGGTGACCCCACAATATACAAATACCGGACTGGTGACCCCACAGTATATAAATACCGGACTGGTGACCCCACAGTATATAAATACCGGACTGGTGACCCCACAATATACAAATACCGGACTGGTGACCCCACAATATATAAATACCGGACTGGTGACCCCACAATATACAAATACCGGACTGGTGACCCCACAATATATAAATACCAGACTGGTGACCCCACAATATACAAATACCGGACTGGTGACCCCACAATATATAAATACCGGACTGGTGACCCCACAATATATAAATACCGGACTGGTGACCCCACAATATATAAACACCGGACTGGTCACCCCACAATATATAAATACCGGACTGGTGACCCCACAATATATAAATACCGGACTGGTGACCCCACAATATACAAATACCGGACTGGTGACCCCACAATATACAAATACCGGACTGGTGACCCCACAATATACAAATACCGGACTGGTGACCCCACAATATATAAATACCGGACTGGTGACCCCACAATATATAAATACCAGACTGGTGACCCCACAATATATAAATACCAGACTGGTGACCCCACAATATATAAATACCGGACTGGTGACCCCACAATATATAAATACCGGACTGGTGACCCCACAATATACAAATACCGGACTGGTGACCCCACAATATACAAATACCGGACTGGTGACCCCACAATATACAAATACCGGACTGGTGACCCCACAATATACAAATACCGGACTGGTGACCCCACAATATACAAATACCGGACTGGTGACCCCACAATATATAAATACCGGACTGGTGACCCCACAATATACAAATACCGGACTGGTGACCCCACAATATATAAATACCGGACTGGTGACCCCACAATATACAAATACCGGACTGGTGACCCCACAATATATAAATACCGGACTGGTGACCCCACAATATACAAATACCATGCTGGTGACCCCACAATATATAAATACCGGACTGGTGACCCCACAATATACAAATACCGGACTGGTGACCCCACAATATACAAATACCGGACTGGTGACCCCACAATATATAAATACCGGACTGGTGACCCCACAATATACAAATACCGGACTGGTGACCCCACAATATATAAATACCGGACTGGTGACCCCACAATATATAAATACCGGACTGGTGACCCCACAATATAGAAATACCGGACTGGTGACCCCACAATATAGAAATACCGGACTGGTGACCCCACAATATAGAAATACCGGACTGGTGACCCCACAATATACAAATACCGGACTGGTGACCCCACAATATATAAATACCGGACTGGTGACCCCACAATATATAAATACCGGACTGGTGACCCCACAATATACAAATACCGGACTGGTGACCCCACAATATATAAATACCGGACTGGTGACCCCACAATATACAAATACCGGACTGGTGACCCCACAATATATAAATACCGGACTGGTGACCCCACAATATACAAATACCGGACTGGTGACCCCACAATATACAAATACCGGACTGGTGACCCCACAATATATAAATACCGGACTGGTGACCCCACAATATATAAATACCGGACTGGTGACCCCACAATATATAAATACCGGACTGGTGACCCCACAATATATAAATACCGGACTGGTGACCCCACAATATACAAATACCGGACTGGTGACCCCACAATATACAAATACCGGACTGGTGACCCCACAATATACAAATACCGGACTGGTGACCCCACAATATACAAATACCGGACTGGTGACCCCACAATATATAAATACCGGACTGGTGACCCCACAATATACAAATACCGGACTGGTGACCCCACAATATATAAATACCGGACTGGTGACCCCACAATATACAAATACCGGACTGGTGACCCCACAATATATAAATACCGGACTGGTGACCCCACAATATACAAATACCGGACTGGTGACCCCACAATATACAAATACCAGACTGGTGACCCCACAATATATAAATACCAGACTGGTGACCCCACAATATACAAATACCAGACTGGTGACCCCACAATATATAAATACCGGACTGGTGACCCCACAATATATAAATACCGGACTGGTGACCCCACAATATATAAATACCGGACTGGTGACCCCACAATATATAAACACCGGACTGGTCACCCCACAATATATAAATACCGGACTGGTGACCCCACAATATATAAATACTGGACTGGTGACCCCACAATATACAAATACCGGACTGGTGACCCCACAATATATAAATACCGGACTGGTGACCCCACAATATACAAATACCATGCTGGTGACCCCACAATATATAAATACCGGACTGGTGACCCCACAATATACAAATACCGGACTGGTGACCCCACAATATACAAATACCGGACTGGTGACCCCACAATATACAAATACCGGACTGGTGACCCCACAATATACAAATACCGGACTGGTGACCCCACAATATATAAATACCGGACTGGTGACCCCACAATATACAAATACCGGACTGGTGACCCCACAATATATAAATACCGGACTGGTGACCCCACAATATATAAATACCGGACTGGTGACCCCACAATATATAAATACCGGACTGGTGACCCCACAATATAGAAATACCGGACTGGTGACCCCACAATATAGAAATACCGGACTGGTGACCCCACAATATACAAATACCGGACTGGTGACCCCACAATATACAAATACCGGACTGGTGACCCCACAATATATAAATACCGGACTGGTGACCCCACAATATATAAATACCAGACTGGTGACCCCACAATATATAAATACCGGACTGGTGACCCCACAATATATAAATACCGGACTGGTGACCCCACAATATACAAATACCGGACTGGTGACCCCACAATATATAAATACCAGACTGGTGACCCCACAATATACAAATACCGGACTGGTGACCCCACAATATACAAATACCGGACTGGTGACACCACAATATATAAATACCGGACTGGTGACCCCACAATATATAAATACCGGACTGGTGACCCCACAATATATAAATACCGGACTGGTGACCCCACAATATATAAATACCGGACTGGTGACACCACAATATATAAATACCGGACTGGTGACCCCACAATATACAAATACCGGACTGGTGACACCACAATATATAAATACCGGACTGGTGACCCCACAATATATAAATACCGGACTGGTGACCCCACAATATATAAATACCGGACTGGTGACCCCACAATATATAAATACCGGACTGGTGACACCACAATATATAAATACCGGACTGGTGACCCCACAATATACAAATACCGGACTGGTGACCCCACAATATACAAATACCGGACTGGTGACCCCACAATATATAAATACCGGACTGGTGACCCCACAATATATAAATACCGGACTGGTGACCCCACAATATATAAATACCGGACTGGTGACCCCACAATATATAAATACCGGACTGGTGACCCCACAATATATAAATACCGGACTGGTGACACCACAATATATAAATACCGGACTGGTGACCCCACAATATACAAATACCGGACTGGTGACCCCACAATATATAAATACCGGACTGGTGACCCCACAATATACAAATACCGGACTGGTGACCCCACAATATATAAATACCAGACTGGTGACCCCACAATATACAAATACCGGACTGGTGACCCCACAATATATAAATACCGGACTGGTGACCCCACAATATATAAATACCGGACTGGTGACCCCACAATATATAAACACCGGACTGGTCACCCCACAATATATAAATACCGGACTGGTGACCCCACAATATATAAATACCGGACTGGTGACCCCACAATATACAAATACCGGACTGGTGACCCCACAATATACAAATACCGGACTGGTGACCCCACAATATACAAATACCGGACTGGTGACCCCACAATATATAAATACCGGACTGGTGACCCCACAATATATAAATACCAGACTGGTGACCCCACAATATATAAATACCAGACTGGTGACCCCACAATATATAAATACCGGACTGGTGACCCCACAATATATAAATACCGGACTGGTGACCCCACAATATACAAATACCGGACTGGTGACCCCACAATATACAAATACCGGACTGGTGACCCCACAATATACAAATACCGGACTGGTGACCCCACAATATACAAATACCGGACTGGTGACCCCACAATATACAAATACCGGACTGGTGACCCCACAATATATAAATACCGGACTGGTGACCCCACAATATACAAATACCGGACTGGTGACCCCACAATATATAAATACCGGACTGGTGACCCCACAATATACAAATACCGGACTGGTGACCCCACAATATATAAATACCGGACTGGTGACCCCACAATATACAAATACCATGCTGGTGACCCCACAATATATAAATACCGGACTGGTGACCCCACAATATACAAATACCGGACTGGTGACCCCACAATATACAAATACCGGACTGGTGACCCCACAATATATAAATACCGGACTGGTGACCCCACAATATACAAATACCGGACTGGTGACCCCACAATATATAAATACCGGACTGGTGACCCCACAATATATAAATACCGGACTGGTGACCCCACAATATAGAAATACCGGACTGGTGACCCCACAATATAGAAATACCGGACTGGTGACCCCACAATATAGAAATACCGGACTGGTGACCCCACAATATACAAATACCGGACTGGTGACCCCACAATATATAAATACCGGACTGGTGACCCCACAATATATAAATACCGGACTGGTGACCCCACAATATACAAATACCGGACTGGTGACCCCACAATATATAAATACCGGACTGGTGACCCCACAATATACAAATACCGGACTGGTGACCCCACAATATATAAATACCGGACTGGTGACCCCACAATATACAAATACCGGACTGGTGACCCCACAATATACAAATACCGGACTGGTGACCCCACAATATATAAATACCGGACTGGTGACCCCACAATATATAAATACCGGACTGGTGACCCCACAATATATAAATACCGGACTGGTGACCCCACAATATATAAATACCGGACTGGTGACCCCACAATATACAAATACCGGACTGGTGACCCCACAATATACAAATACCGGACTGGTGACCCCACAATATACAAATACCGGACTGGTGACCCCACAATATACAAATACCGGACTGGTGACCCCACAATATATAAATACCGGACTGGTGACCCCACAATATACAAATACCGGACTGGTGACCCCACAATATATAAATACCGGACTGGTGACCCCACAATATACAAATACCGGACTGGTGACCCCACAATATATAAATACCGGACTGGTGACCCCACAATATACAAATACCGGACTGGTGACCCCACAATATACAAATACCAGACTGGTGACCCCACAATATATAAATACCAGACTGGTGACCCCACAATATACAAATACCAGACTGGTGACCCCACAATATATAAATACCGGACTGGTGACCCCACAATATATAAATACCGGACTGGTGACCCCACAATATATAAATACCGGACTGGTGACCCCACAATATATAAACACCGGACTGGTCACCCCACAATATATAAATACCGGACTGGTGACCCCACAATATATAAATACTGGACTGGTGACCCCACAATATACAAATACCGGACTGGTGACCCCACAATATATAAATACCGGACTGGTGACCCCACAATATACAAATACCATGCTGGTGACCCCACAATATATAAATACCGGACTGGTGACCCCACAATATACAAATACCGGACTGGTGACCCCACAATATACAAATACCGGACTGGTGACCCCACAATATACAAATACCGGACTGGTGACCCCACAATATACAAATACCGGACTGGTGACCCCACAATATATAAATACCGGACTGGTGACCCCACAATATACAAATACCGGACTGGTGACCCCACAATATATAAATACCGGACTGGTGACCCCACAATATATAAATACCGGACTGGTGACCCCACAATATATAAATACCGGACTGGTGACCCCACAATATAGAAATACCGGACTGGTGACCCCACAATATAGAAATACCGGACTGGTGACCCCACAATATACAAATACCGGACTGGTGACCCCACAATATATAAATACCGGACTGGTGACCCCACAATATATAAATACCGGACTGGTGACCCCACAATATATAAATACCGGACTGGTGACCCCACAATATATAAACACCGGACTGGTCACCCCACAATATATAAATACCGGACTGGTGACCCCACAATATATAAATACTGGACTGGTGACCCCACAATATACAAATACCGGACTGGTGACCCCACAATATATAAATACCGGACTGGTGACCCCACAATATACAAATACCATGCTGGTGACCCCACAATATATAAATACCGGACTGGTGACCCCACAATATACAAATACCGGACTGGTGACCCCACAATATACAAATACCGGACTGGTGACCCCACAATATACAAATACCGGACTGGTGACCCCACAATATACAAATACCGGACTGGTGACCCCACAATATATAAATACCGGACTGGTGACCCCACAATATACAAATACCGGACTGGTGACCCCACAATATACAAATACCGGACTGGTGACCCCACAATATATAAATACCGGACTGGTGACCCCACAATATATAAATACCGGACTGGTGACCCCACAATATATAAATACCGGACTGGTGACCCCACAATATATAAATACCGGACTGGTGACCCCACAATATACAAATACCGGACTGGTGACCCCACAATATACAAATACCGGACTGGTGACCCCACAATATACAAATACCGGACTGGTGACCCCACAATATACAAATACCGGACTGGTGACCCCACAATATATAAATACCGGACTGGTGACCCCACAATATATAAATACCGGACTGGTGACCCCACAATATATAAATACCGGACTGGTGACCCCACAATATATAAATACCGGACTGGTGACCCCACAATATACAAATACCGACTGGTGACCCCACAATATATAAATACCGGACTGGTGACCCCACAATATATAAATACCGGACTGGTGACCCCACAATATATAAATACCGGACTGGTGACCCCACAATATACAAATACCGGACTGGTGACCCCACAATATACAAATACCGGACTGGTGACCCCACAATATATAAATACTGGACTGGTGACCCCACAATATATAAATACCGGACTGGTGACCCCACAATATACAAATACCGGACTGGTGACCCCACAATATATAAATACTGGACTGGTGACCCCACAATATATAAATACCGGACTGGTGACCCCACAATATACAAATACCGGACTGGTGACCCCACAATATATAAATACCGGACTGGTGACCCCACAATATATAAATACCGGACTGGTGACCCCACAATATATAAATACTGGACTGGTGACCCCACAATATATAAATACCGGACTGGTGACCCCACAATATACAAATACCGGACTGGTGACCCCACAATATATAAATACCGGACTGGTGACCCCACAATATATAAATACCGGACTGGTGACCCCACAATATATAAATACCGGACTGGTGACCCCACAATATACAAATACCGGACTGGTGACCCCACAATATACAAATACCGGACTGGGGACCCCACAATATATAAATACCGGACTGGTGACCCCACAATATATAAATACCGGACTGGTGACCCCACAATATACAAATACCGGACTGGTGACCCCACAATATATAAATACCGGACTGGTGACCCCACAATATACAAATACCGGACTGGTGACCCCACAATATACAAATACCGGACTGGTGACCCCCACAATATACAAATACCGGACTGGTGACCCCACAATATACAAATACCGGACTGGTGACCCCACAATATACAAATACCGGACTGGGTGACCCCACAATATACAAATACCGGACTGGTGACCCCACAATATACAAATACCGGACTGGTGACCCCACAATATATAAATACCGGACTGGTGACCCCCACAATATATAAATACCGGACTGGTGACCCCACAATATATAAATACCGGACTGGTGACCCCACAATATATAAATACCGGACTGGTGACCCCACAATATATAAATACCGGACTGGTGACCCCACAATATATAAATACCGGACTGGTGACCCCACAATATATAAATACCGGGACTGGTGACCCCACAATATATAAATACCGGACTGGTGACCCCACAATATATAAATACCGGACTGGTGACCCCACAATATATAAATACCGGACTGGTGACCCCACAATATATAAATACTGGACTGGTGACCCCACAATATATAAATACCGGACTGGTGACCCCACAATATACAAATACCTGGACTGGTGACCCCACAATATATAAATACCGGACTGGTGACCCCACAATATATAAATACCGGACTGGGTGACCCCACAATATATAAATACCGGACTGGTGACCCCACAATATATAAATACCGGACTGGTGACCCCACAATATATAAAATACCGGACTGGTGACCCCACAATATATAAATACCGGACTGGTGACCCCACAATATATAAAATACCGGACTGGTGACCCCACAATATATAAATACCGGACTGGTGACCCCACAATATACAAATACCGGACTGGTGACCCCACAATATACAAATACCGGACTGGTGACCCCACAATATATAAATACCGGACTGGTGACCCCACAATATATAAATACCGGACTGGTGACCCCACAATATACAAATACCGGACTGGTGACCCCACAATATACAAATACCGGACTGGGGACCCCACAATATACAAATACCGGACTGGTGACCCCACAATATATAAATACCGGACTGGTGACCCCACAATATATAAATACCGGACTGGTGACCCCACAATATACAAATACCGGACTGGTGACCCCACAATATATAAATACCGGACTGGTGACCCCACAATATACAAATACCGGACTGGTGACCCCACAATATACAAATACCGGACTGGTGACCCCACAATATACAAATACCGGACTGGTGACCCCACAATATATAAATACCGGACTGGTGACCCCACAATATACAAATACCGGACTGGTGACCCCACAATATACAAATACCGGACTGGTGACCCCACAATATACAAATACCGGACTGGTGACCCCACAATATAGAAATACCGGACTGGTGACCCCACAATATATAAATACCGGACTGGTGACCCCACAATATACAAATACCGGACTGGTGACCCCACAATATATAAATACCGGACTGGTGACCCCACAATATATAAATACCGGACTGGTGACCCCACAATATATAAATACCGGACTGGTGACCCCACAATATATAAATACCTGCTGGTGACCCCACAATATATAAATACCGGACTGGTGACCCCACAATATACAAATACCGGACTGGTGACCCCACAATATACAAATACCGGACTGGTGACCCCACAATATACAAATACCGGACTGGTGACCCCACAATATACAAATACCGGACTGGTGACCCCACAATATATCAAATACCGGACTGGTGACCCCACAATATACAAATACCGGACTGGTGACCCCACAATATACAAATACCGGACTGGTGACCCCACAATATATAAATACCGGACTGGTGACCCCACAATATACAAATACCGGACTGGTGACCCCACAATATAGAAATACCGGACTGGTGACCCCACAATATAGAAATACCGGACTGGTGACCCCACAATATATAAATACCGGACTGGTGACCCCACAATATAAATACCGGACTGGTGACCCCACAATATATAAATACCGGACTGGTGACCCCACAATATACAAAATACGGACTGGTGACCCCACAAATTTACAAATACCGGACTGGTGACCCCACAATATACAAATACCGGACTGGTGACCCCACAATATACAAATACCGGACTGGTGACCCCACAATATACAAATACCGGACTGGTGACCCCACAATATACAAATACCGGACTGGTGACCCCACAATATACAAATACCGGACTGGTGACCCCACAATATACAAATACCGGACTGGTGACCCCACAATATATAAATACCGGACTGGTGACCCCACAATATACAAATACCGGACTGGTGACCCCACAATATATAAATACCGGACTGGTGACCCCACAATATATAAATACAGGACTGGTGACCCCCACAATATACAAATACCGGACTGGTGACCCCACAATATATAAATACCGGACTGGTGACCCCACAATATACAAATACCGGACTGGTGACCCCACAATATACAAATACCGGACTGGTGACCCCACAATATATAAATACCGGACTGGTGACCCCACAATATACAAATACCGGACTGGTGACCCCACAATATATAAATACCGGACTGGTGACCCCACAATATACAAATACCGGACTGGTGACCCCACAATATATAAATACCGGACTGGTGACCCCACAATATACAAATACCGGACTGGTGACCCCACAATATACAAATACCAGACTGGTGACCCCACAATATATAAATACCAGGACTGGTGACCCCACAATATACAAATACCAGGACTGGTGACCCCACAATATATAAATACCGGACTGGTGACCCCACAATATATAAATACCGGACTGGTGACCCCACAATATATAAATACCGGACTGGTGACCCCACAATATATAAACACCGGACTGGTCACCCACAATATATAAATACCGGACTGGTGACCCCACAATATATAAATACTGACTGGTGACCCCACAATATACAAATACCGGACTGGTGACCCCACAATATATAAATACCGGACTGGTGACCCCACAATATACAAATACCATGCTGGTGACCCCACAATATATAAATACCGGACTGGTGACCCCACAATATACAAATACCGGACTGGTGACCCCACAATATACAAATACCGGACTGGTGACCCCACAATATACAAATACCGGACTGGTGACCCCACAATATACAAATACCGGACTGGTGACCCCACAATATATAAATACCGGACTGGTGACCCCACAATATACAAATACCGGACTGGTGACCCCACAATATATAAATACCGGACTGGTGACCCCACAATATATAAATACCGGACTGGTGACCCCACAATATATAAATACCGGACTGGTGACCCCACAATATAGAAATACCGGACTGGTGACCCCACAATATAGAAATACCGGACTGGTGACCCCACAATATACAAATACCGGACTGGTGACCCCACAATATATAAATACCGGACTGGTGACCCCACAATATATAAATACCGGACTGGTGACCCACAATATACAAATACCGGACTGGTGACCCCACAATATATAAACACGGACTGGTCACCCCACAATATATAAATACCGGACTGGTGACCCCACAATATATAAATACCTGGACTGGTGACCCCACAATATATAAATACCGGACTGGTGACCCCACAATATATAAATACCGGACTGGTGACCCCACAATATACAAATACCGACTGGTGACCCCACAATATACAAATACCGGACTGGTGACCCCACAATATACAAATACCGGACTGGTGACCCCACAATATACAAATACCGGACTGGTGACCCCACAATATACAAATACCGGACTGGTGACCCCACAATATACAAATACCGGACTGGTGACCCACAAATATATAAATACCGGACTGGTGACCCCACAATATATAAATACCGGACTGGTGACCCACATATACAAATACCGGGACTGGTGACCCCACAATATATAAATACCGGACTGGTGACCCCACAATATATAAATACCGGACTGGTGACCCCACAATATATAAATACCGGACTGGTGACCCCACAATATATAAATACCGGACTGGTGACCCCACAATATACAAATACCGGACTGGTGACCCCACAATATATAAATACCGGACTGGTGACCCCACAATATATAAATACCGGACTGGTGACCCCACAATATACAAATACCGGACTGGTGGACCCCACATATATAAATACCGGACTGGTGACCCCACAATATATAAATACCGGACTGGTGACCCACAATATATAAATTACCGGACTGGTGACCCCACAATATATAAATACCGGACTGGTGACCCCACAATATACAAATACCGGACTGGTGACCCCACAATATACAAATACCGGACTGGTGACCCCACAATATATAAATACCGGACTGGTGACCCCACAATATATAAATACCGGACTGGTGACCCCACAATATATAAATACCGGACTGGTGACCCCACAATATACAAATACCGGACTGGTGACCCCACAATATACAAATACCGGACTGGTGACCCCACAATATATAAATACCGGACTGGTGACCCCACAATATATAAATACCGGACTGGTGACCCCACAATATATAAATACCGGACTGGTGACCCCACAATATACAAATACCGGACTGGTGACCCCACAATATACAAATACCGGACTGGTGACCCCCAATATACAAATACCGGACTGGTGACCCCACAATATACTAATACCGGACTGGTGACCCCACAATATATAAATACCGGACTGGTGACCCCACAATATACTAAATACGGACTTGGTGACCCCACAATATATAAATACCTGACTGGTGACCCCACAATATATAAATACCGGACTGGTGACCCCACAATATATAAATACCGGACTGGTGACCCCCACAATATATAAATACAGGACTGGTGACCCCACAAATATATAAATACCGGACTGGTGACCCCACAATATACAAATACCGGACTGGTGACCCACATATATAAATACGGACTGGTGACCCACAATATAAAAAATACCGGACTGGTGACCCCACAATATATAAATACCGGACTGGTGACCCCACAATATATAAATAACGGACTGGGTGACCCCACATATATAAATACCGGACTGTGACCCCACAATATACAAATACCGGACTGGTGACCCACAATATACAAATACCGGACTGGGGACCCACAATATATAAATACCGGACTGGTGACCCCAAATATATAATACAGGATGTGACCCCACAATATACAAATACCGGACTGGTGGAAATACCGGACTGGTGACCCACAATATACAAATACCGGACTGGTGACCCAAA
>JBBGZY010003186.1:0-68535 GCA_037952925.1 Lithobates clamitans
CTCCTATCATCATTCCCCCTCTTCACTCTGCACCCTCCTATCATCATCCTCCTCTTCACTCTGCACCCCTCCTATCATCATCCCCCTCTTCACTCTGCACCCCTCCTATCATCATCCCCTCTTCACTCTGCACTCCTCCTATCATCATCCCCCTCTTCACCCCTCCTATCATCATCCCTCTTCACTCTGCACTCCTCCTATCATCATCCCCCTCTTCACTCTGCACTCCTCCTATCATCATCCCCCTCTTCACTCTTCACCCCTCCTATCATCATCCTCCTCTTCACTCTGCACTCCTCCTATCATCATCCCCCTCTTCACCCCTCCTATCATCATCCCCCTCTTCACTCTGCACTCCTCCTATCATCATCACCCTCTTCACTCTGCACTCCTATCATCATCCTCCTCTTCACTCTGCACTCCTCCTATCATCATCCTCCTCTTCACTCTGCACCCATCCCATCATCATCCTCCTCTTCACTCTGCACTCCTCCTATCATCATCCCCCTCTTCACTCTGCACTCCTCCTATCATCATCCCCCTCTTCACTCTGCACTCCTATCATCATCCTCCTCTTCACCCCTCCTATCATCATCCCCTCTTCACTCTGCACTCCTCCTATCATCATCACCCTCTTCACTCTGCAACTCCTATCATCATCCTCCTCTTCACTCTGCACTCCTCCTATCATCATCCTCCTCTTCACTCTGCACCCATCCCATCATCATCCTCCTCTTCACTCTGCACTCCTCCTATCATCATCCCCCTCTTCACTCTGCACTCCTCCTATCATCATCCCCTCTTCACTCTGCACCCCTCCTATCATCATCCCCCTCTTCACTCTGCACTCCTCCTATCATCATCCCCCTCTTCACTCTGCACTCCTATCATCATCCTCCTCTTCACTCTGCACTCCTCCTATCATCATCCTCCTCTTCACTCTGCACTCCTCCTATCATCATCCCCCTCTTCACTCTGCACCCCTCCTATCATCATCCCCTCTTCACTCTGCACCCCTCCTATCATCACCCCCCTCTTCACTCTGTACCCCTCCTATCATCATCCTCCTCTTCACTCTGCACTCCTCCTATCATCATCCCCCTCTTCACTCTGCACCCTCCTGTCATCATCCCCCTCTTCAACTCCTCCTATCATCATCCCCCTCTCACTCTGCACCCCTCCTATCATCATCCTCCTCTTCACTCTGTACCCCTCCTATCATCATCCCCCTCTTCACTCTGCACCCCTCCTATCATCATCCCCCTCTTCACTCTGGCACTCCTCCTATCATCATCCCCCTCTTCACTCTGCACCCCTCTTATCATCATCCCCCTCTTCACTCTGCACCCCTCCTATCATCATCATCCTCTTCACTCTGCACTCCTCCTATCATCATCCCCTCTTCACTCTGCACCCCTCCTATCATCATCATCATCTTCACTCTGCACCCCTCCTATCATCATCCCCCCTCTTCACTCTGCACTCCTCCTATCATCATCCTCCTCTTCACTCTGCACCCTCCTATCATCATCCCCTCTTCACTCTGCACTCCTCCTATCATCATCCTCCTCTTCACTCTGCACTCCTCCTATCATCATCCTCCTCTTCACTCTGCAACCCCTCCTATCATCATCCTCCTCTTCACTCTGCACTCCTCCTATCATCATCCCCCTCTTCACCCCTCCTATCATCATCCCCCTCTTCACTCTGCACTCCTCCTATCATCATCACCCTCTTCACTCTGCACTCCTATCATCATCCTCCTCTTCACTCTGCACTCCTCCTATCATCATCCTCCTCTTCACTCTGCACCCATCCCATCATCATCCTCCTCTTCACTCTGCACTCCTCCTATCATCATCCCCCTCTTCACTCTGCACTCCTCCTATCATCATCCCCTCTTCACTCTGCACTCCTATCATCATCCTCCTCTTCACCCCTCCTATCATCATCCCCCTCTTCACTCTGCACTCCTCTATCATCATCACCCTCTTCACTCTGCACTCCTATCATCATCCTCCTCTTCACTCTGCACTCCTCCTATCATCATCCTCCTCTTCACTCTGCACCCATCCCATCATCATCCTCCTCTTCACTCTGCACTCCTCCTATCATCATCCCCCTCTTCACTCTGCACCCCTCCTATCATCATCCCCCTCTTCACTCTGCACTCCTCCTATCATCATCCCCCTCTTCACTCTGCACTCCTCCTATCATCATCACCCTCTTCACTCTGCACTCCTATCATCATCCTCCTCTTCACTCTGCACTCCTCCTATCATCATCCTCCTCTTCACTCTGCACCCATCCCATCATCATCCCCTCTTCACTCTGCACCCCTCCTATCATCATCCCCCTCTTCACTCTGCACTCCTCCTATCATCATCCCCTTCTTCACTCTGCACTCCTATCATCATCCTCCTCTTCACACTGCACTCCTCCTATCATCATCCTCCTCTTCACTCTGCACTCCTCCTATCATCATCCCCCTCTTCACTCTGCACCCCTCCTATCATCATCCCCCTCTTCACTCTTCACTCCTCCTATCATCATCCTCCTCTTCACTCTGCACTCCTCCTATCATCATCCTCCTCTTCACTCTGCACCCTCCTATCATCATCCCCTCTTCACTCTGCACCCCTCCTATCATCATCCTCCTCTTCACTCTGCACTCCTCCTATCATCATCCCCCTCTTCACTCTGCACCCCTCCTGTCATCATCCCCCTCTTCACTCCTCCTATCATCATCCCCCCTCTTCACTCTGCACCCCTCCTATCATCATCCTCCTCTTCACTCTGTACCCCTCCTATCATCATCCTCCTCTTCACTCTGCACCCCTCCTATCATCATCCTCCTCTTCACTCTGCACTCCTCCTATCATCATCCTCCTCTTCACTCTGCACTCCTCCTATCATCATCCTCCTCTTCACTCTGCACCCCTCCTATCATCATCCTCCTCTTCACTCTGCACTCCTCCTATCATTATCCCCCTCTTCACTCTGCACCCCTCCTGTCATCATCCCCCTCTTCACTCCTCCTATCATCATCCCCCTCTTCACTCTGCACCCCTCCTATCATCATCCTCCTCTTCACTCTGCACCCCTCCTATCATCATCCTCCTCTTCACTCTGTACCCCTCCTATCATCATCCCCTCTTCACTCTGCACTCCTCCTATCATCATCCCCCTCTTCACTCTGCACCCCTCCTATCATCATCCCCCTCTTCACTCTGCACCCCTCCTATCATCATCCTCCTCTTCACTCTGCACCCCTCCTATCATCATCCTCCTCTTCACTCTGTACCCCTCCTATCATCATCCCCCTCTTCACTCTGCACTCCTCCTATCATCATCCCCCTCTTCACTCTGCACCCCTCCTATCATCATCTCACTCTTCACCCCTCCTATCATCATCCCCCTCTTCACTCTGCACCCCTCCTATCATCATCCCCCTCTTCACTCTGCACCCCTCCTATCACCCTCCTCTTCACTCTGCACTCCTCCTATCATCCCCCTCTTCACTCTGCACTCCTCCTATCATCATCCCCCTCTTCACTCTGCACCCCTCCTATCATCATCCCCCTCTTCACTCTGCACTCCTCCTATCATCATCCCCCTCTTCACTCTGCACCCCTCCTATCACCATCCCCCTCTTCACTCTGCACTCCTCCTATCATCATCCTCCTCTTCACTCTGCACTCCTCCTATCATCATCCTCCTCTTCACTCTGCACCCCTCCTATCATCATCCTCCTCTTCACTCTGCACCCCTCCTATCATCATCCTCCTCTTCACTCTGCACTCCTCCTATCATCATCCTCCTCTTCACTCTGCACCCCTCCTATCATCATCCTCCTCCTCACTCTGCACTCCTCCTATCATCATCCCCTTCTTCACTCTGCACTCCTCCTATCATCATCCTCCTCTTCACTCTTCACCCCTCCTATCATCATCCTCCTCCTCACTCTGCACTCCTCCTATCATCATCCCCTTCTTCACTCTGCACCTCCTCCTATCATCATCCCCCTCTTCACTCTTCACCTCTCCTATCATCATCCCCTCTTCACTCTGCACTCCTCCTATCATCATCCTCCTCTTCACTCTGCACTCCTCCTATCATCATCCCCCTCTTCACTCTACTCTCCTCCTATCATCATCCCCCTCTTCACTCTGCACCCCTCCTATCATCATCCTCCTCTTCACTCTGCACTCCTCCTATCATCATCCTCCTCTTCACTCTGCACTCCTCCTATCATCATCCTCCTCTTCACTCTGCACCCCTCATATCATCATCTCCCTCTTCACTCTGCACCCCTCCTATCATCATCCTCCTCTTCACTCTGCACCCCTCCTATCATCATCCCCCTCTTCACTCTACACTCCTCCTATCATCATCCTCCTCTTCACTCTGCACCCCTCCTATCAACATCCTCCTCTTCACTCTGCACTCCTCCTATCATCATCCTCCTCTATCACTCTGCACCCCTCTTATCATCATCCCCCTCTTCACTCTGCACTCCTCCTATCATCATCCCCCTCTTCACTCTGCACTCCTCCTATCATCATCCCCCTCTTCACTCTGCACTCCCTCCTATCATCATCCCCCTCTTCACTCTGCACTCCTCCTATCATCACCCCCTCTTCACTCTGCACTCCTCATACATCATCTCTCCCTCTTCACTCTGCACCCCTCATATCATCATCTCCCTCTTCACTCTGCACCCTCCTATCATCATCCTCCTCTTCACTCTGCACCCCTCCTATCATCATCCTCCTCTTCACCCCTCCCATCATCATCCTCCTCTTCACTCTGCACCCCTCCTATCATCATCCTCCTCTTCACCCCTCCCATCATCATCCTCCTCTTCACTCTGCACCCCTCCTATCATCATCCTCCTCTTCACTCCTCCTATCATCATCCCCCTCTTCACTCTGCACTCCTCCTATCATCATCCCTCCTCTTCACTCTGCACTCCTCCTATCATCATCCCCCTCTTCACTCTGCACTCCTCCTATCATCATCCCCCTCTTCACTCTACACCCCTCCTATCATCATCCTCCTCTTCACTCTGCACCCCTCCTATCATCATCCCCCTCTTCACTCTTCACCCTCCTATCATCATCCCCCTCTTCACTCTGCACTCCTCCTGTCATCATCCTCCTCTTCACTCTGCACCCCTCCTATCATCATCCTCCTCTTCACTCCTCCTATCATCATCCCCCTCTTCACTCTGCACTCCTCCTATCATCATCCTCCTCTTCACTCTGCACCCCTCCTATCACATCCCCCTCTTCACTCTGCACTCCTCCTATCATCATCCCCTCTTCACTCTGCACCCCTCCTATCATCATCCCCCTCTTCACTCTACACTCCTCCTATCATCATCCCCCTCTTCACTCTGCACTCCTCCTATCATCATCCTCCTCTTCACTCTGCACCCCTCCTATCATCATCCCCCTCTTCACTCTGCACTCCTCCTATCATCATCCCCCTCTTCACTCTGCACCCCTCCTATCATCATCCTCCTCTTCACTCTGCACCCCTCCTATCATCATCCCCCTCTTCACTCTGCACCCCACTTATCATCATCCTCCTCTTCACTCTGCACTCCTCCTATCATCATCCTCCTCTTCACTCTGCACCCCTCCTATCATCATCCCCCTCTTCACTCTGCACCCCTCCTATCATCATCCTCCTCTTCACTCTGCACCCCTCCTATCATCATCCCCCTCTTCACTCTGCACCCCTCCTATCATCATCCTCCTCTTCACTCTGCACCCCTCCTATCATCATCCCCCTCTTCACTCTGCACCCCACTTATCATCATCCTCCTCTTCACTCTGCACTCCTCCTATCATCATCCTCCTCTTCACTCTGCACCCCTCCTATCATCATCCCCCTCTTCACTCTGCACTCCTCCTCTCATCATCCCCCTCTTCACTCTGCAACTCCTCCTATCATCATCCCCCTCTTCACTCTGCACCCCTCCTATCATCATCCCCCTCTTCACTCTGCACCCCTCCTATCATCATCCTCCTCTTCACTCTGCACCCCTCTATCATCATCCCCCTCTTCACTCTGCACCCCTCCTATCATCATCCTCCTCTTCACTCTGCACCCCTCCTATCATCATCCCCCTCTTCACTCTGCACCCCTCCTATCATCATCCTCCTCTTCACTCTGCACCCCTCCTATCATCATCCTCCTCTTCACTCTGCACCCCTCCTATCATCATCCCCCTCTTCACTCTGCACCCCTCCTATCATCATCCTCCTCTTCACTCTGCACCCCTCCTATCATCATCCCCTCTTCACTCTGCACTCCTCCTATCATCATCCCCCTCTTCACTCTGCACTCCTCCTATCATCATCCCCTCTTCACTCTGCACCCCTCCTATCATCATCCCCCTCTTCACTCTGCACCCCTCCTATCATCATCCTCCTCTTCACTCTGCACCCCTCCTATCATCATCCCCCTCTTCACTCTGCACCCCTCCTATCATCATCCTCCTCTTCACTCTGCACTCCTCCTATCATCATCCCCCTCTTCACTCTGCACTCTTATCATCATCCTCCTCTTCACTCTGCACTCCTCCTATCATCATCCTCCTCTTCACTCTGCACCCCCCTCATCATCATCCCCCTCTTCACTCTTCACCCCTCCTATCATCATCCCCTCTTCACTCTACACTCCTCCTATCATCATCCTCCTCTTCACTCTGCACTCCTCCTATCATCATCCCCCTCTTCACTCTGCACTCCTCCTATCATCATCCTCCTCTTCACTCTGCACCCCTCCTATCATCATCCCCTCTTCACTCTGCACTCCTCATATCATCATCCTCCTCTTCACTCTGCACCCCTCCTATCATCATCCCCCTCTTCACTCTGCACTCCTCCTATCATCATCCCCTCTTCACTCTGCACTCCTCCTATCATCATCCCCTCTTCACTCTGCACCCCTCCTATCATCATCCCCCTCTTCACTCTGCACCCCTCCTATCATCATCCTCCTCTTCACTCTGCACCCCTCCTATCATCATCCTCCTCTTCACTCTGCACCCCTCCTATCATCATCCCCCTCTTCACTCTGCACTCCTATCATCATCCCCCTCTTCACTCTGCACTCCTCCTATCATCATCCCCCTCTTCACTCTTCACCCCTCCTATCATCATCCCCCTCTTCACTCTGCACTCCTCCTATCATCATCCCCCTCTTCACTCTGCACCCCTCTTATCATCATCCCCCTCTTCACTCTGCACCCCTCCTATCATCATCCCCCTCTTCACTCTGCACTCCTCCTATCATCATCCCCCTCTTCACTCTACACTCCTCCTATCATCATCCTCCTCTTCACTCTGCACCCTCCTATCATCATCCCCCTCTTCACTCTGCACCCCTCCTATCATCATCATCATCTTCACTCTGCACCCCTCCTATCATCATCCCCCTCTTCACTCTGCACTCCTCCTATCATCATCCTCCTCTTCACTCTGCACCCCTCCTATCATCATCCCCCTCTTCACTCTGCACTCCTCCTATCATCATCCTCCTCTTCACTCTGCACTCCTCCTATCATCATCCCCCTCTTCACTCTGCACTCCTCCTATCATCATCCTCCTCTTCACTCTGCACCCCTCCTATCATCATCATCCTCTTCACTCTGCACTCCTCCTATCATCATCCCCTCTTCACTCTGCACTCCTCCTATCATCATCCCCCTCTTCACTCTGCACTCCTCCTATCATCATCCCCTCTTCACTCTTCACCCCTCCTATCATCATCCCCCTCTTCACTCTTCACCCCTCCTATCATCATCCCCCTCTTCACTCTGCACTCCTCCTATCATCATCCCCCTCTTCACTCTGCACCCCTCCTATCATCATCCCCCTCTTCACTCTGCACTCCTCCTATCATCATCCTCCTCTTCACTCTGCACCCCTCCTATCATCATCATCCTCTTCACTCTGCACTCCTCCTATCATCATCCCCCTCTTCACTCTGCACTCCTCCTATCATCATCCCCCTCTTCACTCTGCACTCCTCCTATCATCATCCCCCTCTTCACTCTTCACCCCTCCTATCATCATCCTCCTCTTCACTCTGCACTCCTCCTATCATCATCCCCTCTTCACCCCTCCTATCATCATCCCCCTCTTCACTCTGCACTCCTCCTATCATCATCACCCTCTTCACTCTGCACTCCTATCATCATCCCCCTCTTCACTCTGCACCCCTCATATCATCATCTCCCTCTTCACTCTGCACCCCTCCTATCATCATCCCCCTCTTCACTCTGCACTCCTCATATCATCATCTCCCTCTTCACTCTGCACCCCTCATATCATCATCTCCCTCTTCACTCTGCACCCCTCCTATCATCATCCTCCTCTTCACTCTGCACCCCTCCTATCATCATCCTCCTCTTCACTCTGCACTCCTCCTATCATCATCCTCCTCTTCACTCTGCACCCATCCCATCATCATCCTCCTCTTCACTCTGCACTCCTCCTATCATCATCCCCCTCTTCACTCTGCACTCCTCCTATCATCATCCCCCTCTTCACTCTGCACTCCTATCATCATCCTCCTCTTCACCCCTCCTATCATCATCCCCTCTTCACTCTGCACTCCTCCTATCATCATCACCCTCTTCACTCTGCACTCCTATCATCATCCTCCTCTTCACTCTGCACTCCTCCTATCATCATCCTCCTCTTCACTCTGCACCCATCCCATCATCATCCTCCTCTTCACTCTGCACTCCTCCTATCATCATCCCCCTCTTCACTCTGCACCCCTCCTATCATCATCCCCCTCTTCACTCTGCACTCCTCCTATCATCATCCCCCTCTTCACTCTGCACTCCTATCATCATCCTCCTCTTCACTCTGCACTCCTCCTATCATCATCCTCCTCTTCACTCTGCACTCCTCCTATCATCATCCCCCTCTTCACTCTGCACCCCTCCTATCATCATCCCCCTCTTCACTCTGCACCCCTCCTATCATCATCCTCCTCTTCACTCTGCACTCCTCCTATCATCATCCCCCTCTTCACTCTGCACCCCTCCTGTCATCATCCCCCTCTTCACTCCTCCTATCATCATCCCCCTCTTCACTCTGCACCCCTCCTATCATCATCCTCCTCTTCACTCTGTACCCCTCCTATCATCATCCTCCTCTTCACTCTGCACCCCTCCTATCATCATCCTCCTCTTCACTCTGCACTCCTCCTATCATCATCCTCCTCTTCACTCTGCACTCCTCCTATCATCATCCTCCTCTTCACTCTGCACCCCTCCTATCATCATCCCCCTCTTCACTCTGCACCCCTCCTATCATCATCCCCCTCTTCACTCTGCACCCCTCCTATCATCATCCCCCTCTTCACTCTGTACCCCTCCTATCATCATCCCCCTCTTCACTCTGTACCCCTCCTATCATCATCCCCCTCTTCACTCTGCACTCCTCTTATCATCATCCTCCTCTTCACTCTGCACCCCTCCTATCATCATCCCCCTCTTCACTCTGCACCCCTCCTATCATCATCCTCCTCTTCACTCTGCACTCCTCCTATCATTATCCCCCTCTTCACTCTGCACCCCTCCTGTCATCATCCCCCTCTTCACTCCTCCTATCATCATCCCCCTCTTCACTCTGCACCCCTCCTATCATCATCCTCCTCTTCACTCTGCACCCCTCCTATCATCATCCTCCTCTTCACTCTGTACCCCTCCTATCATCATCCCCCTCTTCACTCTGCACTCCTCCTATCATCATCCCCCTCTTCACTCTGTACCCCTCCTATCATCATCCCCCTCTTCACTCTGCACCCCTCCTATCATCATCCCCCTCTTCACTCTGCACCCCTCCTATCATCATCCTCCTCTTCACTCTGCACCCCTCCTATCATCATCCCCCTCTTCACTCTGTACCCCTCCTATCATCATCCTCCTCTTCACTCTGCACCCCTCCTATCATCATCTCACTCTTCACCCCTCCTATCATCATCCCCCTCTTCACTCTGCACCCCTCCTATCATCATCCCCCTCTTCACTCTGCACCCCTCCTATCATCATCCTCCTCTTCACTCTGCACTTCTCATATCATCATCCCCCTCTTCACTCTGCACCCCACTTATCATCATCCCCCTCTTCACTCTGCACTCCTCCTATCATCATCCTCCTCTTCACTCTGCACTCCTCCTATCATCATCCCCCTCTTCACTCTGCACCCCTCCTATCATCATCCCCCTCTTCACTCTGCACTCCTCATATCATCACCCCCCTCTTCACTCTGCACCCCTCCTATCATCATCCTCCTCTTCACTCTGCACTCCTCCTATCATCATCCCCCTCTTCACTCTGCACCCCTCCTATCATCATCCCCCTCTTCACTCTGCACTCCTCATATCATCACCCCCCTCTTCACTCTGCACCCCTCCTATCATCATCCTCCTCTTCACTCTGCACTCCTCCTATCATCATCCCCTTCTTCACTCTGCACTCCTCCTATCATCATCCTCCTCTTCACTCTTCACCCCTCCTATCATCATCCTCCTCCTCACTCTGCACTCCTCCTATCATCATCCCCCTCTTCACTCTTCACCTCTCCTATCATCATCCCCCTCTTCACTCTGCACTCCTCCTATCATCATCCTCCTCTTCACTCTGCACTCCTCCTATCATCATCCCCCTCTTCACTCTACTCTCCTCCTATCATCATCCCCCTCTTCACTCTGCACCCCTCCTATCATCATCCTCCTCTTCACTCTGCACTCCTCCTATCATCATCCTCCTCTTCACTCTGCACTCCTCCTATCATCATCCTCCTCTTCACTCTGCACCCCTCATATCATCATCTCCCTCTTCACTCTGCACCCCTCCTATCATCATCCTCCTCTTCACTCTGCACCCCTCCTATCATCATCCTCCTCTTCACTCTGCACCCCTCTTATCATCATCCCCCTCTTCACTCTGCACCCCTCCCATCATCATCCTCCTCTTCACTCTGCACTCCTCCTATCATCATCCCCCTCTTCACTCTGCACCCCTCCTATCATCATCCTCCTCTTCACTCCTCCTATCATCATCCCCCTCTTCACTCTGCACTCCTCCTATCATCATCCTCCTCTTCACTCTGCACTCCTCCTATCATCATCCCCCTCTTCACTCTGCACTCCTCCTATCATCATCCCCCTCTTCACTCTACACCCCTCCTATCATCATCCTCCTCTTCACTCTGCACCCCTCCTATCATCATCCCCCTCTTCACTCTTCACCCTCCTATCATCATCCCCCTCTTCACTCTGCACTCCTCCTATCATCATCCCCCTCTTCACTCTGCACTCCTCCTGTCATCATCCTCCTCTTCACTCTGCACCCCTCCTATCATCATCCTCCTCTTCACTCCTCCTATCATCATCCCCCTCTTCACTCTGCACTCCTCCTATCATCATCCTCCTCTTCACTCTGCACTCCTCCTATCATCATCCCCCTCTTCACTCTGCACCCCTCCTATCATCATCCTCCTCTTCACTCTGCACCCCTCCTATCATCATCCCCCTCTTCACTCTGCACCCCACTTATCATCATCCTCCTCTTCACTCTGCACTCCTCCTATCATCATCCTCCTCTTCACTCTGCACCCCTCCTATCATCATCCCCCTCTTCACTCTGCACCCCTCCTATCATCATCCTCCTCTTCACTCTGCACCCCTCCTATCATCATCCCCCTCTTCACTCTGCACCCCTCCTATCATCATCCTCCTCTTCACTCTGCACCCCTCCTATCATCATCCCCCTCTTCACTCTGCACCCCACTTATCATCATCCTCCTCTTCACTCTGCACTCCTCCTATCATCATCCTCCTCTTCACTCTTCACCCCTCCTATCATCATCCCCCTCTTCACTCTGCACCCCTCCTATCATCATCCCCCTCTTCACTCTGCACTCCTCCTATCATCATCCCCCTCTTCACTCTGCACTCCTCCTATCATCATCCCCCGTCTTCACTCTGCACCCCTCCTATCATCATCCCCCTCTTCACTCTGCACCCCTCCTATCATCATCCTCCTCTTCACTCTGCACCCCTCCTATCATCATCCCCCTCTTCACTCTGCACCCCTCCTATCATCATCCTCCTCTTCACTCTGCACTCCTCCTATCATCATCCCCCTCTTCACTCTGCACCCCTCCTATCATCATCCTCCTCTTCACTCTGCACCCCTCCTATCATCATCCTCCTCTTCACTCTGCACCCCTCCTATCATCATCCCCCTCTTCACTCTGCACCCCTCCTATCATCATCCTCCTCTTCACTCTGCACCCCTCCTATCATCATCCCCCTCTTCACTCTGCACTCCTCCTATCATCATCCCCCTCTTCACTCTGCACTCCTCCTATCATCATCCCCCTCTTCACTCTGCACCCCTCCTATCATCATCCCCCTCTTCACTCTGCACCCCTCCTATCATCATCCTCCTCTTCACTCTGCACCCCTCCTATCATCATCCCCCTCTTCACTCTGCACCCCTCCTATCATCATCCTCCTCTTCACTCTGCACTCCTCCTATCATCATCCCCCTCTTCACTCTGCACTCTTATCATCATCCTCCTCTTCACTCTGCACTCCTCCTATCATCATCCCCCTCTTCACCCCTCCTATCATCATCCTCCTCTTCACTCTGCACTCCTCATATCATCATCCTCCTCTTCACTCTGCACCCCTCCTATCATCATCCCCCTCTTCACTCTGCACTCCTCCTATCATCATCCCCCTCTTCACTCTGCACTCCTCCTATCATCATCCCCCTCTTCACTCTGCACCCCTCCTATCATCATCCCCCTCTTCACTCTGCACCCCTCCTATCATCATCCTCCTCTTCACTCTGCACTCCTCCTGTCATCATCCCCCTCTTCACTCTGCACCCCCCCCTATCATCATCCTCCTCTTCACTCTGCACCCCTCCTATCATCATCCCCCTCTTCACTCTGCACTCCTCCTATCATCATCCCCCTCTTCACTCTTCACCCCCCTATCATCATCCCCCTCTTCACTCTTCACCCCTCCTATCATCATCCCCCTCTTCACTCTGCACTCCTCCTATCATCATCCTCCTCTTCACTCTGCACCCCTCCTATCATCATCCTCCTCTTCACTCTGCACTCCTCCTATCATCATCCTCCTCTTCACTCTGCACCCCTCCTATCATCATCCTCCTCTTCACTCTGCACCCCTCCTATCATCATCCCCCTCTTCACTCTGCACTCCTCCTATCATCATCCCCCTCTTCACTCTGCACTCCTCCTATCATCATCCTCCTCTTCACTCTGCACTCCTCCTATCATCATCCCCCTCTTCACTCTGCACCCCTCCTATCATCATCCTCCTCTTCACTCTGCACCCCTCCTATCATCATCCTCCTCTTCACTCTGCACTCCTCCTATCATCATCCCCCTCTTCACTCCTCCAATCATCATCCTCCTCTTCACTCTGCACTCCTCCTATCATCATCCCCCTCTTCACTCCTCCAATCATCATCCCCCTCTTCACTCTGCACTCCTCCTATCATCATCCTCCTCTTCACTCTGCACTCCTCCTATCATCATCCCCCTCTTCACTCTGCACTCCTCCTATCATCATCCTCCTCTTCACTCTGCACTCCTCCTATCATCATCCTCCTCTTCACTCCTATCATCATCCCCCTCTTCACTCTGCACTCCTCCTATCATCATCCCCCTCTTCACTCTGCACTCCTCCTATCATCATCCCCCTCTTCACTCTGCACTCCTCCTATCATCATCCTCCTCTTCACTCTGCACTCCTCCTATCATCATCCTCCTCTTCACTCTGCACTCCTCATATCATCATCCTCCTCTTCACTCTGCACCCCTCCTATCATCATCCCCCTCTTCATTCTGCACTCCTCCTATCATCATCCCCCTCTTCACTCTGCACCCCTCCTATCATCATCCCCCTCTTCACTCTGCACTCTTATCATCATCCTCCTCTTCACTCTGCACTCCTCCTATCATCATCCCCCTCTTCACTCTGCACTCCTCCTATCATCATCCCCCTCTTCACTCTGCACTCCTCCTATCATCATCCTCCTCTTCACTCTGCACTCCTCCTATCATCATCCTCCTCTTCACTCTGCACCCCTCCTATCATCATCCCCCTCTTCACTCTGCACCCCTCCTATCATCATCCTCCTCTTCACTCTGCACCCCTCCTATCATCATCCTCCTCTTCACTCTGCACTCCTCCTATCATCATCCTCCTCTTCACTCTGCACTCCTCCTATCATCATCCCCCTCTTCACTCTGCACTCTTATCATCATCCTCCTCTTCACTCTGCACTCCTCCTATCATCATCCCCCTCTTCACTCTGCACTCCTCATATCATCATCCTCCTCTTCACTCTGCACCCCTCCTATCATCATCCCCCTCTTCACTCTGCACCCCTCATATCATCATCCTCCTCTTCACTCTGCACTCCTCCTATCATCATCCTCCTCTTCACTCTGCACCCCTCCTATCATCATCCCCCTCTTCACTCTGCACCCCTCCTATCATCATCCTCCTCTTCACTCTGCACTCCTCCTATCATCATCCCCCTCTTCACTCTGCACCCCTCCTATCATCATCCCCCTCTTCACTCTGCACTCCTCCTATCATCATCCTCCTCTTCACTCTGCACCCCTCCTATCATCATCCCCCTCTTCACTCTGCACTCCTCCTATCATCATCCCCCTCTTCACTCTGCACTCCTCCTATCATCATCCCCCTCTTCACTCTTCACCCCTCCTATCATCATCCTCCTCTTCACTCTGCACTCCTCCTATCATCATCCTCCTCTTCACTCTGCACTCCTCCTATCATCATCTTCACTCTGCACTCCTCCTATCATCATCCCCCTCTTCACTCTTCTCTCCTCCTATCATCATCCCCCTCTTCACTCTGCACCCCTCATATCATCATCATCCTCCTCTTCACTCTGCACCCCTCCTATCATCATCCTCCTCTTCACTCTGCACCCCTCCTATCATCATCCTCCTCTTCACTCTGCACCCCTCATATCATCATCCTCCTCTTCACTCTGCACTCCTCCTATCATCATCCCCCTCTTCACTCTGCACTCCTCCTATCATCATCCTCCTCTTCACTCTACACCCCTCCTATCATCATCCTCCTCTTCACTCTGCACTCCTCCTATCATCATCCTCCTCTTCACTCTGCACCCCTCCTATCATCATCCCCCTCTTCACTCTGCACTCCTCCTATCATCATCCCCCTCTTCACTCTGCACTCTTATCATCATCCTCCTCTTCACTCTGCACTCCTCCTATCATCATCCCCCTCTTCACTCTGCACTCCTCATATCATCATCCTCCTCTTCACTCTGCACCCCTCCTATCATCATCCCCCTCTTCACTCTGCACCCCTCCTATCATCATCCTCCTCTTCACTCTGCACCCCTCCTATCATCATCCCCCTCTTCACTCCTCCTGTCATCATCCTCCTCTTCACTCTGCACTCTTATCATCATCCTCCTCTTCACTCTGCACTCCTCCTATCATCATCCTCCTCTTCACTCTGCACTCCTCCTATCATCATCCTCCTCTTCACTCTGCACTCCTCCTATCATCATCCTCCTCTTCACTCTTCACCCCTCCTATCATCATCCCCCTCTTCACTCTGCACTCCTCCTATCATCATCCCCCTCTTTACTCTTCACCCCTCCTATCATCATCCCCCTCTTCACTCTGCACTCCTCCTATCATCATCCCCCTCTTCACTCTTCACCCCTCATATCATCATCCTCCTCTTCACTCTGCACCCCTCCTATCATCATCCCCCTCTTCACTCTGCACCCCTCCTATCATCATCCCCCTCTTCACTCTGCACTCCTCCTATCATCATCCCCCTCTTCACTCTGCACCCCTCCTATCATCATCCCCCTCTTCACTCTGCACCCCTCCTATCATCATCCCCCTCTTCACTCTGCACCCCTCCTATCATCATCCTCCTCTTCACTCTGCACTCCTCCTATCATCATCCCCCTCTTCACTCTTCACCCCTCCTATCATCATCCCCCTCTTCACTCTGCACTCCTCCTATCATCATCATCATCCTCTTCACTCTGCACTCCTCCTATCATCATCCTCCTCTTCACTCCTCCTATCATCATCCCCCTCTTTACTCTGCACCCCTCCTATCATCATCCCCCTCTTCACTCTGCACCCCTCCTATCATCATCCTCCTCTTCACTCTGCACTCCTCCTATCATCATCCCCCTCTTCACTCTGCACTCCTCCTATCATCATCCCCCTCTTCACTCTGCACTCCTCCTATCATCATCCCCCTCTTCACTCTGCACTCCTCCTATCATCATCCTCCTCTTCACTCTGCACCCCTCCTATCATCATCCTCCTCTTCACTCTGCACCCCTCCTATCATCATCCCCCTCTTCACTCTGCACTCCTCCTATCATCATCCCCCTCTTCACTCTGCACTCCTCCTATCATCATCCCCCTCTTCACTCTGCACTCCTCCTATCATCATCCCCCTCTTCACCCCTCCTATCATCATCCCCCTCTTCACTCTGCACCCCTCCTATCATCATCCCCCTCTTCACTCTGCACTCCTCCTATCATCATCCCCCTCTTCACTCTGCACTCCTCCTATCATCATCCCCCTCTTCACTCTGCACTCCTCCTATCATCATCCCCCTCTTCACCCCTCCTATCATCATCCCCCTCTTCACTCTGCACCCCTCCTATCATCATCCCCCTCTTCACTCTGCACCCCTCCTATCATCATCCTCCTCTTCACTCTGCACTCCTCCTATCATCATCCTCCTCTTCACTCTGCACCCCTCCTATCATCATCCCCCTCTTCACTCTGCACCCCTCCTATCATCATCCCCCTCTTCACTCTGCACTCCTCCTATCATCATCCTCCTCTTCACTCTGCACTCTTATCATCATCCTCCTCTTCACTCTGCACTCCTCCTATCATCATCCATCCAATGGAATCCACACCAAAGTCTGAAGGGGCCCCCTAGAGTTACGCTTTGACACCGATACCAGAATGGATCTGATACGGCACCTATAACCCAATACATCAATAAAAACTATTTTTATCCATGGGACAGACAAGAACAAAAAAGAGTCAAAAGAAGAAAGAATGAATAGAAAGAAAAAAAAAGAAGAAAAAAAATTATAAAAAATAAATCAAATAAATAAATACTGTATTTATTGGCGTATAACACTCACTTTTTCACAATGAAAATTGGGTGCAAATAGTGCGTGCGTGTTATACGCCAATACTTCAGTTTTAGCTGCCTCGGAGGGGACGGGGGGGGGGGCGGCGGGACGAGCGCCGTCAGATTACATACAGTGAGAATCTCCTGTTTACTTGGCGGCCTCTGTAAAAGGAACTCCTGTCTCCGGGGCCGCCATTGGACCACTGTTCTATCTATCATAGGAGATTCTCACTGTATGTAATCTGTCGGCGTTCGTCCCGCCCCCCTCCCTGTCCCCACTGGGCTGCAGATGGGCATCGATCAGGCTGTATTGATGGCAATGGTGAGGCTGCAGATGGGCATCGATCAGGCTGTATTGATGGCAATGGTGAGGCTGCATTGATGTGGACTGATGAGGCTGCATTGGTGGCACTTGTGAGGCTGCAGATGGGCATTGATCAGGCTGCATTGATGGCAATGGTGAGGCTGCATTGATGTGGACTGATGAGGCTGCATTGATGGCACTTGTGAGGCTGCAGATGGGCATTAATCAGGCTGCATTGATGGCAATGGTGAGGCTGCAGATGGGCACTGACCCTTATTTTACTTCAAAGTTCCTTATTTAAAATTTAAGTTTTTTTCCTGAAACTTCCCTCTTAAAGTGAATGTGCGTGTTATACGCCTGTGCGCGTTATACGCCGATAAATACGGGTAGATAAAAAGTAAAAAGTGTATATATACAGTATAATAATCCATAATGAAAAACATACAGAACAAAGGGCCAGAGCTAAGTCAGAGAACAAAAAGGCATCACAGCTCCCAGAGACGAGACATTACCCCACAACACCCCAAAAAAGAGGAAAGGGGTAGAAGGGGAACAGAACCACCGATGTTAACAAATGTAATAAAACATGCACAGTACCTGCATCTTACAAGAACGATATACTGTATATATATATATAAAAAAATATTTGTTTTAACAAACAAAAAATAAATAAAACAAGTCTGGGCTGGGAGCAGGGTGACCCACCCTACCTTCACCTCCCAGCTCAGACTTCTCTGACGCCCCAACATACATTTGCACTTTTTGGGGTATTTTTGTGTTTTGTGAGGCTCCTGTGCCTTTTGTTGGGTGTGTGAGTATCTTGGTTTGGTATGTTTTCTTCTATATTTGATTTATTTTCATGACAAGCTCTCTTCATAGATTTGGATTTCACCATCTCCTGAATCAATGAACTTTGTCCACGAAACGCGTCGAGATCATTATCACTACTTGATTGTTGAGAAATGATTTGTGTCTGAAAGTGTCACTGACATTTATGTTTACATCTTTTATCTCTTGATTACATGGCTACTTGTACTTTGCACTCCATTTTTGAATCTTTATAAATAATTAAAGATGTTATATTTTATACACTTGTGGCATTAATGATTGTGGCACATATCTATCAAAGTCCCGTAGAAAAAAAATGTTTTTATTAGTCTATCGGGTTATAAGCGCCGTTATTGGTGGCAAAACATCAGCCAGAATTCTGGGAGCTCCTTCAGGCCTCAGTGTCATGGATCTGCAGTAATGTTTCATGCCCTGTCTGTCTGTTTACCTCTCTGGTCTGTATATCAGCTTAGGACCACGCCCTCACACCTGAATGTTTAAGTAATCTTCTCTCAGCATGACCCCACCCCAGTCTCTAAAAGGAAACACTACTTAACTCCGTGCACTGCAAGCCAGCTTTGCCCGAACAATAGTGCATAAAGGCTTCCTTGTGTGTTTCTTGCCGTGTGCTCTACTTTGATTCCGTGTACCGGCTTTGGCTTGTTATCCTGACTATCCCTGTCTGCTTGTAGCCCTGACCCTTGGCTTGTCCTTCCTTGTTGCCCTGGATTGCTGCTTCCTCTCCATCCAGCCATGAGCGTGAGCTGGGAGACCCTGGGGGGCCACGACCTAGAGTCAGCTGCAGTGAAGTCCATTCTCACCATCAGAGGCTCTGGTGAATACCTGCTGGCTCTTAGACTCTGCTCCCTGGGGAATCTTATGCTCTAGCTTCCTGTTTGATCCATGTCGGTGCTCAGGTGGAGCTGCTTTCCTGAACCACCCAGAGCTCCATTCGCAGCAGTCAGTCGAAGGGGCCTCAACCTTAGCGGTGCACTCCTAACCCCAGCGGTGTGCTCCTGTCATCTGGCCTCAGGTGACTTGACAGTTTGCTCGGGCCATGGACCCGGGTGATGTGCTGCTACCCGCTGATGATCAGCTGCAGGGCATAGTCCGCAGACTTGAGACCCAGGAATCTAATCAGACCCAGGTGATTTGATTCCTTCAGGATTTGGCTTCCCATTTTGAACATCTTCAGGCCTCCTTAGGACCCCCGGTTCAACAACCTCAACCGCAATCTGCGGCCGTATCTGTTCCAGTCACAGTTCCAGCCACAAACCCTTTGCATTTACCAGCTCCGTCCCGTTAATCTGGGTACTCCAAGGCCTGCAGAGGGTTCCTTAGCTAGTGTACCATTCATTTTGAAATCCAGCCCCAAAGCTTCCCGCCTGATTGGGCAAAGGGAGCCTATATTATTTCCCTCCTGTCCAGCGAGGCTTTAGCCTGGGCTCCCCCTCTGTGGGAGAAGAATGATCCAGTTGTTTCTAGTCTGTCTAATTTCTTGAAACTCTTTCGGAATATCTTTGAGGAACCAGGTTGTGTCTCTTCAGCGGCCAGCGCCCTTTTACATCTCTGCAAAGAGTCTGCTTCTGTGGGACAGTATGCTCTTCATTTTCATATACTAACTGCTGAGCTGAGCTGGAATATTGAGGCCTTAGTTGCAACCTTTTTACATGGCCTCTCTGACAGAGTGAAGGATGAATTAGCGGGAAGAACCATCTCGCTGTCATCTCCCTGTGTAACCAGATCGATATTCGCTGTCAGGAGAGGTCAGCCTGAGCTCCCCTCTCTTCGACCCGTGGAGCATGCCTGCAGGCTGAGGAACCTACGCAGCTGGTCCAGGTCAGGCTATCTCCCGAGGAACATGCTATCCGCAGAACTCTGGGCCTGTGTCTCTATTGTGGGGGCAAAGGTCACTTTTGTGACACATGCTCACTTAGTCCGGGAAACGCTCAGGTCTAATACATCTGGAAGGTGGAGTATTGGACCCAGAAATATCACCTTCTCGTCTCCTTCTTCCTTCATGTTGGCGCTTCCTCTCATTCGGTCCTGGCATACCTGGATTCCGGAGCCGCTGACAATTTTATTTGCTAGGGAACTGCATCATTCATGAAACGTACCCTTTCGCCCCTCACCACTCCATTGATGGTCTTGGTGATTGATGACACTGTTCTTCCAGGGGGCCCTATCCGCTTCCAGACCCTCCCTGTTAAGATGTCGGTAGGGATACTCCACCAGGAGTGGATATCCTTCCTTATCCTACCTAAGACCTCAACCCGTATCGTATTGGGCTTTTCTTGGAAACAGCTCCATTCTCCACACGTTCACTGGACTTCTGGGTAGATCCTGGCTTGGGGTTCCTCCTGTGTACTTAAGGTTGCCCCAAAATAGAGACTTCCTGTTGCAACCACCTCAGTATCTTCTGCTCTTTCCGCTGCATATAGTGATTTCCGGGATGAGTTCTGCAAAAAATCAGCTGAGGTGCTTCCTCCTCACAGGTTAATTTCTTTGCTATTGACCTTGTTCCCGAAGCAACTCTGCCAGGGGTCGTAAATATCCTGTCCATCCCAGAGACCCAGGCCATGTCAAAGTATTTTGCGGAAAGTTTTTGTTGCCAAAAAAGGATGGTACTTTATGACTAAACATTGACTATCAAGGCTTAAATGCAGTGACAATCAAAAATCAATACCCCTTACCCTTAATATGGGATGGAGGACACTGAATGGAGGTCAGTAGAGGGATTGGTGGAGAGGGGTGGAGGACACTGAATGGGGACCAATGGAGGGATTAGCAGAGAGGGGTGGAGGACACTGAATGGAGGCCAGTGGAGGGATTGCCAGAGGGGTGTACAATAAATGGAAGCCAGTGGAGGGATTGGCAGAAAGGGGTGGACACTGAATGGAAGCCAGTGGAGGGATTGGCAGAGAGAGGTGGGGGACACCGAATAGAGGCCAATGGAGGGATTGGCAGAGAGGGGTGAAGGACACAGAATGAAAGCCAGTGGAGGGATTGGCAGAGAGGGGTAGAGGACACTGAATGGAGGTCAGTTGAGGGTTTGGTGGAGAGGGATGGAGGACACTGAATGGAGGCCAATAGAGGGATTGGCAGAGAGGAGTGGAGGACACTGAATAGAGGTCAGTGGAGGGATTGGTGGAGAGGGGTGGAGGACACTGAATGGAAGCCAGTGGAGGGATTGGCAGAGAGGGGTGAAGGACACTGAATGGAGGACATTGGAGGGATTGACAGAGAGGGATGGAGGACACTGAATGAAGGCCAGTGGAGGGATTGGTGGAGAGGAGGACACTGAATGGAGGCCAGTGGGGGGATTAGCAGAGAAGGGTGGAGGACACTGAATGGAGGTCAGTGGAGGGATTGGCAGAGAAGGATGGAGGACACTGAATGGAGGCCAGTGGAAGGATTGGTGGAAAGGGATGGAGGATACTGAATGGAGACCAGTGGAGGGATTGGTGGAGAGGGGTGGAGGACACTGAATGGAGACCAGTGGAGGGATTGGTAGAGAGGGGTGGATGACACTGAATGAAGACTAGTGGAGGGATTGGCAGAAAGGGGTGGAGGATACTGAATGGAGACCAGTGGAGGGATTGGTAGAGAGGGGTGGAGGATACTGAATGGAGGTCAGTGGAGGGATTGGTGGAGAGGGGTGGAGGACACTGAATGGAGGTCAGTGGAGGGATTGGTGGAGAGGGGTGGAGGACACTGAATGTAGGTCAGTGGAGGGATTGGTGGAGAGGCATGGAGGACACTGAATGGAGGTCAGTAGAGGGACTGGTGGAGAGGGGTTGAGGACACAGTTACATTGCATAATTACTGTATATATAAACATCTAATTGTCTCTTCTCTAATATAGAGCCTCCCTTATGTGTCAATAAACTTCTTTCTTATTCCATCATTGTGAAATTTCCAGTTCTGAAGTCCGGGGGACATGAACCTCGGTGACACACACATTAAACAATGGATGGGATGTGAACTTTTTACAACATTCCTGATCTGTGTGCCTCAGTGACCCGGAACACACACCTCCCAACTGTCCCTGATTTGGTACAATGTCCCTCTGTCCCTCATTCTTCCTCATTTGTCCCTCATGTTGGTCTGATCTATATAGTTGTATATAAAATGCACTTTTTTGCTTTCAAAAAGTGTTTCTCAGCGCTAAACCTTTCATCCAATTTCTAAATTGCTGCATTTGTAGATTTTAGAAGTCATTATAAAGGAATAGTGGTAAAAAAAAAATGCCCTTTTGGATTTAATTAACCTTATTTTTTGTTAATTCTCCTTTAAGGGGGAGTGGCAGGAGGCGTGTCCTATGCCTACATGCGTTTGCTAGTAGGTGTCCCTCATTCCCATCTCACAATGTTGGGAGGTATGGGAACATACAGAGCCTGGCAGCTGGGATTTTCAGGAGGAGGTCAGTAATATGGTCATTGCAGGTCTGTCCCCATGACAGCGGAGTCACAGCCAATGGTTACCTCTGACCTTCCACCTCCTCTCCTGGACTGAAATGGCTTCCTCTGATGTCACTGCACACTGTGAGCTTCTCACAGTGTGCATTAAAAGCTGCAGCCAGTCAGATAGAGCTCTGCCTTATTTCCTGGCTGGAGGACGTCCAGTATCATTTCCCCGACCTTACTGTCTCTGGCCCCGCCCCTTTCATTCGTAGCATTTCAGTTCTTTCGATCATGGAGGCTCAGCATCACATGTGGGCGTTACCTATGTACCAGAATCTCTGACCTCTTCCAGTCTAATGAGGACCTTTGAGGCCAAGGACCGCTGATAACCTTCAATATGTGGTGGGTTGTGAAGCATAGTGGGTGCAGAGGTGGTAAAAGTCATTGGGCGCCAGACACTTCTTGGATGCAAAAGAGGTTTTATTTCTTTTAACAGTCCTTTTTATATTTTGCAAGGGAAAGAGGGTTAGGGCCAGGACACCCTTAAGTGGTTGCAATTTCAATAGGCGGACTCTGGGCCTTCAATAGTAGGACAGCCGTCCAGGGAAAGGCCCCAGCAAGGTGCCACATCTGCACGTGCAGGTTTGCGGTCTCCTATGGCAACGGTATTTAACAGTTCCTAACGCAAAGTTCAACAGTTCTCTCAGCTTCACTACAATGTCCACTTGTAGTTCTTCAGCCCCCTGAGCCCCCGATCTCTCACTAGACCCTCTGATTCACTGACTCTGAATCCCGTGTGCTCCTCAAGGCCTTTGTGGTGGTATCTCCCTCAAGCTTCACCCACGCTTCTCTGCTGTGTCCCTGGCTTGGCACTTCGGATACCTTCAAGCTTCACCCCTCTGACCGGCTCGGTCCCTGGCTTGACACACAAGGCTGCTCTGCAAACGTCACCTCCGTTGGTTGGGTCCCTGACTTGAATACCGCCTGATTCTCCACCGTGCCCGTTCGGTGAGAATGTTGCTCCGGTACTTGCTTCAGCTACTCACTGTGGTCCCTGGTAATAAGGTGGATGGCCCCTTAGTGGTGACAGCTTCCCTTCTACCTCCGACCACAACAGGTTCTCCGGCCGGAGGAACTGTCACTTTTGGTTGGACTGCAAGCCGCCATCCCAACCCTGCGCTGCCCCCTTACTTCTGGATAGGCCGTCACACAGCCTAGCAACCGGATGCCCCCGGGATAGGCCCAATCTTCCCAGCAGCCCGGGGCGGACGACACACGTCCGTCTGGGTGGCACAGAACATCGATCACCTGACTCCACCCGAATATATAGGTTCTCCCAGCAGGCTAAGGGATTCAAGAAAACCCCTGCCCATTGGCTGAGATATCTCATATACTCATAACCTGACCTTGAAATGTCCTTCTCACATCTAATGCCACCAAGTGCCCGGCCACCTAGTGGCAGAAGAGAAAAGTACAACAAGGCCAAACTTAGGGAGAAATCAATGGATCTCTAACAACTATATACAGTAGCCACTCCTGACAAGGAATTTGGCGAGGAGCTCCCTGACTAAACCCCAGGGTGCTACACCTATGCAAATACAGCCTGCTTAGGAATGCCCATTTCTTCAGACTGGCACCCACCCTTTAAGACATTTTTTAATATTTGCATAACTCCTCCCACTGCTTCCATCAGGAGTACTGTGATGTTTTCAAGAAGCTATGTACAGCCCCCTTCCGGCTCCTCCCACCAGCCATGATCTGCCTGCATTACATAGAGAAGCACAGAGACAGAGTGATACCATCACTAGGCATAAAAAAAAAAGGTATATAATGAAAATAATAAAGTTTTATTTAAAGTTGTTATTAACATGTTGATAAGAAGGAAGTAACCAGAGAAGGTAAATTATAGGCAGAATAAACTTTGGTCGTAATCCAGGCCGTGATTTACTTCCTTCTGACTCCAGAACTGGGATTTCCAGAATGACAAAACCTGGACTGTGCTGTACATGGACTCACTCCGGGTGTAGTGATACCGAGAGGCCAACTCCACCTGGTGGACACAGTATATACTGTCTAGATTAGCCTTTCCCAACCTTTTCAACACAAAGGGACCCGTAATAACTTTCAGGTCTGAGGGAACCCTCTGCTAATAATTCCTCTATCTACAACTCATGATACATTAGTGTGATGGTCAGTGAGAGGAATGCTCCTTACACTTCTGGTCAGTGGGAGGAATTCCCCCCTTACAGATGAATAAAAAGATGAATGGTGTCAGTGAGAACTTATCTGACGGGCAGACATTTCTTATTGCTCAAGGAACCCCTAACAACCTCTGGAGGAACCCTGATTGAGAAATCCTGGTCTAAATATTTATCACATTATCTACTAAAGAAGAGCTAGACTGAAGTCCTGCACTGGGACCTAGAGTCTGGAGAGCTTGTAGAGCTTTGAGTGGGCTAAAGCCTCCATTCCTGGGTCCACATCTTACTGGGCAGCCAGACTTTATTCGTTTTCAGCTGTCCACAGGCCATTATGTGTCAGTAGGAACTTATCTGAGAGGAAGAGATTGGTCATTGCTCAAGGAACCCCTAGCAACCTCTGGAGGAACCTTTGGGTTTCATGAAAACCTCATTGAGAAACCCAGATCTAGGGGATGTTAAAACAGAATTCATCTCTCTGGAGACGTCATGGTGGTCCCTGTCAGGACTGAGCATCCCCATACTATTCCTTTTCATATGCTGCCAATCACATCATTGTTAAAAAACAAAAAAAAAAATCAAAGTGGTGACCACACAGCTCATCTACCCAACACGTCTCAGCAGCTGCACAAAGCAGAAAAGGAGACTCCGGGGCTGGTGGAATCATCTGTGAGCAGAAGTTCAGTTCCAGGTGCTTCTATTTTTATTGCCACTGAATGTACCATGAAGATTCCTCCAGTTCACGGGTCAGGGAACCCTGCCTAACCTCTAGATCCCACTCCCTGCCCACATATGAAAGCTGCCCCAATCAGGCAGGCCCTCGCACTACATGTTTTTGGTAAATCTGAAGACAAAAATCTGCAGAAAATCTAACAGTGTGTATGAGGCCTAAAAGCCCCTACAGGACATCAGGTTAGTGTTATGCAGTAGTTCTGATGCTAGAATTATTGCTCTCACTCCGGTGTGCATTGTGATACATAACATGTGTAGGGCAGTCGCAGGCATTTGTATGTATCTGTGTGTGTAGGGGGGGGGCTCTAAAATGTTTTGTTTTTATGTGTCTCTTTAAATGTTTTTTTTTAATTTTATATTGTTATTTTTTATTTTTTTTTAAATAACTTTTATTGCCATTACATAGGGTCCAATGGCCCCTATGTGATAGCATATAGGTGACGGGTACTATGTATTAGATTTATTAGACATTCAGTGACTATTAGACCCTGGATGTCTCTGTACTCCGCTACAGCTGATGGGGCACAGATGATATTCCATCAGCTGCTTCCCTGAGCACAGTTCCTGTAGAATGGAAGTGCCGGTCCAGTAAGTGACGTCATACACGTCACTTCCTGGTCTTTGCTCAGAAGGGAAGCTCAGCAGATGGATGTTCGGGGGGGGGGGGGGGATAGAGCCGGGTGGACAGGAGAGGGGAGGGGGGTGCAGCTAGGTAGAGGAGGGGATGCAGCCAGGTGGACAGGAGAGGGGAGGGGGGGTGCAGCTAGGTAGAGGAGGGGATGCAGCCAGGTGGACAGGAGAGGGGAGGGGGGGTGCAGCTAGGTAGAGGAGGGGATGCAGCCGGGTGGACAGGAGAGGGGAGGGGGGTGCAGCTAGGTAGAGGAGGGGATGCAGCTGGCTGGATAGGAGAAGAGAGAGGGGGGTGCAGCTAGGTATAGAAGGGGATGCAGCTGGGTGGACAGGAGAGGGGAGAGGAGGGGATGCAGCTAGGTAGAGGAGGGGATGCAGCCGGGTGGACAGGAGAGGGGAGGGGGGTGCAGCTAGGTAGAGGAGGGGATGCAGCCGGGTGGACAGGAGAGGGGAGGGGGGGTGCAGCTGGGTAGAGGAGGGGATGCAGCCAGGTGGACAGGAGAGGGGAGAGGAGGGGATGCAGCTAGGTAGAGGAGGGGATGCAGCCGGGTGGACAGGAGAGGGGAGGAGGGGATACAGCCGGGTGGACAGGAGAGGGGAGGGGGGGTGCAGCTAGGTAGAGGAGGGGATGCAGCCGGGTGGACAGGAGAGGGGAGGGGGGGTGCAGCTGGGTAGAGGAGGGGATGCAGCCAGGTGGACAGGAGAGGGGAGAGGAGGGGATGCAGCTAGGTAGAGGAGGGGATGCAGCCGGGTGGACAGGAGAGGGGAGGAGGGGATACAGCCGGGTGGACAGGAGAGGGGAGGGGGGTGCAGCTAGGTAGAGGAGGGGATGCAGCCGGCTGGACAGGAGAGGGGAGGGGGGTGCAGCTAGGTAGAGGAGGGGATGCAGCCGGGTGGACAGGAGAGGGGAGGGGGGTGCAGCTAGGTAGAGGAGGGGATGCAGCCGGGTGGACAGGAGAGGGGAGGGGGGGTGCAGCTAGGTAGAGGAGGGGATGCAGCCGGGTGGACAGGAGAGGGGAGGGGGGTGCAGCTAGGTAGAGGAGGGGATGCAGCCGGCTGGACAGGATAGGGAAGAGGGGGGTGCAGCTAGGTAGAGGAGGGGATGCAGCCAGGTGGACAGGAGAGGGGAGGGGGGTGCAGCTAGGTAGAGGAGGGGATGCAGCCGGGTGGACAGGAGAGGGGAGGGGGGTGCAGCTAGGTAGAGGAGGGGATGCAGCCGGGTGGACAGGAGAGGGGAGGGGGGTGCAGCTAGGTAGAGGAGGGGATGCAGCCGGGTGGACAGGAGAGGGGAGGGGGGTGCAGCTAGGTAGAGGAGGGGATGCAGCCGGGTGGACAGGAGAGGGGAGGGGGGGTGCAGCTAGGTAGAGGAGGGGATGCAGCCGGGTGGACAGGAGAGGGGAGGGGGGTGCAGCTAGGTAGAGGAGGGGATGCAGCCGGGTGGACAGGAGAGGGGAGGGGGGGTGCAGCTAGGTAGAGGAGGGGATGCAGCCGGGTGGACAGGAGAGGGGAGGGGGGTGCAGCTAGGTAGAGGAGGGGATGCAGCCGGGTGGACAGGAGAGGGGAGGGGGGTGCAGCTAGGTAGAGGAGGGGATGCAGCCGGGTGGACAGGAGAGGGGAGGGGGGTGCAGCTAGGTAGAGGAGGGGATGCAGCCGGGTGGACAGGAGAGGGGAGGGGGGTGCAGCTAGGTAGAGGAGGGTGCAGCCGGGTGGACAGGAGAGGGGAGGGGGGGTGCAGCTAGGTAGAGGAGGGGATGCAGCCGGCTGGACAGGATAGGGAAGAGGGGGGTGCAGCTAGGTAGAGGAGGGGATGCAGCCGGGTGGACAGGAGAGGGGAGGGGGGTGCAGCTAGGTAGAGGAGGGGATGCAGCCGGGTGGACAGGAGAGGGGAGGGGGGGTGCAGCTAGGTAGAGGAGGGGATGCAGCCGGGTGGACAGGAGAGGGGAGGGGGGTGCAGCTAGGTAGAGGAGGGGATGCAGCCGGGTGGACAGGAGAGGGGAGGGGGGTGCAGCTAGGTAGAGGAGGGGATGCAGCCGGGTGGACAGGAGAGGGGAGGGGGGGTGCAGCTAGGTAGAGGAGGGGATGCAGCCGGGTGGACAGGAGAGGGGAGGGGGGTGCAGCTAGGTAGAGGAGGGGATGCAGCCGGGTGGACAGGAGAGGGGAGGGGGGTGCAGCTAGGTAGAGGAGGGGATGCAGCCGGGTGGACAGGAGAGGGGAGGGGGGTGCAGCTAGGTAGTGGAGGGGATGCAGCCGGGTGGACAGGATAGGAAAGAGGGGGGTGCAGCTAGGTAGAGGAGGGGATGCAGCCGGGTGGACAGGAGAGGGGAGGGGGGTGCAGCTAGGTAGAGGAGGGGATGCAGCCGGGTGGACAGGAGAGGGGAGGGGGGTGCAGCTAGGTAGAGGAGGGTGCAGCCGGGTGGACAGGAGAGGGGAGGGGGGGTGCAGCTAGGTAGAGGAGGGGATGCAGCCAGGTGGACAGGAGAGGGGAGGGGGGTGCAGCTAGGTAGAGGAGGGGATGCAGCCGGCTTGACAGGATAGGGAAGAGGGGGGTGCAGCTGGGTAGAGGAGGGGGTGCAGCCAGGTGGACAGGAGAGGGGAGGGGGGTGCAGCTAGGTAGAGGAGGGGATGCAGCTGGGTGGACAGGAGAGGGGAGGGGGGGTGCAGCTAGGTAGTGGAGGGGGTGCAGCCAGGTGGACAGGAGAGGGGAGAGGGGAACAAGTGGCCTGGCATGTGTCCTATGGCCAGTTCGGGCCTGTGTGGATCCATCCCGGCTATCTCCGTCCATGATGCCACCTGCTCCTCCAATGGGTACACATCGCCCAGGGTGGGGGGACATAGAGCTGACAGGGCTGCTGCCTGGACACCGGGCACCGCTCAGATCCCAGGAATGGAGGAGGGGAGGGGGCCGATCTGCAAATCTCCCCCTCCTCCTCTGTGTGTGATCACGGCTGCAGAGCCCTGGCTGCGCCCTAGGCGGCTGCCTAGTTTGCCTAGTGGTAGCACCGGCCCTGCTGGGGAGAAACCTGGAAGATACATCAGATACTGACTTTAGTGCCACAGCTAAAGCCCTGCTTAATCCTGTTCTGGGAAAACCTCCTACCGATCCGAGCTCGGCACAAATCCACAGGGTTGCCGGCCCCAGGAACCCATTTCTACAATACCTTAGAGATATGATCTCTTATAAGGAGACATCAAGCTTCGGGGATAGCATAGAGGATACATAGACTTTGAAGGTGGTACCATCCATATCCTCCTGGTTCCATGACAACAAACTCGACAAACCATTATCAGAAAAGGACCAGTCCATGGGAGCTTCATATAAAAGGGGGGATATCCCTTTCATTTACTTGTCCACAAAGGGGGGCCACATGTCTACATTACACAACCCAGCCCCAGGCTTGTTCCATATTCTGGGGTGTGAAGAAATCTTCATACCAGTATGACCAATAACCAGTAGTTTCCCTGCCCCCCCCCCCCCCAGACCACAGAGACAAAAGAAACCCAGTGCCACATTCACAGCATCATGGGCCCCTGGGCAAAGTAATGCACTGGGGCCCCTACCAGGGAGAAGCTTTGAGTGTGGCTGAATTATGCCACATATTGGGCGTGGATTTTTATTCTGATTAGAACGTTTAGTCTGAATTTTTTTACAATTTACTTTATTTATTTTTTTACACTTTTTTTCTAATTTTACTTTAATAATTCTTTTTTTACAATTTTTCACGACTCTGTTGGGGGTCTTTGGTGAGATATTAAGGGTCTAAACTCTAAACAGACCCCTGAAGTCTCACTTTTTAGACAGAGAAAGGGGACAGAGGAAACATTCCCTGGTCCCTCTCTCTGCACCCTCAGCTGCAATGCAGAAGAATGAACAGGATGCGTTTAGAGGCTTCCTGTTTATTCACAAATGGAAGCATAGGAAACACAGTTTCCTATGCTTCAGTTATGAATGAACACAGGAGTGATCGGTAACGTTCACTCACTGTGTTCATTCAGAAAAGGAAGGGTCCGGTAAATGACTTATTTACTGGCCCCTTCCCTCGCTCTCCATCCTGAAGATCCCGCTGTAGGCCTGTCAGGACCTTGGTAGGAGACCGAGTTGCTGAGAGGGCTCCCCTTGCGGCCGAGTGCAGCACAACCCTGAATATGGTACAGGGATGTGGTGCTCACAGAAGCACGGGTTGCCTGGAAGTAGGAGCCGGTGTTGATGGCTTGATAGAGAAAGTCCGTAGAGGCAACGTGCTTAGGGTCCGAGGAGGGGACCAATGGAAGTCCAATAGGAAAATCAGAAGCCAGGCCAGGGGGTCAAACACAGTAAGCAGTCCGAGAATCAAAGCAACAAGTCCAGGTACAGGAGACAGAGGAATGCGGAGTCCGTTTAGCCAAGCCGGGGTCAGATGCAGGAAGCAGGCAGGGAGAGTCAGAAGCAAGCCGGTTGAATAAGCCAGGAGATCCAGAGGAGTCGATAACAAGCCAGGTCGGTACACAGGAAGTCAGGACAACAGGAAGTCAGGACAACAGGAAGTCAGGACAACAGGAAGTCAGGGCAACAGGAAACACAATCACAGGAACACAGGAAGAGCTGACGATAATCCAGCAATGTGGCACTATCAGTGGGACGTTTAAATAGACAAGGCGTAGTATCACGTCGTACGCACACCGTTCCGTTCGTGCGTTCGTAACATCGCGACGTTGCTACGCACGCGCATTCGTCCGAATGTGGCACCAGGCGTCCGCCTAGTAGAAACACTGCACACCCGTGTGCGTTGATGTGCGTTAGCGCGGCCTTGCCTGTGCTGGTTTGCTAGCCTATTTCCCTGACAGTGCCCCCCCCCAAGGGGCAGCCTCCGGATGCCTAAACGTGCCCATTTTTCGGGGTACCTACTGCGAAATCTCTGAATTAGCCTAGGAGCGTGTACATAACTTGCGGGCTCCCAAGAATTCTCTTCTGCAGAATACCCCTTCCACTTGACTAGAAATTGAATTGTCCTACCTCTCCGACGACAGTCAAGGATAGATTCAACTTCAAATTCTGCTTCATCTCCAACCTGGACCGGAGGTGGGGGCACTTCTTCTCTCCCTGGAAAAGGACTAGAAACAACATGTTTAAGAAGTGACACATGAAAAACAGGATGGATCTTGAAAGATTCGGGTAAAGTGAGTTCAAAGGCTACAGGGTTGATTTCGCGTTTGATCTCGAAAGGACCCAGGAACTTGGGTCCCAATTTCCGAGATGGGCATGGTAGCTTGAGATTTATAGATGAGAGCCAGACCTTGTCCCCTATCTTAAAGGTAGGGCTCGCTCTTCTCTTCCTATCGTACTGCTTCTTATATTCTTCTTGGGCCTTCTTCATGGTATCCTGGAGTGTCTGATAATTAGTATGGATGAAATCCACTCTGTCCTGAACCGCCGGTACTGAAGATTCCGGAATGACGTTGGGTAGGAATGAGGGGTGGAAGCCGTAATTCGCCCAGAAGGGTGATTGGTTGGTAGAAGTGTGTACTGAGTTATTATAAGCAAATTCTGCACAAGGTAATAGTTGAATCCAGTCGTCCTGAGAAAAGGAACAGAAGCACCGCAGATACTGTTCCAGCGTTTGGTTGGTCCTTTCGGTCTGACCGTTACTCTGTGGGTGGTAAGCTGTGGACAAACACATTTCAATAGAAAGTAATTTGCAGAGGTTTCTCCAAAACCTAGAAGTAAATTGTACCCCTCTGTCTGATACGATGTTATTTGGTAATCCGTGTAGTCGAACAATTTCCTTAATGAAGATTTTTGCTGTATCTAAGGCAGAGGGGGTACCTTTCATAGGTAAAAAATGCGCCATTTTGGACAGGCGGTCTACTACCACCAAGATGGTAGTAAATTCTTCTGAGGGGGGTAAATCCACGATAAAGTCCATGGAAATCTTCCTCCATGGTTGTTCTGGGACTGGCAATGGTCTTAACAAACCCCAAGACCTGGCGTTGGATCCTTTGTTCCGTTGGCAGATGATGCAGGAGCTGACGTAGGTTTTACAATCAAGTTTCAAAGTGGGCCACCATAGGGACCGCTGAACTAGCTCAGTTGTTTTTCGAACCCCAAAATGACCAGCTAACTGATGGTCATGAAAGGTCTTCAATACTTGTAATCTGGCTTGCTGGGGAACGAAAATCTTATCTTGGTGCCATAGGAGTCCCTCTTGGCTTCTCAGGGAGGAGACTTCCGCTTCAGTACACTGACTAGAGGCCTGCTCAATAGAGGATCTTAGGTCGGGTTGGATCAGTAGGAAGTTTTGGGGAGACAAAATTGTACTAGGTGCAATTTCTTCAGGAGTGTCCGGAAACATCCGGGATAAGGCGTCTGCCTTTCCATTCTTCGACCCTGGGCGATAGGTTAAGTGAAAATTAAACCGAGAGAAAAATAGTGCCCATCGAGCCTGTCGGGGTCTTAGGCGTTTGGCCGTACGGAGATATTCTAAGTTCTTGTGGTCCGTAAAAATCAGGATGGGATGAGTGGCACCTTCCAGGAGATACCTCCATTCCTCGAGAGCTGTCTTGATTGCCAAAAGTTCCCGATCCCCCACATCGTAATTCCTCTCAGGAGGGCTCATTTTCTGTGAGGAAAAGGCCACGGGATGCAGCAGTGCTTTGGGACCCTGACGCTGAGATAGAATCGCCCCTGTGGCGACTTCTGAGGCGTCGACTTCCAGGACGTAGGGTAGAGCAGGGTCAGGGTGTTGCAGAATCGGGGCAGAAGTGAAGAAGGTCTTAAGCTGATCGAAGGCGGACTGTGCCGCTGCTGACCACTTAAACTTGGTATGTTGGCGGGTTGTCTGAGTAATAGGTGCTACAATGGTGGAGAAATTCTTTATAAACCTTCTGTAGAAGTTGGCGAAGCCAATGAATCTCTGTACACCCTTCTTGTCAGAAGGGGCCGGCCAATCAAGGATGGACTTTACTTTTTGAGGATCCATGGCGATTCCACCTGTGGTGATGATAAGACCCAGGAATTGAATTGAAGTTTTTTCGAAATCGCATTTTTCAGATTTGACGAATAACCCATGGGTTCTGAGGATGCTTAGTACCTTCTTCACGTGTATTCTATGGAGTTCCAGAGTGGCAGAAAAAATAAGAATGTCGTCAAGGTAGACAACAACGAAATGATCTAAATGTTCCCGGAAGATGTCATTTATGAAATGCTGAAAGGTCGCCGGGGCATTGCACAACCCAAACGGCATGACTAGGTACTCAAAATGTCCAAATCTTGTTCTGAAAGCCGTTTTCCACTCGTCCCCCTCTCGGATGCGGACGAGATTATAGGCACCACGGAGGTCGAGTTTGGTAAAGATGTGTGCTGTGCGGAACCTTTGGAAAAGCTCAGGGAAGAGCGAGAGTGGGTAGCGGTTCTTAAGGGTAATTTTGTTTAACTCCCTGTAGTCCACACATGGTCTCAGTGTCTTGTCCTTCTTTTCAACGAAGAAGATTCCGGCACCGGCAGGGGAAGAAGAAGGACGGATAAAACCTTTTTCAAGATTCTCATCAATATATTGTCTCAAGGTCTCAAGCTCAGTCTCGGAGAGGGGGAATATACGACCAAAAGGAATAGTAGCTCCTGGTAGTAACTCGATGGGGCAGTCGTAAGGACGGTGTGGCGGTAAAGTGTCTGCTTTCTTTTTATCGAAGACATCAAGAAATTCCAGGTAAGCTGCTGGTACATTAGGATCCGGACTCGGTGTGGATTGTACAGTCAGGCAACTGGAAAAGTCCTGGAATTCGGGGGTCAAACAATGTTGTTGGCAATAGGGAGATGTAAGGAGTACCTCCTTCTTGGACCAATCAATCTGAGGATTGTGTGCTTGTAGCCATGGGATTCCCAGGATGACCGGGAACATAGGGGAACTTAAGACATCAAATCTGAGAAATTCCTGATGACCAGAATTGGTAGTGGTAAGAATAGGTACGGTTTCCTGGGTGACATGACCCGATCTTGGCAAGGAGCCGTCAGCCAGATGAACTGTTAGTCTCTGTTCCTTATAGTTCAACGGAATAGCTAGATCTTTAGCCAAGGCCAAGTCCAAGAAGCAACTACACGCCCCGGAATCCAGTATTGCTTGGAGGTGGATCTCCTTACCTGCCACTAGCAATGTAACAGGAAGTGAGATATGGGCAGAGGAAGACCTGGATACTTGAAGGTGAGTACGGAGGGTCGGTTTCCTTGGTCTTATGGGGCAGTAATCTATGAAATGTCCTGATTCCCCGCAGTAGAAGCAAAGTCTCGCCTGCCGGCGATAAAGTCTTACCCCAGGAGTTAATGCTGGATGGAACATGCCGACTTGTAAGGGAGCTGATGCAGACTGAACTTGGGGCAGGTTTCGAGTGGAGCAAGAGGCCTGGTCACGTTCACCCTGACGTTCCCGTAAACGTCTGTCAAGCTGAATAGTTAACTGGATGAGATCTTCAAGTGTGGCCGGACTCTGTAGCCTGGCTAACTCATCCTTGAGGGCCTCTGATAACCCCATTCGATATTGGTATTTTAATGCTGCCTCATTCCAACCAGAATCCATGGACCATGTGCGGAACTCCACTGTATAGTCCTCCGCAGGGCGCTGACCCTGACGGAGGGAATGTAGATTTGCTTCGGCAGTGGCTACCCGTAGGGGATCATCATATAACCGAGCCATGACTTCAAAGAACTGATCCATAGTGTTGATGGAGGGGCTGCTTTGTTCCAACAGGCCATGGGCCCAGGTCTGTGGCTCACCACGTAATAGGGAGATAGTGAACCCCACCTTGACTGTTTCACTGAAAAAAGTCTGTGGTTGCAAGTCGAAGTATAAGTAGCAGGAGTTTTTAAAAGATCTAAATTTTCTTCGATCGCCACGGAAATATTCTGGCGTTGGGACACGTGGTTCTGGAGGGACCATGATCCCAGCAGCTGCCGCTGGAGGTGGACCTTGAACCGAGGAGGAGGATGACTCAGGTAGGTGCTGCAGATGTTCCTCCAACCGGAAGTATTCCTCCTGAAGCTTCTGAATGACTGGAGTAAGGGCCGTGATTTGCTGGAGAATGGCCTTCATCGGGGAGTCACCTCCGTCGGTCTCTGACATGGCTGGATTATACTGTCAGGACCTTGGTAGGAGACCGAGTTGCTGAGAGGGCTCCCCTTGCGGCCGAGTGCAGCACAACCCTGAATATGGTACAGGGATGTGGTGCTCACAGAAGCACGGGTTGCCTGGAAGTAGGAGCCGGTGTTGATGGCTTGATAGAGAAAGTCCGTAGAGGCAACGTGCTTAGGGTCCGAGGAGGGGACCAATGGAAGTCCAATAGGAAAATCAGAAGCCAGGCCAGGGGGTCAAACACAGTAAGCAGTCCGAGAATCAAAGCAACAAGTCCAGGTACAGGAGACAGAGGAATGCGGAGTCCGTTTAGCCAAGCCGGGGTCAGATGCAGGAAGCAGGCAGGGAGAGTCAGAAGCAAGCCGGTTGAATAAGCCAGGAGATCCAGAGGAGTCGATAACAAGCCAGGTCGGTACACAGGAAGTCAGGACAACAGGAAGTCAGGACAACAGGAAGTCAGGGCAACAGGAAACACAATCACAGGAACACAGGAAGAGCTGACGATAATCCAGCAATGTGGCACTATCAGTGGGACGTTTAAATAGACAAGGCGTAGTATCACGTCGTACGCACACCGTTCCGTTCGTGCGTTCGTAACATCGCGACGTTGCTACGCACGCGCATTCGTCCGAATGTGGCACCAGGCGTCCGCCTAGTAGAAACATTGCACACCCGTGTGCGTTGATGTGCGTTAGCGCGGCCTTGCCTGTGCTGGTTTGCTAGCCTATTTCCCTGACAAGGCCTGCAAATCTTCCAGAGCTGAAGTGGTTAAAGTCACATGGGCTGCTCAGATGTCATAGGGAGGAAATGCTCAGCACTGAAAACTGAGCAAGTGCAGAGCCGCCAACACTGCTCTGCAAAATCTCGATCTGAACTGGGGACATGGACAGGGGGGGGGGAAGTTGGGGAGCAGCAGGATCAACCAGATCTTTAGGAGAATACAGAAAAAGAATCTCTTAGTGACTGAGTGAGTATGAACACCATGGAATACACCATTTATCGATCGTTTTAGTCACACTTTAACTTGGCTTGTGATTTCTCACTATCACTAGTCACAATATGAGATTTCACAAGCAAAACTAAGTTATGAATATTGATATTTTTTTCAGCCAATCCAGTAGGAGGTTTATACCACTGGTGCATGCTGGGGAAAAATATAAATATTTGGGACAGGTGATGTGCTCGCTCTCTTCCCCTGGGCTGAGGCCTAGGGAGGTGCTGCTGGCTGGAGATCTGCTGTTAGGCCCAATAGCCTGGTTTGGGGCTGAAGTGGTCCTGAAGTGGTCCTGAAGCTGTCCTGCCTGGTCTGGAGACCCAGGGGAGGCCCCTTGCTGAAGAGATCCAGGAGGAACGCTGGTCCCTCAGAAGGTCCTGGTGACTCACTTGGAGGATACACTGAAAATTGGGAACGTGCTTACAGTGTTGCTGGGTCAACTTAAAGGATCTGACACTGTGATGCTATACATTGATCTGGAGAGTCTGTAAGTGATCTGCTACGGTATCTGGGACCCCAAGGCCTCACCTCCCTACCCGTTCTACAATAAAAGTGACTGGTGTCCAATATCATTTCTCTGCCCCCCCCCCCCCCCATTTTAGCCATGCCCTGGGGTGAAATGCTAGCCCTCCCCTGGCCTCTGGAGGTGCTATCCTGTCTTTGGGGTGTCAGAGGGGTGCTATACTCCATACTCCTCTCCAAGTGCCCCTCACAATGACCCAGTTCATAATCTCTCAGTTATCTCTATGCCTGCTGTTTTAGCACCCAGGTACCTATTTCCCAGATCTTTAAAATGTAAACCACCTCCCCGAATACCACAAGTGCCAGTCTTCTGCAGTATTTCGGGTATCAGGGGCCCCCTGTAGAAGAACCTCGATTTAAGGAGACATACATTGCACAACGTAGCTTTGTGATGGAAAAATTCTCCCACCGATACTTTTTGAAGTATTTTCTCATTCCTTTTTCTTTAACTTTATTGTTTGCGCACTTTGAAGCTATTCATATAGTGCATATAGTGCTCTGCAAACACGCCAAGCCTGGCCAATAGGGTTCTAAGTTTGTCACTCTACAATTATGAAGCACTTCTTTGAAGTCACATTCCATGAATTCATATACTGGGCTGGGAAAGGGCTGAGACACATCAGCTATAATAATGTGTATTGGTTACTTGGAGAGATCTTCGAATCCCACAGTTACAGACAAAGCCGATTCTGGGACTGCTCAGGAACATGTTTTTTTTTACCACCCCAACAAGATGGTAGAACATAAAGGGCTCCACATTATAGAATCGATCTCATGGATATCACACAAAGTACCAGAAGGTAGCTAAATAAGATCCATTAATATTTCATTGGGCCGTTGCTTTGTCCTCCATTACTATTTTGGTGGCCGGACCTTGGGAGGCAGAAGACAATTGATGGCCAAGCCTCACCGCGCTTCTCCAATTCCTTAACCTGTTTGCACTTATACTTATAACAGCCCAGAAGCCCTCACAAAACTCTGACAATGTCCAAATTATGGACTGGACTCATGATTTTCTTTGCACCGGGGTCCAGGACTCTGGTACCTGACCTATCTCTATTTAATTTATTTTCTCCCGCTAACCACCAAGCCTGGGAAATTTTTACTGATACTGGGGAATTTTCTACTCCCACTGGCCACAGTCCGGCCAACTAAAGTCTGCAGGACAGTAAACTGGCAATTGATTTAGAAAATTTGGAGACCCCAGTTCTATGGTCATGTAAACATATAAGAAGCTTCTGGCTTTTACGTTCAGAATCTTACCAGAAATAGCAGTCATACTTACCACCCTTCACCACATTGGGCGCTATTGAGCGTAGGTGTAGACCTTCAACCCTCTAATTTTAGGACTGTAGTAGTTGAATTTTTATTTGCTGCTTGACTATCAATAGCTGGTTATTAGAGATCTGTCCATGTCCCCAATCTTACCCAAGTCACTCAGAGAGTTCATGTCAGGATGGCACAGATTTCCTGGAGTGGGGACCAATACCTGGGTATACCAAGATGGCACAGAGTCCCTGGAGCATGAACCAATACCTGGGTGTACCAATATGGGACCGAGTCCCAGGACCATGGACCAATACCAGGGTGTACCAAGATGGTGCAGAGTCTTTAAAGCATGGACCAATACCTGGGTGTATCAAAATGGTGTAGAATCTCTGTAGCAAGGACCAATACCTGGGTATATCAAGATGGCACTGAGTCCCTGGAGCGAGGATAAATACCTGTGTGTACCAAGATGGCACAGAGTCCCTGGAGCATAGACCAATACCTAGGTGTACCAAGTTGGCACCAAGTTCCTGGAGCGTGGACCAATACCTGGGTGTACCAAGATGGCACAGATTCCCTGGAGTGTGGACCAATACCTAGGTATACCAAGATGGCACCAAGTCCCTGGAGCATGAACCAAAACCTGGGTGTACCAAGATGGGACCAAGTCCCTGGAGCTTGGACCAATACCTGGGTGTACCAAGATGGTGCAGAATCTCTGTAGTGTGGACCAATACCTGGGTATAACAAGATGGCACCAAGTCCCTGGAGCGTGGACCAATACCTGGGTGTACCAAGATGGTGCAGAATCTCTGTAGCAAGGACCAATACCTGGGTATATCAATAGATATCCTGGAGCGAGGATAAATACCTGTGTGTACAACGATGGCACTGAGTCCCTGGAGCATAGACCAATACCTGGGTATACCAAGTTGGCACCAAGTTCCTGGAGCGTGGACCAATACCTGGTTGTACCAAGGTGGCACAGAGTCCCTGGAGTGTGGACCAATACTTGGGTATACCAAGATGGCCCCTAGTCCCTGGAGCATATACAAATATCGGGATGTATCAAATTGTGCCAAGTGCTTGGAGCACTGACTGATATCTAGGCGTAGCAAGAAGGCGTCGTATCACGGGATTGTGGACCATACCTGGGTGTACCAAGATGACGTCTTACTGAGGACCAATGCCTCAGTGTACCAAGATGGTGAAATATTTCCTATTAATAGCTGGTCATTTGAGATCAACTTTCTCCACCCCAAACTCGCTCATCCATGTCTTTATGGACCTTGCTTTGTGCACTGGTCCAAATCATTTGGTGGAGGGGGGATTATGGTGGGGGGGGTTTAAGGATTAGGGCTTGGCCTCTTAGTTCCAGTGAAGGGAACTCTTAAGGCGTCGGCATACCGAGACATTTTGGACAATTTCATGCTCCCAACTTTGTGGGAACAGTTTGGGGATGGCCCCTTCTTGTTCCAACATGACTGCCCACCAGTGTACAAAGCAAGGTCCATAAAGACACGGATGAGCAAGTTTGGGGTGGAGGAACTTGACTGGCCTGACCTCAACCCCATGGAACACCTTTGGGATGAATTACAGCGGAAACTGCGAGCCAGGCCTTCTCATCCAACATCAGTGCCTGACCTCACAAATGCTCTTCTGGAAGAATGGTCAAACATTCCCATAGACACCCTCCTAAACCTTGTGGACGGCCTTCCCAGAAGAGTTGAAGCTGTTATAGCTGCAAAGGGCGGGGCCAACTCAATATTGAACCCTATAGACTAAGACCGGGATGTCATTAAAGTTCATGTGTGTGTAAAGGCAGGCGTCCCAATACTTTTGGTAATATAGTCTATGTATGATGTATATTTTCCAAGTCCTAAACCTAATATTTCATAAATCCCAATAAAACAATTGAAATAAAAAAAAATACATCTAATTTACCTCCTTAGATGTGGAATTTGCCGGGCGCCATTTTGTGAGAGTGTTCGGTCATGTGATGTGTAAGGTCTTGTCCTCCAGGGACCATGGAACTGAAGACAATAACAGGGATCGTTGACAAAGCTGCAAGACATAAAAATACAGATAAAGGGGGATCCCTGACCAGAGAAAACAGATATCTTACAACATTAAATAGCGGGCCCCCAAAACCACCAGAACTGGGCCAATGTGCAGGCTGACAGAACAGCCCTGCTGAGGCTGAACCTGACAGAGATGGTGGAAATAAACTGGTAGAATGGTGAAGACGGAGAATGAATAGTGATGATAACCCATTGTATACGGCCATGGTGGAATCACACTAAGCTTTACCTGCTTGGGAAATCCCCGAGTACAGGGAGGACAAGGGAGGATGGAGCCAGAACTTCCTCAAACATATACATCCAGCAATGTGGGGTCCGGACCCCTATATCAGCCATGCGGGAACCCTAGGCTAAGGGGCGTCCCCAGAACATGACAGCTCAGCCAAAGTCTTGCAGTGTGCAGGCACCAACTTGAGTCACACCTCACGACTCTTGGGTTGCCATGCACAAGCGGGTGGCTCCATTTTTAACCACCACTGTTGTGATGTGGTGGAGCTTGTGTACTGCAGGATTTAGGCGGAGCTGTGGACTCTGGGAAAGATGGCGGCAATGGAGAAGGGAGGCAGCGGAAAGATGCAAGGGATTTTATATGGGGAAACCAGTGAGCAGCAAGTCAAAGGACGGGGTACAATATTATATTAAATATACTGCACATGTGAGAGATGACACCACTAAGGGAGCTAGGGAGGAGGTGGAATCCTTATGGGTAGAGCTCCAAAGGGATGAAGCTAAGGGGAAAATATTGCTGGGAGTATGCTATAGGCCCCCTAACCTGAGGGAGGAGGGGGAGACAGATCTCCTATCACAATTTGGATTAGCGGCAAGGATGGGAAGTGTCATCAGCACCAACTAGAAATAAAGCATTACTGGATCTACTGATTACCAACAATACAGACCTGATCACGGATGTGGAAATACGGGGCAATTTAGGGAACAGCGATCACAGGTCAATTGGCTTCTGTATAAATCACACAAATAGGAAACATAAAGGGAACACAAAGACAGTGAATTTTAAAAGAGCCAACTTCCCTAAACTACAAACCTTGCTAGAAGATATTCATTGGAATAAAATCTTAGGAACAAAGAACACGGAGGAGAGATGGGTTTGCTTTAAGAGCATATTAAATAAGGGCATTAGCCAATGTATCCCATTGGAAAATAAATTTAAAAGAACGAACAAAAGTCCTGGATGGCTTAACTCCAATGTAAAAATGCATATAAAAGCAAAGGAGAAGGACTTCAAAAAATACAAGGTTGAGGGATCATCATCAGCATTCAGACTTTACAAAGAATGCAACAAGAAATGTAAGGGTGCAATAAGGATGGCTATGATAGAACATGAACAAAGTATGGCTCCATTGAAGGTCCTATCTTGGAATGCAAGGGGTCTTAATAATAAAATCAAACGTTCCTTAGTCTTTGAATACCTGAAAAAATATAACCCCCAAATTTGTATACCTCAAGAAACCCATCTGGTGGGTGGTAGAATCATGAGCCTCAGACGACCCTGGGTGGGCCATCACTATCATGCTACCCACTCGGGTTATGCCCGAGGGGTTAGCATACTAATACATAAGTCTCCTAGTTTCAAGCTCCTTGGGTTGAAATTGGACCCGGAGGGAAGGTACGTGCTGATACATGCGCTCATAGATATGGTTGAAATGGTGATTGTTGGTATATACCTGCCACCTCCTGCTACCCTCTCTCTCCTCCAATCAATTGCCTCTCTGCTGGCACAAATCCCCACAGACAATATTCTCCTGGTGGGAGATTTTAACATCCCCCCGAACCCCTCTCTGGATAGTGTTATATCCTCTGTGTTGTGAGAGACACAAGACTCTGGTCTGGAACAATGGATGTTTATTTCAGTACACACTGTACACTGCAACATGCATCTCAGGACAGGTACATCTTATATGCTTCCTTACATGTGCTCTAAGATGGCTACTATACCCCTTGACCCTTGTCATCACTCCTGGGTGGAGCCAGCCTTAAAGTGACAGTACATGTGGAACCTTTCAGGTATAACAGATAGACTCTCGCCGGACTCCAATACTAATTTGATCCTTTCTAGATGGGCACAATTATTCGGACTGGTGGATGTATGGCGGTGGAAGCATCCCTCAGAATGCACGTATACCTGCCACTCTCTATCCCATTATACACTATCTTGTATTGACCTTCTATAGTGTCAGCATGCTTCCTAGAATCCAGGATATCAGGATGCTTCCCCGGGGTATATCCGACCACTCCCCCCTGCTCTGCTGCATACAAACCAAAACACCTCTGGCAGATAGAATTTGGCGCTTATCCAGATTCTGGATAGACAACCCTACTCTAGAGATCGAAATAGCCAAAATGATTAAACAATACTGGTTAATAAATGCGGGAACTACCTCACCGGGGAATGATTGGGAGGCCTTTAAGGCCTACATAAGAGGATGCGACATTTCTTCTATAGCTAGGGAATGTAAGAATGATCAGCTGACACTAGAGGAGGTGGAGGCAAAGGCCCAAGCCCTTGAGTCCCGTTACGCTCAGACTGCTAACCCCATCACAGGTCAAGATATGAAGGTGGCGTATAGAGAAGTGATGCTGCTCAGAGTGGCAAAGGTAAATAAACATCAGCTAGTTCAAACGCAACGAATGTTTGAGCAGGGGGATAAAACGGCAGGATGCTGGCCTGGATCTCTAGGAAGCAGTCCCCAGTCTCCACTATAGCCTGGCTCAAGAGAGTGGATGGGACCCTGGTGGCTGATCCAGTGGAAATCAATGCCTGTTTCATTGATTACTACTCCAAACTATATTCCTCTAGGGCACAGGTGTCAAACACAAGGCCCGCGGGCTGAATCCGGCCCTCCAGGCCATTTCATGTGGCCCTCGCACCTCTCCTGCAGCTGCAGGAGATCTCCAGTCCTCCTCGCGTCCTCCTCCAGACCCTTACTTTCTGCTTTCAAGTAATCCATACAGCTTCTTCCCAGCAGCATAAGGAAAGGGGGGTACACTGATGTAAGGGAGAGTGGGGGACTCCACTTCTGATGGTGGGGTGGCTCTTGACATCTAATGTAAGGGGAGTGGATGCGCTGGACATGTAATCTTACAGATACAATCGGCCCTTTTGAGGGCAATCATAATGCTGATGCGGCCCACCATGAAATTGAGTTTGACACCCCTGCTCTAGGGCATATTGCTCTGACGGAGAGCTATGTGAGTTCCTAGATGAATTGTCATTCCCGGTTCTCACTCCCTCAGCAAGAGAAAGCTTAGATGCCCCGATTACATTGGAAGAGGTTCAAATAGCGCTGGGCTCACTGCAATCAGGTAGGACCCCGGGATTAGATGGGTTCCCACCAGAATTTTATAAACAATATATGGAAGAAATGACACCTAGGTTACATAACATGATTACGAAAACATTAAAGGAAGGAGCTCTTCCCCATCAATGGCCCAAGCTATCATAGTAGTGATTCCTAAACCAGGGAAAGACCCTCAATCATGCTCGTCTTACAGGCCTATATCCCTCCTTAATTCGGATGCTAAAGTATTGACTAAGATTCTCGCCAAGCGCCTAAACGAGGTGATACTTACCTTAATTCATGAAGATCAGTCAGGTTTCATGCCAGGCAAGGGAACGGATATTAATCTCCAGAGACTGTGTGCGGTCTCGGCCTCTGGGAATGGGGACGGTCGACCTGCGGTGGTGGCCTCCCTGGATGCAGAAAAAGCTTTTGATTCAGTCGAGTAGCAATATCTGTGGGAGGTCCTCCGTAGGTTCGGATTCGGTCCAGTCTTCATTTCCTGGGTCGATGCTGTGCACAGGTCTCCGACGGCCAGGATCCATACCGGTACTGTCCTTTCCCCACCCTTCCTTATGGGTAGAGGACCAAGACAGGGATATCCCCTTTCCCCAGGACTTTTTGCGTTGGCAGTAGAACCCATGGAAATTCTCTTACGATCGAACCCTGAGGTAGGGGGGGTTACGGTAGGCCCCATCCACAAAAAGGTGTCACTGTATGCCGATGATATCCTCCTATATCTCAGACGTCGGGACTTCCCTACAGACTGCGTTCTCGGTTATTGATAGATTTGGGCGGTATTCGGGAGTATGCATAAATTGAGGGAAATCCATACTGTTTCCACTTCATTCCGACAATAATTCCCCACCGTCAGATGCGCAACTCTGGAGGGTTTCCCAGTTCAGATGCCTGGGGGTGGAGATACACCGAGACCTAAACCAATTTATCGCCCTAAACTTGAACCCAGTAGTCTCCCAAATGTCCCAAAAATGCGCAGCCTGGAAGTCTCTCCCACTTACTCCGGTGGGACGAGTCAATCTTATCAAGATGACAGCGCTGCCTAAATTCAACTACCTCCTTAGGCAGACTCCTGTAGCCATACCCGTCTCTTTTTTTAATAGATTAGATAGCATAATCATCTCCTTCGTATGGAAGGGATCAGTACCTAGGATAGCGAAAACAACACTGCAACTACCGGTTACACTGGGTGGCCTGGCTCTACCGCGTTTTATAAAATATTACTGGGCGGCGGTTCTGGTTACCATCAGGTGGTGGATGGCCGAGACACCGGCCAATCCCGCGTCTACACTAGAGGCAGCGCTGCTGGGTTCCTACTCAGAACTGAAAAATCGAATCCACAGGGGCCCTAAATCCAACACGCTGGTGACCCCACCCATGCGGGCAACACTTAAGTTGTGGGACACGGTCAGCTTGAAGATTAGGAAACCAAACACATGGTCCCCTACAACTCCGCTATGGGGTAACCCCCGTCTACCCCACTTTCACTGTATCCTGGACCCGATTATATGGGCTAGACATGAGATTACAAAGTTGGGAGACATTGTATCCGGGGGGACAGTTAACGTCTTTTAATACCCTGAAGAGGGAAAAAGGCCTCCCGAACCAAATGTTCTTTTGATATCTTCAGCTACGCCATGCCTACCTCTCTCAGATCCCTCCTTTGATAACTCTGCAGATGTCTGATCTGGAGAGTACGCTGCGATCCCTAGAAGGCGGTGGAACACTTTCTATAATCTATAATATGCTGGTTGTTCTTGACACATCATCTAAGGTCTCGCAACTATTCACCACATGACAAAACGATATTCCAGACCTGGCTGATGATGACTGGGAGGAGGGTATTCAGCAATACCTGCCTCTGATGATTTCGGCCAGAGATAGATACACGCAATTGAAGTTTCTACACCGTGCCTACTACTCCCCAGCACGCTTGGCGAGAATCTATCCTGGTCGATCAGCAATATGCCCCAAATGTGGTTCAGACGGTGCGGATTTCATCCATGTAGTCTGGTCCTGTCCCAAAATGGAGGAAGTTCCTTCTCCCCCACACCCCTTTAACATCACATATCCTAATGGTCACTCTCAAACCCTATTCTGTTTGTAGGGGTTAAATGATATGATTGATCGTGCAGGAACCGCCCCCCCCTCCCCCCGTCCTCTCCCCCCTCCCCCCCAGGTCTGTAACTGCTACTTTTTACTACTGTAGTTAACTGCAATCCAACTGACTGTTGCGTGTACTACAATCATTCTTCCACGATAGCTTGTACTACTGTCAAGTGATTCTGTCTGAATTTACTTGTACCGTGATTTATGTTCTGTCTGTCTGTTGAAATAAACTTTATGTTAAAGATAGAACACGAAAGACACATAGCAGAGGAAAGCAAAAAAAATCCAGAGAAGTTATAAACAGTAAACAAGGGAGGTCAGACCATATTGGCCCCATAAAGAATGAGGAAGGACATCTGGTTACAAAGGATGGGGAGATGGCAAAGGTATTGAATTTATTCTTCTCCTCAGTCTTCACGAGTGAATCGGGGGGCTTCAGTAACCAAAACTGCAGTGTTTATCCTCAGGACACAACACAGGAAGCACCTCCATGGTTAACAGAGGACGGAATTAGAATTAGACTTGAGAAACTTAACATTAATAAATCACCGGGACCAGATGGCTTGCATCCGAGGGTACTTAGGGAACTCAGTCAGGTGATTGCCAGACCGTTGTTCCTAATTTTTACAGCCAGTCTATTGACTGGAATGGTACCAGCTGATTGGAGAAAAGCCAACGTAGCACCAATATTTAAAAAGGGCCCAAAAAACATCCCTGGGAATTACAGACCAGTTAGCCTAACATCAATAGTATGTAAACTCTTGGAGGGGATGATAAGGGACTATATACAAGATTTTAGTAATAAGAACGATATCATTAGCAGTAATCAGCATGGATTCATGAAGAATCGTTCTTGCCAAACCAATCTATTAACCTTCTATGAGGAGGTGAGTTGCCATCTAGATAAAGGAAGGCCCGTAGACGTGGTGTGTCTGGATTTTGTACAAGCATTTGACACAGTTCCCCATAAATGTTTACTGTACAAGATAAGGTGCGTTGGCATGGACCATAGGGTGAGTACATGGATTGAAAACTGGCTACAAGGGCGGGTTCAGAGGGTGGTGATAAATGGGGAGTACTCAGAATGGTCAGGGGTGGGTAGTGGGGTCCCCCAGGGTTCTGTGCTGGGACCAATCCTATTTAATTTGTTCATAAACGATCTGGAGGATGGGATAAACAGTTCAATCTCTGTATTTGCAGACGATACTAAGCTAAGCAGGGCAATAACTTCTCCGCAGGATGTGGAAACCTTGCAAGCAGATCTGAACAAATGAATGGGGGAGGGGCAACTACATGGCAAATGAGGTTCAATGTAGAAAAATGTAAAATAATGCATTTGGGTGGCAAAAATATGAATGCAATCTATAGACTGGGGGGAGAACCTCTGGGGGGATCTAGAATGGAAAAGGACCTGGGGGTCCTAGTAGATGATAGGCTCAAAATGTAAAATAATGCATTTGGGTGGCAAAAATATATATATAAAATATATATATATATAAAATTGATGGTGCCATATCACAATTGTGCACTAATACCTGTGTGTACCAAATTAGTGTTGTATCCCTGGTAAAAGAAACAATATCTGGGTGTAAAAAAAAGTTTCCGTGTCCCAGGCTGCGGACCCTGGAGTGCTGATAACTGAGTGTACTAAAATGTCACCCAGACCCTGCATCACAGACCGTTATCTGGGTGTATCAACATGGCGCGAAGAGTTTGGTGCGCGGATCGATACCTGGGTGTCCCACGTCACTCAGACTGGTCTGACAGGTTTGCGAAACTGACAGAACACCGGTGTTCCGCTGCTTTTAAAATTCAACATCAGAACGGATTTCTAAATCCTGTAATTCACAATATGAGTTGAGTTTAGTGATAAAAATAAGTCTGAAATGCAGGACTCCGGTGGGTGTAACAAGATGTCCGCCTGCCGCTGGAACACCGCTCTCTCACTGTATCCTTACTGTGGAGGAGTGCGGGGTGTAGCAAGATGGCGGCGACGCAACGTCACTTCCGTTACAAAATCGGACGGGTCGCCAAATCTGACGAAACACCGTCACTTGGGTGTATAAAGATGTCCGCTAGGTGCAACTATTCTTCCGGGTACACAAAGATGGCCGAACATCCTTCCTTTTCTCACTGTGTCGCCATGGAAACGGCGGCGGTACACGCCAGGCTTGTCTGCCAGGAAAACTCTATGGTCTTCTGACCGGATATCCGGTTAGGTTTTGTGTCTGTGTGAGAAGCTCCACCGGCGTGGGGGGCAAAAAGATACAGGTGAGATCTGGGGGGCTGTGTGTGTCCCAGGAAATACCTTCCCCCCCAGTATTAGTCCTCCTCTCTGTGTGTCCCAGGGAATCCCTTCCCCCAATTCCGTGTGTCCCAGAAAATACCTCCCCCCCCAGTATTAGACGTCCTCTCTGTGTGTCCCAGGAAATCCCCCCCCCCCCAGTACTAGGTCTCCTCTCTGTGTGTCCCAGGGAATCCCTTCCCTTAACAATCCCCCCCCCCAGTATTAGACATCCTCTCTGTGTGTCCCAGGGAATCCCCCCCCCCCCCAACTCTGTGTTCCAGGAAATTCCCCCCCCCCAGTATTCTGTCCTCTCTGTGTGTCCCAGGAAATACCCCCCCAGTATTCTGTCCTCTCTTCTTCTCTGTGTGTCCCAGGAAATCCCCCCCCCCCAGTATTAGGCATCCTCTCTGTGTGTCCCAGGGAATCCCTCCCCCCCAGTCTGTGTAGATTTAGTTCCCGGTGATGTACACGCGTTGTGCTCTCTCTGTACAGGATGTACGCGGTGTACCGGCAGGCCCATCCCCCCACGGGCCTGGAATTCTCCATGTACTGCAACTTCTTCAATAACACCGAGAAGAACCTGGTGGTGGCCGGAACCTCCCAACTCTACGTGTACCGCCTCAACCACCATGCCGAGGTAAGTGTGCCCTCAGGGGCCCCGACCTGGGACAGAGGGGGACCCCCTCCCCACCGACACCCCCCCCCGACCTGTGACAGAGGGGCCCCTCCCCACCGACCCCCCCGACCTGGGGCAGAGGGGGATCCCCTCCCCACCGACCCCCCGACCTGTGACAGAGGGGCCCCTCCCCACCGACCTGGGGCAGAGGGGGGTCCCCCCTCCCCCCCCCCCCCGACCTGGGGCAGAGGGGCCCCTCCCCACCGACCTGGGGCAGAGGGGGTTCCCACCAACTCCAACCCTTAATAGGAAGTGTGCGATGGGTCTTTAGAGGCAGCAAAACGAAGACACTTTATTATGATGGTGTTATAAGTAGAATTAAAAAAAAAAAGCGATCAACTGATCACATCCGGACCGTTACACTCTGATAGACGTACATAAAACTCAATGGTCAACATTTGGACCTCAACGTGAAGTGTCCTTATATACTGTATATGACCGACGCGTTTTGAGCTGCTCTTTTTGAAGAGCAACTCGAAACGCGTTGATCCTATATAGTAGATGAAGACGTTTCATGTTGATGTCCAAATGTTGTCTGTTGAGTTTTATGTACGTCTATCAGAGTGTAACGGTCCGGAGATATGTTGATATTTGATTATAGCGCTGTCAGGAGGAGGTCTGTTCTTTATCCTGTATGGTTGTATTTTCAGTGGGTGTCGCTTCCCCTCCGCCGTGCGTAAAATAAACGTCCTCAGATGGGAGCCGCCATGTTCTGCATCAGTGTTTAGAGCCGGCGATGAGCTTTCATGTAAAAGCGATCCAATCGGTTACACAGCCCGGTACTGATCCACCCGGACTTATCAATACTATTAGGAAGAGTGGGAGGAGCTTCTGTTGCTCCTCCCCCTCTGTGACATCAGAGTATTTTGTCACTCTTCAGTTTGGTGTTCTCGGCACCGTTACCGGCGTGTAAAGCATCTGATCACCCGCTTTCCCGGCAGACCCCCGATCCCTCCATAAAGAGGACCTGTCACCACTCATATCATCACAAGTGATGTTCATGCCTTGTGATAGCAATAAAGTTCAATCAAAAAAAAAATTAAAGGTACAGTGTTCTTTTTAAATAAAACAAAAAATATATATTAAAAAAAAAAATTGTAAAGCATCCTCGTCCAGCTGTGCTCACATACAAACCCACACGTCGGTCACGTAAATGGCGATCTCGCCACACGTGTGTGAGGTATGACCGTGAGCGTTGGAGGGAGAGTAATAATTCTACCCCCGACCTTCTCTGTAACTCTAAACTGGTAACCTGTATAGACTTATAAAGCGCCTCCTATGGAGATTTTTAGGTATCGTGGTTGGTCGCCATTCCACAAGTGGGCGCAATTTTAAAGCGTGACACGTTGGGTGTCTGTTTACTTGGCGTGACGCCATCTTTTATATTTGACCAATAAATTGTGTATTGTGGTGTTTTTGTGTGCACTAAAACTCATTAACTTTTAATTTTCCTGAAAATTTGCATTTGATAAATGTCAGCGCAAATACCGCGTGACATAAACAATTGCAACACCCACCGTTTTATTCTCCAGGGCCTCTGCCTACAAAAAAAAAAAATCACATTTTGGGGGTTCTAAATGTCGGACTTGGCCCAGACTGGAGGTAAAGACCCACGCACCCATCACACGTTTACCCGCCGTCCCCATCCCGACTGCGTGCCGGGGCAGAGGACCTCACTGTACCAATTCTGAAAATTATGATCCCCCCCCCCCTCCAATTATAATCTGACCTTTGTCTTCTTTGTCATTACAGAGCTCATCCAAAACTGAGAGAGGATCAGGTGACACTACTTTTCCTTTTCCTTCCCATGCAGTCTTCCATCATTTCATCTGATATACGAAAATAAAAAAAGAGATATCGCCACTTCTTTCTCTCTGCTCCCCCCCAGGAGATATGTTGATGTTCTCCTTCTATTCCGTCCTTCCCCTTTTTGTCTCTTCTGTCTTCCTTCTAATTCTCTGATCTGCCTCGCTCCTCCCCCATCTCTCCTCTGACTTATACTGTATATCATACACAGAGGTGAAAGGTCACAAGGAGAAGTTGGAGTTGATGGCGTCCTTCTCATTTTTCGGGAATGTGATGTCTATGGCCAGTGTGCAGCTGGCAGGAGCCAAGAGAGACGCCCTTCTACTGAGCTTCAAGGAGGCCAAGGTGGGTTCACATCGCAGTCCCTCCCCCTGTCCCTCCCCCGTCCCACCCCTGTCCCTCCCCCGTCCCGTCCCACCCCTGTCCCTCCCCCGTCCTACCCCTGTCCTTCTTCCATATTACCTGTCTTCCACCCCATGATACGTCCTCTGTTTGTCTGATGTCCCCCCCCCCCCCATCCCTGCTTCGGGGGCCGATGATATTTCCACTGTTGATTTGCTGTCTTCCACCTTACTCCATTGTGGCTCATGATGATCGGTCTGCTCTCTGATGTCTTCCACCATTCCCCTTCCAGGGTCCATTATACTGTATGCTGGCTGTCAATCTAATGTCTCTCTGCCTTCCAGGGTGAAGGAGAAGGTCTTCTGGCCCTCCCAGGGTGAAGATTACAAACTTTGACCCCCCCCCCCCAATGAAAAAAATCCAGCATAAATCTGTACACCCCTCCGCCCAAGTATAAGTTCCTTCTGCAAGCCAGAATCCTCCCTAAACAAAGATACAAAAATTACCCCCCTCCCAGGACAAATCCTCCTGCCAGTGCAAATATTCTTCCACCCCCCTTTTCTGGCTCCAATTCTACCCCCCCCCCTCCACTTCTAGCATAACCAAACCAAAAAAGTCTCCCCCCGCCCCCCATTTTCCCCTCTTGGCATAGATCCTCCCCTAAAAATTCCCCCTCCAGCACAAATCTACTTTCCTCAAATTCCCATTGCTGTAGCAGTGGGAACTCTCCCTGTGCCCCCCCGCCCCCCCTACCTTGTCCCGGCCCCGCTCCCATGTTGTGTCCATAGTCTGTCCGATGGGCCCCATTCATCTGTTCTCTGATGTCTTATCACCATTTCCCTCCATTGTCTGATTGTGGTTCAGAATTTGTCTTTCACCCCCTCAATTGGGATAAATGATGGGCTGTCTGCCCCTCCCCCCCTCCCGGGGGTCTGTGTTCTGCCTGCTGTCTGATCTGGTTGTCTTCTTTGTGTATTGCAGCTGTCGGTGGTGGAATATGACCCGGAAATACACGATCTGAAGACGTTGTCTCTGCATTACTTCGAGGAGCCGGAGCTGCGGGTGGGTGGGATGTCCTAGGAGGCCGGCGGGTTCCCAGCTCCATGTTTTATATCTGTGTACCCCCCCTGTCATCACGTGACCCCCCCCTGTCATCACGTGACCCCCCCCTGTCATCACGTGACCCCCCCCTGTCATCACGTGACCTCCTTCATATGAGACGTCTCTTCATTCCTCTCTATTATGGGGTGTTGTTGGGTCAGGAATGTGGACCCATAGGGTTGTCTCAGTGGATATAAACCCTCCATATCCCCAGTGCAGTGACTGTCCTCGGGTGATACATAGAGAGGAAACAAATCCTCCTGCATATAAGTTGTACCTGTTTTCCTGCAGGCTTCTCTTCTCTACAATCCCATTCAAAGTCCAGAGTTTATACAGCTTGTCTGAGATGTCAGAAAAAAGGGGGCGGAGAGCTGAAGTTTTACTCTTCAGAGCTTATTGGACGGAAGGGAGACATCCCCCTTTACACAGCACATGGGAACAGAGCTGAGACTGTCAATCATAGGCTGTGCCCTCCCCGTCACCATTATTTTTTCTTGTCTGATGTTAAGGGTCGGAGGGGGGGGGTCATATGAAATACGTGACTTCGGTCCTCACTTTAGACCTGGATGGAACTCTGAACCTTCCCATAAGCAGTCGGAGCCGGTCAGTCATTGTATTACACACTGCTGTCTGTTTAGCACAGGGAATGCGCCTACAGGAGGAGAGAGGATAGAGGTGGCCCCTTCCATATTCTGCTACTCCTTCTTCATTGTCCAATCAGCTGGGTGGGAGGAGTTTTTATTCATTACCCTGCACAGGGGTCTCCTTTCTGCCCACCCAGCTAGTGTGTGAATGACAGAAGTGATTGATAAGCAGACTACACACATTACAATCTGATTGTACAATCTCCTTTACATCTAAGACTCAGTATTGGCCCATTACTGTGATGAACGGCCTCCACCACATCCTCACATACAAGGTGGGGGGGGGGGGGTGATGGGGTCCTTCACACCCCTCTTTGATAAACTCTACATGTGTGACCATATAGTGTTCTCCTCCAATCTGACCCCTTCTGTTCCCCCCTCCCCCGACTCTCTCTTCACAGGACGGCTTTGTGCAGAATGTTCATATACCCAAAGTGCGGGTGGACCCCAACGGGCGATGTGCTGTTATGCTGATATATGGCACCAGACTGGTGGTACTGCCTTTCCGGAGGGAAACCCTGGCAGAGGAGCATGAGGGACCAATGTCTGAAGGGTGAGCATCTTGCTACGTGGGGGAGGGGGAGGGCTGCGTGGGGGCTGAGGGTCCGGCTGCATGAGTGGTTGGCTATGTGGGGGCTGAGGGTCTTATTGTGGGGGGGTCCAGCTGCACAAGGGCTGAGGGTCCTGCTGCGTGAGTGGTTGGCTGTGTGGGGGGCTGAGGGTCCGGCTGCATGAGTGGTTGGCTGAGGGTCTGGCTGTGGGTGGGGTGGGGGGGGTTCCAGCTGTGTGAATGGTTGGCTGAGGGTCTGGCTGTGGGTGGGTAGGGGGGGTTCCAGCTGTGTGAGTGGCTGGCTGAGGGTCCGGCTGTGGGTGGGTAGGGGGGGGTTCCAGCTGTGTGAGTGGCTGGCTGAGGGTCCGGCTGTGGGTGGGTAGGGGGGGTTCCAGCTGTGTGAGTGGTTGGCTGAGGGTCCGGCTGTGGGTGGGGGGGGGGGTCTGGCTGTGTGGGGGCTGAGGGTTGGTGCAGGATGTTCCCCAGTACATAACAGTGGTGAATAGAAGCCGTGGACAGTGGTGTGTGTAGGTGGGAATTGTAAGATGTGCGATGCTATGAGTTGCTGTGGCCTGAAGGGGGCAGCTCGGTGTCAGAGGAAACTTAGCGGTGTACAGGCGGGTGACGCTGGCGTCCTGGCAGCGTACAGGCGGGTGGCGTCCTGGCGGCGTACAGGCGGGTGGCGTCCTGGCGGCGTACAGGCGGGTGGCGTCCTGGCGGCGTACAGGCGGGTGGCGTCCTGGCGGCGTACAGGCGGGTGGCGTCCTGGCGGCGTACAGGCGGGTGGCGTCCTGGCGGCGTACAGGCGGGTGGCGTCCTGGCGGCGTACAGGCGGGTGGCGGTATGGCGGCGTACAGGCGGGTGGCGGCGTACAGGCGGGTGGCGGTATGGCGGCGTACAGGCGGTATGGCGGTGTACAGGCGGGTGGCGGTATGGCGGTGTACAGGCGGGTGGCGTCCTGGCGGCGTACAGATGGGTGATCCTGTCTATATCTCCTCCCTGCAGACAGAAGTCCAGCTTCCTGCCCAGCTACATCATCGATGTCCGGGAATTAGATGAGAAGCTGCTGAACATTATAGACCTCCAGTTCCTGCACGGGTACTACGAACCCACCCTCCTCATCCTCTTCGAGCCAAACCAGACGTGGCCGGGGTAGGTGACCTGTTCCTTGTATGTGTTCTTCCTTCCATGTTCTCTGTGTGTGGAGTCCATTGAAGGTTTATCTGTCCCGTGTCTCTCCTCAGACGTGTCGCTGTACGCCAGGACACATGCAGTATTGTCGCCATCTCCCTCAACATCCTTCAGAAGGTCCATCCCGTCATCTGGTCCCTCTCCAGCTTACCCTTTGATTGCACCCAGTCGCTCGCTGTACCCAAACCCATCGGTAAGTGACCTCACCATTGTCACTGGTACTGGCTCCGCCCCCTCTGATCGGAATGGGTGTGATTGGTCCGCTCCGCCATGAATTGCACTAATGGAAGGATCTGCTGTCAGTCAGACACTCTTACTTGCTCCAGCAGGCGGGGCGGCTTGTACAGCTGTGACCCTGATGGGGCGGGGGAGGGTATTTGACAACCGCCCTCCTGATATTTTGATGCAAGGCAGGCCGGTCCTCTCCACACCTCGGGCCGTTCTGATTGGAGACAGCGCGGGTCAGTCATGTGACCTGGGACATGGAATAAATGCATATAGAAGTATGTGCAAGGAAATCCCGGCTTAGATTTGTGAAAACATCCATTTATGATTCCAACACTTCTTATCCTCACTCGCTCTTCGCTCTTCCCTCAGGTGGGGTTGTGATCTTCGCTGTGAACTCTCTGCTGTATCTGAATCAAAGCGTTCCCCCCTATGGAGTGTCACTCAACAGTCTGACCAATGGGACCACCTCCTTTCCTCTAAGTATGTATCCCCCCCCACCCCCAACGTGTGTGTGCAGAACAGATGGAGACTGTGATCCGACCATGAGATAGAGATATATATATATATATATATATATATATATCTCTATCTATCTCCCCCTGTCCTGTGTATGTGTGCTGCACGGCATGTCCTGACTTGTGATCCTGCCATGTTATATATCCATACATGTCTGACGTGTCATTTCCTGTCCGCAGAGTCCCACGATGCAATCCGGATATCGCTGGACTGTGCTCAGGCCACCTTCATCTCCTACGACAAAATGGTGATTTCCCTGAAGGGAGGAGAGATGTGAGTTCCACTGTGTGTCGTCACCCCCCCCCCCCATAATACTTCCAGATCCCTATAGATCCATCTATATACTGCCAAATCCCTATAGATCCCTCTATACACGGCCGGATCCCTATAGATCCCTCTATACACGGCCGGATCCCTATAGATCCCTCTGTATACTACCTGATCCATCTATGTACGGCCAGATCCCTAGAGAGCCATCTGTATGCCGCCTGATCCCTATAGATCCCTCTATAGTAAGTTGTCTGTTGAAGTGTTCTTTCCTCGGGTTCTTTCAGTCTGAAACCGAGAATTGTAATAAATATAATCTCTATATATTGTCCATTGAAGGGCACAGGAATTCTATGATCAGTCGGGTGATACTGCCACCTGCAGGAGGTTAGGAGACTGACAATCCTGCCCCTATCTCGCCTCTCCTCTATCCAGCAAGCCTCCATTTCTTTATTAGTGACCTCATTGGTTGGACGCCTCTGAAGTATTGGTTGGCTGATTTTGTATATTCTGGGATTCCTGGCAGATCCGGCTGCATGCGCGGTTCTCTGTAGAATCACACACACCCGGTGCAAATTCCCCGTCCGTTTTTCACTGTGAAATTCTGAAGCAGCGGCTCAGCTGCAACTTCCACATATCATTCAGATACCAATCGTCAGAGCCGGCAGCCACTGGCGTCTTTATCAATAGCCGGTTGTTCAGGAGTAGGCCGGGAAGCCGGCTGCGGCATCTCTTACAACCGATGACTGATCGGCTGTCAACGAGTTCCATCCATCGTTCATTACGAAGAACACCGACCCGAAAGAGATTTAAAAAAGAAAAAAATAACCGGCTACCACCCGTTGGCTCCCGCTATCTGCCAGCTCCGCTGTCTGACAGTTCCTAAATAGCTAAGGGGCGGGGCCACCTGGTGATGTCACCAGATGGCCCCGCCCCCTTGTGACATCGACCGCTCATTCTTTGCTGGCCTACATGCTTGGATAAGGGTCTGGTATAGATTTAGGAGGCGGACCCCACTCTATTTTGATTTTCTTTATGTCGGCGTGGGGTTCCCCTTAAAATCCATACCCAACTCAAAGGGTCTCCTGTGTGTACTGTTGGGCACCCCTCCTTTTCTTTTTCTTTTTTTTTTTTTTTTTTTTTTTATCTCTCGCCACCAACTGTCTTACCACAGTGCAGTGAGAGTTAAGGCTGAGGGATGGAGCACCAATGTCATCCACCAGGTGGAATGCCAACTGTCCTCCAGGCGTGTTGTGTGTGTTTTTTTTTTTTTTTTTGTTTTTTTTTCCCACCATTCAACCTAAAGGAGGCTTCATCCATCTGCTGCTGCTGCTCCTCCTCCTGAAGCACTAGGTGAACCCCACCCCCCGGTCTCCATTGCCTTCCCGCCTTCAGTGATTGGTCACCTCTGGTAGTTTAAACCCTAATCCAGTAGCAGATGGCGGGGTTTGGAGTACACAAGGCCTTGCCTGACATTGGGTCTAGTTACAGTACTACTGTGTGGTAGCAACCTATCTTCACTAAGACACATGGAGGACCGTCCCACCACCATGGCTGACCTCTGCCCCAACTCTGCTGGTGGTTCTGGGGACGTTTACCTGAAGGAAGCAACACGTGTCATTGGGTGGTCACCATTCCCCATATTCTTCGCTCCTTACGGTGAGGCAGAGGGTCAGAGGAATCCCACCCTTCTCCTTCATCTACTTTAGCTGTACGTTCAGAGGATTCGGAGACTACCTCCCAATAGGACTGGCCATGGAAAATCGCTCAATTTCCCCCATGAACACAGTCGGTGTTGGGGGAATCCCTCCCCGTGGAGCCATTGTGTTCTCCAGGAGGTGGGGGGGAATGCAGTGATTATTGGCAACGGCTTAGCAATAATCGCATGTAAAATCCATCAGGCTGGTTGTACCCTAGTCCAACATTGCATTGACTTAGGTACAGTTGGCCTGCCCATACATGGTGAACCAGCCATGATTCCAATCATCTATGGCCGGCTTAAGGCTGTAGGGGTCAAAGCCAGAGGTCAGCTAACCCACCTGATAAGCCTTCTGCATGGGTGTGCACCCCCACTTTTATAAGGGGTGGTGTTTGTAGATCTGGGTGGATCGCTGGGGAGTTGGCCTCCTCGACGTTTACACCCCTCAGCTGGACGATTTCCCGACTGTTTCTGAATTCCCGTGTCCCTCAGTGAATGGGAACGAAATGTAAGATATTTCTCCATCTATATATGACCGGTATAGATGTCCTAACCAGACCTTGTCTCCTTCTCTCCTCAGTTATGTGCTGACTCTGATCACCGATGGGATGAGGAGCGTTCGCTCTTTTCACTTTGACAAGGCAGCCGCCAGCGTGCTGACCACATCTGTGAGTATTGTGCTATGAGAACCCCCCCCCTCCAATCATCCACTAACCTCCCTCCTCCTCCGATCCCCATCATTCACTAACCTCCCTCCTCCTCCGATCCCCATCATTCACTAACCTCCCTCCTCCTCCTCCTCCTCCTCCTCCTCCTCTGATTCCCAATCATCCACTAACCTCCCTCCTCCTCCGATCCCCATCATTCACTAACCTTCCTCCTCCTCCTCCTCCTCCTCCTCCTCCTCCTCTGATCCCCAATCATCCACTAACCTCCCTCCTCCTCCGCTGATCCCCATAATTCACTAACCTCCCTCCTCCTCCGCTGATCCCCATCATTCACTAACCTCCCTCCTCCTCCGATCCCCATCATTCACTAACCTCCCTTCTCCTCCTCCTCCTCCTCCTCCTCCTCCTCCTCCTCCTCCTCCTCCTCCTCCTCCTCTGATCCCCAATCATCCACTAACCTCCCTCCTCCTCCGCTGATCCCCATAATTCACTAACCTCCCTCCTCCTCCGCTGATCCCCATCATTCACTAACCTCCTCCTCCTCCGATCCCCATCATTCACTAACCTCCCTTCTCCTCCTCCTCTCTCCTCCTCCTCCTCCTCCTCCTCCTCCTCCTCCTCTGATCCCCAATCATCCACTAACCTCCCTCCTCCTCCGCTGATCCCCATCATTCACTAACCTCCCCCCTCCTCCGCTGATCCCCATCATTCACTAACCTTCTCCCTCCTCCTCCTCCACTGATTTCCCCCCTCCCCCCATCATACACTAATCTTTCCCCTCCTCCGCTGATCCCCCATCATTCACTAACCTCCTCCATCACTTCTCCGCTGATTTCCCCCCCCCCCCCCCCCCACCCCATCATCCACTAACCTCCCTCCACCTTCTACGCTAATCCCCATCATCCACTAACCTCCCTCCTCCTCCGCTGATCCCCATCATTCACTAACCTTCCTCCTCCTCCTCTGATCCCCATCATTCACTAACCTTCCTCCTCCTCCTCTGATCCCCATCATTCACTAACCTTCCCTCCTCCTCCTCTGATCCCCATCATTCACTAACCTTCTCCCTCCTCCTCCTCCACTGATTACCCCCCCCCCCCATCATACACTAACCTTCTCCCTCCTCCTCCTCCGCTGATACCCCATCATTCACTAACCTTCTCCATCACTTCTCCGCTGATTTCCCCCCCCCCCCCCCCCCCCCCCCATCATCCACTAACCTCCTCCCCTCTTCTTCCGCTGATCCCCCATCATCCCACAACCTTCCTCCTCCTCCGATCCCCCATCATCCATTAACCTTCCTCCTCCTCCTCCGATCCACCATCATCCATTAACCTTCCTCCTCCTCCTCCGATCCACCATCATCCATTAACCTTCCTCCTCCTCCGATCCACCATCATCCCACTAACCTTCCTCCTCCTCCAATCCCCCATCATCCACTAACCTTCCTCCTTCCTCCTCTTCCTCTTCCTCCTCCTCCTCCTCCTCCGACTCCGATCCCCCATCATCCACTAACCCTCCTCCGATCCCCCGTCATCCACTAACCTTCACCCTCCTCCTCTGATCCCCCATCATCCACTAACCTTCTTCCTCCTCCTCTGATCCCCCGTCATTCACTAACCTTCTTCCTCCTCCTCTGATCCCCCGTCATCCACTAACCTTCTTCCTCCTCCTCTGATCCCCCGTCATCCACTAACCTTCTCCCTCCTCCTCTGATCCCCCATCATCCACTAACCCTTCTCCCTCCTCCTCCGATCCCCCGTCATCCACTAACCTTCTCCCTCCTCCTCCGATCCCCCATCATCCACTAACCTTCTCCCTCCTCCTCCGATCCCCCATCATCCACTAACCTTCTCCCTCCTCCTCGATCCCCCATCATCCACTAACCTTCTCCCTCCTCCTCCGATCCCCCATCATCCACTAACCTTCTCCCTCCTCCTCCGATCCCCCGTCATCCACTAACCTTCTCCCTCCTCCTCTGATCCCCGTCATCCACTAACCTTCCCTTCTCCCTCCTCCTCTGATCCCCCGTCATCTACTAACCTTCTCCTCCTCCTTCACTGATTTCCCCTCCCCACCATCATCCACTAACCTCCCCTCCTTCTCCGCTGAGCCCCATCATCCACTAACCTCCTCCCCCTCCTTCTCCACAGATGACATTAATGGAGCCCGGATATTTATTCCTGGGCTCCCGTCTGGGGAACTCGCTGCTCCTCAGGTACACAGAGAAGGCTCAGGACAGCCCTTCTTCTGCCCCCAGCAAAGACCCAGATAAGGTGGTGAGTAACAGTCAGTTGGAGGACTGGGGTGGAGGTCCTGACTGTTCTCCGGAGTTTTAATAAACTAGTTCTGTTCCAGGAGGAGCCCCCCCACTAAGAAGAAACGAGTGGATAACTCTCTGGCACGTCCTGGTGAGTGTACAAGGCTGATACCCCTGTGTGTGTCTCACCGCTGCCCCCCTATGGCTGGCTTTGTATTGCCTCTCTTCTCTCCACTGTCCCCTGTGTGTCTCCAGTGGTCACTGCTGCCCCCTATGGATGGCTTTGTATTTCCTCTCTTCTCTCCAATGTCGTGTGTGTTTGTCTCCGGTGCTCACCGCTGCCCCCTATGGATGGTTATGGATTGCCTCTCTTCTCTCCACTGTCCCCTGTGTGTCTCCAGTGGTCACTGCTGCCCCCTATGGATGGCTTTGTATTGCCTCTCTTTTCTCCAATGTCGTGTGTGTTTGTCTCCGGTGCTCACTGCTGCCCCCCTATAGATGGCTTTGTATTGCCTCTCTTCTCTCCAATGTTGTGTGTGTTTGTCTCCAGTGTTCATGCTGCCCCCTATGGATGGCTATGGGATTGCCTCTCTTCTCTCCCCTGTGTCTCCAGTGCTCACTGCTGCCCCCCTATGAATGGCTATGGATTGCCTCTCTTCTCTCCCCTGTGTCCTCCAGTGCTCACTGCTGCCCCCTATGGATGGCTATGGATTGCCTCTCTTCTCTCCCCTGTGTGTCTCCAGTGCTCACTACTGCCCCCCTGTGGATGGCTATGAATTGCCTCTCTTCTCTCCACTGTCCCCTATGTATGTCTCCAGTGCTCACTGCTGCCCCCCTATGGATGACTTTGTATTGCCTCTCTTCTCTCCCCTGTCCTTGTGGGTCTCCGGCGCTCAATGCTGCCCCCCTATAGATGGCTATGGATTGCCTCTCTTCTCTCTCCAGTGCTCACTGCTGCCCCTATAGATGGCTATGGATTGCCTCTCTTCTCTCCCCCTGTCCCCCTGTGTGTCTCCAGTGCTCACTGCTGCCCTCCTATGGATGGCTTTGTATTGCCTCTCTTCTCTCCACTGTCCCCTATGTATGTCTCCAGTGCTCACTGCTGCCCCCTATGGATGAATATTGTATTACCTCTGTTCTCTCAGCAGTCCAGTGTCCATGCAATTTTCTTTCATCTTTTGCATCCTGCATCAGTGTATTATGTCACAGAGGAAAATCCAGCTGCTTACCCCACTGTTCACCTTTTATCCCCACAGGTGGTAAGGGGGCCCTGGTGGATGAGATTGATGAGATCGAGGTGTACGGCAGTGAGTTGCAGTCGGGCACACAGCTCTCCACATACTCCTTTGAGGTTTGCACAGACTGAAGATAAAACCAACTGATTAGAGACATAAATGTGTATTACTCTTTATCACCCTTATTCTTCCCACACCTATCTAAGCAGCCTTTAGGATCTCTGTATGTGGGGCTCGGCATTTGTGTCCGTTACAAAGACAGATTATTCCGAGATCAGTGCCCATTTTTGGAGGGGTGCATCTAACCTGCAACTGACCTCCTAATAACCTGCGCCAAGCAGCTTCTACCTTCCCAGATCTGTATGGGGAGGGAATTTGTTCTGAGCAAACTAAAGCCCAATGAGATGGGCCTCTCGGGTGTATTCCAGGTAGGGTGTTGTGACAAACTGTGTGCTGCCAGCCCAATGACATAGTCTGATTCCTGGGTGGGGTAATGATGCACACACATAACGCAGGCCTTAGGGTCTTTGCTATGTGGGACAATAGTGGTACATAAGAAGTGGTGGAACACCCAGGATATAGGCCCTTGAGGTGTTTCCAGGGTGGGGTAATGGTGGAGCACACATAACATAGGCCTCTATGATGTTTCTAGTGGGGGGGGGGGGGGGGGGGGGAGAATGTGTGGAGCACACATGGCATAGGCCATTAGGGTGTTTTCGGAGGGGAGGGGGGTAGTGGTGACAAATAAGGAGTGATGTCTACTACGTTTTAGGTGCATAGAAGCACACAATCTGATTAGGTTTTCACTTTGTCCTACTACAAGTTCTTTATATTTTTAGTGTGACCACCACTAGCAACCTGTCCCCATCAATCATTGGCAAAGTAAATTCCAGTTTGTCTGGTTTATCGGTTGCTGCACTAAAGAAGAGCTCTGGATGAGGCGGTGTGTGGAGAAGCACAATGTTATGAAATGTTACCCTTCTACTTCCATACAGGTGTGTGACAGCATCCTAAACATCGGACCTTGTGCCATGGCGTCCATGGGGGAGCCGGCCTTCCTGTCTGAGGAGGTAAGTGGCCCTGGCTGCTTTATGGGTGCTCCTCCCTCTCTCCTGTCAGCTGTAGCCCCTCCCCTCTTCAGTGGTTCCTCCCCCCTTTTCCTCTCCTATCTGCAGTGCTCCTCCTATCTTCAGCAGTTCCTTCTCTTCCCCTCTCCGGTCTGCATTGCTCCTCCCATCTTCAGTGGTTCCTCCCCTTCCCTGTCTGTGATGCTTCTCTCATTTTCAATAGTTCCCCCCCCCCCCTTTTCTGTCTGCAGTGGCCCCTCCCCCCTCCTGTCCACATTGCTCCTCCCTTCTTCAGTGGTTCCTCCCCTTTCCATCTCCTGTCTGCAGTGGTTCCTCCCCTCTCTGCATTACTCATCCCATCTTCAGTGGTTCCTCCCCTTCCTCTCTCCTGTCTGCAGTGGCCCTTCCTCTCTTCTGTCTGCAGTGGCCACTCCCCTCTTCTGTCTGTGTGGTTCCTCCCCTTCCCTTTTCCTGTCTGCAGTAGCCCAGTCCCCCTCTCCTGTCTGTAGTGGTTCCTCCCCTTTCCCTTTTTCCTGCCTGGATTGCTCCTCCCATCTTCATTGGTTCCTCATTTGTCTGCATGGCTCCTCCCCCTTTCCTGTCTGCATGGTTCCTCCCCTTTCCTGTCTGCAGTGGCCCCTCCCCTTCCCTTTTCCTGTCTGGATTGCTCCTCCCATCTTCATTGGTTCCTCCCCTGTCTGCATGGCTCCTCCCCTTTCCTGTCCCTATCATCTGTAATAACACTGCTGACATTGTAGTTTCAGAATAGCACGGAGCCGGACTTGGAGATCGTCTTGTGTTCCGGATACGGGAAGAACGGGGCTCTCTCAGTGCTCCCAGGTGAGGCTGGTGACCTTTTTTGTGTTTCACTCTCTAATTTTCATTTTGTTGGCGGTGAAGTTCACATTTATAGATTGAAAAACTGAGCTGGATGATTGGGTAGTGCAATGTGGGGGAGGGTAGATGTGTTGCTCACTCCTCAGCGTTCTGTATGGTGTATTTCCTCTTCCTTCTTTCCCAACATAACACCTCCACATGTCAGACAAAATTACATCTAAAAAATTTTCCCAACATGTACAGAGCCTGTCTGATAAGTGGAGCTGTACATCTATAACTGTTCAGTGACTCCTCTCTGTGTGTCAGGGCTTTATAGTGACCGACGTATCCAACCGCCCATCATATGTCTGCTCCTCCAGAGACCATGAGAAGGGGGCAACCTATCTGTGCCTCCATTACTGAAGACGTATCCAACCGCCCATCATATGTCTGCTCCTCCAGAGACCATGTGAAGAGGGCAAGATATCTGTGCCTCCATTACTGAAGACGTATCCAACCGCCCATCATATGTCTGCTCCTCTCAGAGACCATGAGAAGAGGGCAACCTATCTGTGCCCTTATTACTGAAGACTTATCCAACCGCCCATCATATGTCTGCTCCTCCAGAGACCATGAGAAGAGGGCAGCCTATCTGTGCCTCCATTACTGAAGACTTATCCAACCGCCCATCATATGTCTGCTCCTCCAGAGACCATGAGAAGAGGGCAACATATCTGTGCCCTTTATTTTTTCTTGTGATCCTGCCAGTAACACACTTCCTGTTACTTTGTGACAACACTCAGTCACTGTACTGTGTCTGTGGAGGAACAGCGCTTCCCCCCCCCCCCCCTCCCCCCCCAGTACAGGAATACAGAACTCCTTCCCTCTACTCTTTTTCATAGCCTAGGGAGTTCTGTAGTCCTTGAAGAGGAAAGAACAATGTAACAACATTACAATTCTGTAACCGCACAGGAAGGTATTGGCTCACTGGATTTCTGGCAGATCAGCCGGTATTTCTCTGTACTTGTAGCATTTTGCAGAGATACAACAGGAAGTCAGTGCGGTGTGTTTGTGTATATTCGGAGGGGGGGTTTCTTTACATACTCTTGTTAAATTCTAACATTTTGACACCTTTTTAGGCAAAAGCATTTCCATAATGTTACAATCGACTTGATTGCAGGGACAGTTAACCTTTTTGTTTATCTTACACAGAAGAGTATCCGACCCCAAGTGGTGACAGACCTTTGAACTCCCTGGTTGTCATGATATGTGGACGGTCATTTCTTCTAATGAGGTTGGTGTTCCGTCTGTTGAAACCGATTCTTTACTAGTCTGATAGTATCTCCTCCCTCCTCCCCCATATTGGCCACTCATCCTTCTCTCCTCCTTGTCCCCCCAGTATGGTGTCACTCCTCCTTCCCTCTCCTCCCCCATATTGGTCACTCATCCTTCTCTCCTCCCCTTGTCCCCCCAGTATGGTGTCACTCATCCTTCTTCCTCTCCTCCCTTCTCCCCCAGTATGGTGTCACTCATCCTTCTCTCCTCCTTGTCCCCCCAGTATGGTGTCACTCCTCCTTCCCTCTCCTCCCCCATATTGGTCACTCATCCTTCTCTCTCCCTTGTCACTCCTCCTCCTTCCCTCTCCTCCCTTCCCCCCCCAGTATGGTGTCACTCCTCCTTCCCTCTCCTCCTCCTCCCCCCCATATTGGTCACTCATCCTTCTCTCCTCCTTGTCCCCCCAGTATGGTGTCACTCCTCTTTCCCTCTCCTCCCCCATATTGGTCACTCATCCTTCTCTCCTCCTTGTCACTCCTCCTCCTTCCCTCTCCTCCCTCCTCCCCCAGTATGGTATCACTCCTCCTCCTTCCCTCTCCTCCCTCCATAGTGTGTCCCTCCTCCTCCCCCAATAGGGTGTCACTCCTCCTTCCTCTCCTCCCTCTTGCTCCTTCTCTGTCTTCCATGCTCCTCCATGATGTTGTCACTCCTCCTCCGTCTCTCTCTTCCATGCTCCTCCAGTATGGTGTCACTCCTCCTCCGTCTCTCTCTTCCATGCTCCTCCAGTATGGTGTCACTCCTCCTCCGTCTCCCTCTTCCATGCTCCTCCGGTATGACCTTTTCTGCCCTCCTCTCTGTCTGTCAGGCTTCTTTATCTTACCACCATCTCTTCTTGTCCCTTCAGCAGTCGGAGGACACGGGGGAGTCTGCTGTGGAAGCAGAAGAAGAAGATGAGAAGAACCGCCATGGTTTTCTCATCCTGAGCCGAGAAGACTCCACCATGGTAAGAGACAATGGCTGCCCTGAGAATGTGGGGGGGGGGAGTCCTCCTCACTTGTACCAGGACTGAGGGATTGTGTACAATCAGGAGAGCCCCATACACACAGGCGGAATGTTGGGAGACATTTGCTGGTTCAAAAAAAAAAAAACATCTGACATTCTGCCCGTGTATATGTCAGTCCAGAATCTGACCGACTCCCGATCAGCCAATGGCAGAGAGCACCGATCGAAGTGTTCTGGGGGGGCGTTCTCCTGTCAGAACACAACAGCTCAGCGGGGGGCTATCACTGTACTAATATTGCATGGTTGACACAGGGTGGTAGGTGCAGGGAGGGGTGGTAGATGCAGGAGGGGTAGTTGGTGGAGGGGTGGTAGGTGCAGGGAGGGGTGGTTGGTACAGGGTGGTAGGTGCAGGGAGGGGTGGTTGGCAGGGGGTGGTAGATGCAGGGAGGGGTGGTTGGCACAGGGGTGGTAGGTGCAGGGAGTGGTGGTAGGTGCAGGGAGGGTGGTTGGTACAGGGGTGGTAGGTGCAGGGAGGGGTGGTTGGTACAGGGGTGGTAGGTGCAGGGAGGGGTGGTTGGCACAGGGGTGGTAGGTGCAGGGAGTGGTGGTAGGTGCAGGGAGGGGTGGTTGGTACAGGGGTGGTAGGTGCAGGGAGGTGTGGTTGACACAGGGTTGTTACAGCGGCTCCCACCCAGAGCTGACAGTAAAAAATCATGGGTGTGTACCCGGCTTAAGGAAGGAGGTGTCACCGGGGCGACCATCCACTCTCCCCGTACCGGCAAAGTCACCAGAGTCCGGCTACACACTGATATTGTGAAGCATTTATGGTTCTGGAGAACATTCTGGAAGCTCTCTGTGGGACTGACGCGTTTCACTCCAGAAACATACTTAGTTGTGACAATTAGTGGTGCACCGAAACAAAAATTTCTGGTTCTGAAACCAAAAACTTGGGATACACCTGGAAACTGAAATGGACAGGCTTTTAAAAAAATGTTTTGAAATTTACCACTTCTGCCCCCGGGAAATTTAACCCCGCCCCCCCCCCCCCCCTTCATGACCATTTTCTGCGATTATGGCACTGCGTTACTTTTAACTGACAATTGCGAGGCCGTGCGACGCTGTACCCAAATTAAATTGATGTCCTTTTCTTCCCACAAATACTTTCTTTTTGGTGGTATTTGATCACCTCTACGTCCCTTTTTGTTTTTTTGGGTTTTTTTTTGTGCTATAAAAAAAAAAGAGCGACAAATTTGGGAAAAAAAAAAACAGTTACTTTTTTTGCTAGGAAACATCCAATAAATAGAATGTAAAGAATTTTTTCTTCAGTTTAGGCAATATATATTGTGCTACATTGTTTTGGTAAAAAAGAAAAAAAAATCACCATAAGTGTTTATTTTTTTGCGCAAAAGAATATAGATGGAGATATATATATATATATATATATATATATATATATATATATATATATATATATATTATATATATATATATATATATATATATATATATAATATAGAGAGAGAGAGAGAGATATTATATAGCTTCTACAAACTACGGGATAGATTTATGGAATTATTATTAAAAAAAAAAAAAAAATTATATATTTATATACCGTAGTTTATTGAAATGTAGAGGAGAACGGGCCCACACTCAGTTTTAAATATAATGCCAGCAAACAGGTCTCCCCCCCCCCCACATATATGAAAGAAAGTTCAAAGGTTGCTGTACTTAAAAATCATTGTTTTTATTTCATCAAATTCTTGAAAAAAGATTACGTGGCAAACAAAGTCATTCAAGACAAAAATATTTCAATCATTTGTTCAGACAAAGATTTCCAATGTTTGGGGCTGGTTTGCTCACGCCTTTCCTCAGATCGGTCAGAACATATCTAAAGGTTTCACCACAATCATCTATTTTATATATGTTCACAAATGTCGTCACATGTGGAATCAATACACGGTTTGATTACTTTCTATTCCAATTAAATCCTTATTTTGAATGCTGATTTCATACCATAGAACAAAAAGAGCTCTCATTATTCCATTACCGATCATCCCATTATTAATCTGAAGGGGGGAAAAAAAAAAAAAAATTATAAAAAAATATATACACACACACACACACACACACACACATACACACACACACACACACACACACACACACACACACACACACACGTGTGTGTATGTATCACTTCCCGGTTCCCTACTGTGTATGCACAAGTCGCGTAGCGCAATACAGATGGTCCCTGCTGTTGTCTCTGGGACCCGTGTGTTTCCCAGCAGACAGCAGGGGAGGGGGATGGGACAGGAAGTGGCGTAAATAACTGCAGATTCTGCGGGGTGTCTATGCCGGAAGTGGGTACAGATACCTGTAATATACAGGTATCTGCACCCCCCTTCCCCTGAAAGGTGCCAACTGTGACACCGGAGGGGGGGGGGGAATCCGATAAGTGGAAGTTCCACTTTAAAGTGTAGTAATTGATTTCGATCAGTAGTTTTAATGTATAGGTCACTCATGATCCTCATATTTTCGATCCTCAACATAGTGTCAAGAAAAAAATTTCAATTTTAACAACTTCAATGTTAAATTTTGAGACCGGGGATCAGATAGTTAATATACAGTATCTGACAAAAGTAAGTACACCCCTCAGTGACATTTGTGTAAATCTTTTCTTCTATCTTTTCATGTGACAACACTGAAGAAATGACACTTGTCTACAATGTAAGTAGTGAGTGTACAGCTTGTATAACAGTGTAAATTTGCTGTCCCCTCAAAATACTCAACACACAGCCATTAATGTCTAAACCGCTGGCAACAAAGTCAGTACACCCCTAAGTGAAAATCTCCAAATTGGGCCCAATTAGCCATTTTCCCCTCCCCAGGGTCATGTGACTCGTTAGTGTTACAAGGTCTCAGGTGTGAATAGGGGGCAAGTGTGTTAAATTTGGTGTTATCACTCTCACTCTCTCATACTGGTCACTGGAAGTACAACATGGCACCTCCATGGCAAAGAACTCTCTGAGGATCTGAAGAAAAGAATTGTTGCTCTACATAAAGATGGCCTAGGCTATAAGAAGATTGCCAAGACCCTGAAACTGAGCCAAGACCATACAGCGGTATAACAGGACAGGTTCCCCTCAGAACAGGC
>JBBGZY010003187.1:0-36365 GCA_037952925.1 Lithobates clamitans
TGGGTTCAGTAGACAATGTTGGAATCAGTGTATAGGGGGGCACTGTTGGTGCAGTGGGTTCAGTAGACAATGTGAATAGATATGGCTGGGTTCAGTAGACATGACAGTGAAGGGGGCCACTGTTGGTGCAGTGGGTTCAGTAGACAATGTTGGAATCAGTGTATAGGGTGGGCACTGTTGGGTGCAGTGGGTTCAGTAGACAATGTTGGAATGTGCCAATCAGTGTATAGGGTGGGCACTGTTGGGTGCAGTGGGTTCAGTAGACAATGTTGGAATCAGTGTATAGGGTGGGCACTGTTGGGTGCAGTGGGTTCAGTAGACAATGTTGGAATCAGTGTATAGGGTGGGCACTGTTGGGTGCAGTGGGTTCAGTAGACAATGTTGGAATCAGTGTATAGGGTGGGCACTGTTGGGTGCAGTGGGTTCAGTAGACAATGTTGGAATCAGTGTATAGGGTGGGCACTGTTGGGTGCAGTGGGTTCAGTAGACAATGTTGGAATCAGTGTATAGGGTGGGCACTGTTGGGTGCAGTGGGTTCAGTAGACAATGTTGGAATCAGTGTATAGGGTGGGCACTGTTGGGTGCAGTGGGTTCAGTAGACAATGTTGGAATCAGTGTATAGGGTGGGCACTGTTGGGTGCAGTGGGTTCAGTAGACAATGTTGGAATCAGTGTATAGGGTGGGCACTGTTGGTGCAGTGGGTTCAGTAGACAATGTTGGAATCAGTGTATAGGGTGGGCACTGTTGGGTGCAGTGGGTTCAGTAGACAATGTTGGAATCAGTGTATAGGGTGGGCACTGTTGGTGCAGTGGGTTCAGTAGACAATGTTGGAATCAGTGTATAGGGTGGGCACTGTTGGGTGCAGTGGGTTCAGTAGACAATGTTGGAATCAGTGTATAGGGTGGGCACTGTTGGGTGCAGTGGGTTCAGTAGACAATGTTGGAATCAGTGTATAGGGTGGGCACTGTTGGGTGCAGTGGGTTCAGTAGACAATGTTGGAATCAGTGTATAGGGTGGGCACTGTTGGTGCAGTGGGTTCAGTAGACAATGTTGGAATCAGTGTATAGGGTGGGCACTGTTGGGTGCAGTGGGTTCAGTAGACAATGTTGGAATCAGTGTATAGGGTGGGCACTGTTGGGTGCAGTGGGTTCAGTAGACAATGTTGGAATCAGTGTATAGGGTGGGCACTGTTGGTGCAGTGGGTTCAGTAGACAATGTTGGAATCAGTGTATAGGGTGGGCACTGTTGGGTGCAGTGGGTTCAGTAGACAATGTTGGAATCAGTGTATAGGGTGGGCACTGTTGGTGCAGTGGGTTCAGTAGACAATGTTGGAATCAGTGTATAGGGTGGGCACTGTTGGTGCAGTGGGTTCAGTAGACAATGTTGGAATCAGTGTATAGGGTGGGCACTGTTGGTGCAGTGGGTTCAGTAGACAATGTTGGAATCAGTGTATAGGGTGGGCACTGTTGGGTGCAGTGGGTTCAGTAGACAATGTTGGAATCAGTGTATAGGGTGGGCACTGTTGGGTGCAGTGGGTTCAGTAGACAATGTTGGAATCAGTGTATAGGGTGGGCACTGTTGGTGCAGTGGGTTCAGTAGACAATGTTGGAATCAGTGTATAGGGTGGGCACTGTTGGGTGCAGTGGGTTCAGTAGACAATGTTGGAATCAGTGTATAGGGTGGGCACTGTTGGGTGCAGTGGGTTCAGTAGACAATGTTGGAATCAGTGTATAGGGTGGGCACTGTTGGTGCAGTGGGTTCAGTAGACAATGTTGGAATCAGTGTATAGGGTGGGCACTGTTGGTGCAGTGGGTTCAGTAGACAATGTTGGAATCAGTGTATAGGGTGGGCACTGTTGGGTGCAGTGGGTTCAGTAGACAATGTTGGAATCAGTGTATAGGGTGGGCACTGTTGGTGCAGTGGGTTCAGTAGACAATGTTGGAATCAGTGTATAGGGTGGGCACTGTTGGGTGCAGTGGGTTCAGTAGACAATGTTGGAATCAGTGTATAGGGTGGGCACTGTTGGGTGCAGTGGGTTCAGTAGACAATGTTGGAATCAGTGTATAGGGTGGGCACTGTTGGGTGCAGTGGGTTCAGTAGACAATGTTGGAATCAGTGTATAGGGTGGGCACTGTTGGGTGCAGTGGGTTCAGTAGACAATGTTGGAATCAGTGTATAGGGTGGGCACTGTTGGGTGCAGTGGGTTCAGTAGACAATGTTGGAATCAGTGTATAGGGTGGGCACTGTTGGGTGCAGTGGGTTCAGTAGACAATGTTGGAATCAGTGTATAGGGTGGGCACTGTTGGTGCAGTGGGTTCAGTAGACAATGTTGGAATCAGTGTATAGGGTGGGCACTGTTGGGTGCAGTGGGTTCAGTAGACAATGTTGGAATCAGTGTATAGGGTGGGCACTGTTGGGTGCAGTGGGTTCAGTAGACAATGTTGGAATCAGTGTATAGGGTGGGCACTGTTGGGTGCAGTGGGTTCAGTAGACAATGTTGGAATCAGTGTATAGGGTGGGCACTGTTGGGTGCAGTGGGTTCAGTAGACAATGTTGGAATCAGTGTATAGGGTGGGCACTGTTGGGTGCAGTGGGTTCAGTAGACAATGTTGGAATCAGTGTATAGGGTGGGCACTGTTGGGTGCAGTGGGTTCAGTAGACAATGTTGGAATCAGTGTATAGGGTGGGCACTGTTGGGTGCAGTGGGTTCAGTAGACAATGTTGGAATCAGTGTATAGGGTGGGCACTGTTGGGTGCAGTGGGTTCAGTAGACAATGTTGGAATCAGTGTATAGGGTGGGCACTGTTGGGTGCAGTGGGTTCAGTAGACAATGTTGGAATCAGTGTATAGGGTGGGCACTGTTGGTGCAGTGGGTTCAGTAGACAATGTTGGAATCAGTGTATAGGGTGGGCACTGTTGGGTGCAGTGGGTTCAGTAGACAATGTTGGAATCAGTGTATAGGGTGGGCACTGTAGGTGCAGTGGGTTCAGTAGACAATGTTGGAATCAGTGTATAGGGTGGGCACTGATGGGTGCAGTGGGTTCAGTAGACAATGTTGGAATCAGTGTATAGGGTGGGCACTGTTGGGTGCAGTGGGTTCAGTAGACAATGTTGGAATCAATGTATAGGGTGGGCACTGTTGGGTGCAGTGGGTTCAGTAGACAATGTTGGAATCAGTGTATAGGGTGGGCACTGTTGGGTGCAGTGGGTTCAGTAGACAATGTTGGAATCAGTGTATAGGGTGGGCACTGTTGGGTGCAGTGGGTTCAGTAGACAATGTTGGAATCAGTGTATAGGGTGGGCACTGTTGGGTGCAGTGGGTTCAGTAGACAATGTTGGAATCAGTGTATAGGGTGGGCACTGTTGGGTGCAGTGGGTTCAGTAGACAATGTTGGAATCAGTGTATAGGGTGGGCACTGTTGGGTGCAGTGGGTTCAGTAGACAATGTTGGAATCAGTGTATAGGGTGGGCACTGTTGGGTGCAGTGGGTTCAGTAGACAATGTTGGAATCAGTGTATAGGGTGGGCACTGTTGGTGCAGTGGGTTCAGTAGACAATGTTGGAATCAGTGTATAGGGTGGGCACTGTTGGGTGCAGTGGGTTCAGTAGACAATGTTGGAATCAGTGTATAGGGTGGGCACTGTTGGTGCAGTGGGTTCAGTAGACAATGTTGGAATCAGTGTATAGGGTGGGCACTGTTGGGTGCAGTGGGTTCAGTAGACAATGTTGGAATCAGTGTATAGGGTGGGCACTGTTGGGTGCAGTGGGTTCAGTAGACAATGTTGGAATCAGTGTATAGGGTGGGCACTGTTGGTGCAGTGGGTTCAGTAGACAATGTTGGAATCAGTGTATAGGGTGGGCACTGTTGGGTACAGTGGGTTCAGTAGACAATGTTGGAATCAGTGTATAGGGTGGGCACTGTTGGGTGCAGTGGGTTCAGTAGACAATGTTGGAATCAGTGTATAGGGTGGGCACTGTTGGTGCAGTGGGTTCAGTAGACAATGTTGGAATCAGTGTATAGGGTGGGCACTGTTGGGTGCAGTGAATAGTGTTCAGACAGTGTTGGTGCAGTGGGTGTAATGGGCACTCTTAGTTGCAGTGGGTAGGGTGGGCACTGTTGGGTGCAGTGGGTTCTGTAGACAATGTTGGAATCAGTGTATAGGGTGGGCACTGTTGGTGCAGTGGGTTCAGTAGACAATGTTGGAATCAGTGTATAGGGTGGGCACTGTTGGTGCAGTGGGTTCAGTAGACAATGTTGGAATCAGTGTATAGGGTGGGCACTGTTGGGTGCAGTGGGTTCAGTAGACAATGTTGGAATCAGTGTATAGGGTGGGCACTGTTGGGTGCAGTGGGTTCAGTAGACAATGTTGGAATCAATGTATAGGGTGGGCACTGTTGGGTGCAGTGGGTTCAGTAGACAATGTTGGAATCAGTGTATAGGATGGGCACTGTTGGGTGCAGTGGGCTCAGTAGACAATGTTGGAATCAGTTTATAGGGTGGGCACTGTTGGGTGCAGTGGGTTCAGTAGACAATGTTGGAATCAGTGTATAGGGTGGGCACTGTTGGGTGCAGTGGGTTCAGTAGACAATGTTGGAATCAGTGTATAGGGTGGGCACTGTTGGGTGCAGTGGGTTCAGTAGACAATGTTGGAATCAGTGTATAGGGTGGGCACTGTTGGGTGCAGTGGGTTCAGTAGACAATGTTGGAATCAGTGTATAGGGTGGGCACTGTTGGTGCAGTGGGTTCGGTAGACAATGTTGGAATCAGTGTATAGGGTGGGCACTCTTGTGTGCAGTGGGTTCAGTAGACAATGTTGGAATCAGTGTATAGGGTGGGCACTGTTGGGTGCAGTGGGTTCAGTAGACAATGTTGGAATCAGTGTATAGGGTGGGCACTGTTGGGTGCAGTGGGTTCAGTAGACAATGTTGGAATCAGTGTATAGGGTGGGCACTGTTGGGTGCAGTGGGTTCAGTAGACAATGTTGGAATCAGTGTATAGGGTGGGCATTGTTGGTGCAGTGGGTTCAGTAGACAATGTTGGAATCAGTGTATAGGATGGGCACTGTTGGGTGCAGTGGGTTCAGTAGACAATGTTGGAATCAATGTATAGGGTGGGCACTGTTGGGTGCAGTGGGTTCAGTAGACAATGTTGGAATCAGTGTATAGGGTGGGCACTGTTGGGTGCAGTGGGTTCAGTAGACAATGTTGGAATCAGTGTATAGGGTGGGCACTGTTGGTGCAGTGGGTTCAGTAGACAATGTTGGAATCAGTGTATAGGGTGGGCACTGTTGGTGCAGTGGGTTCAGTAGACAATGTTGGAATCAGTGTATAGGGTGGGCACTGTTGGTGCAGTGGGTTCAGTAGACAATGTTGGAATCAGTGTATAGGGTGGGCACTGTTGGTGCAGTGGGTTCAGTAGACAATGTTGGAATCAGTGTATAGGGTGGGCACTGTTGGGTGCAGTGGGTTCAGTAGACAATGTTGGAATCAGTGTATAGGGTGGGCACTGTTGGGTGCAGTGGGTTCAGTAGACAATGTTGGAATCAGTGTATAGGGTGGGCACTGTTGGGTGCAGTGGGTTCAGTAGACAGTGTTGGAATCAGTGTATAGGGTGGGCACTGTTGGGTGCAGTGGGTTCAGTAGACAATGTTGGAATCAGTGTATAGGGTGGGCACTGTTGGTGCGGTGGGTTCAGTAGACAATGTTGGAATCAGTGTATAGGGTGGGCACTGTTGGGTGCAGTGGGTTCAGTAGACAATGTTGGAATCAGTGTATAGGGTGGGCACTGTTGGTGCAGTGGGTTCAGTAGACAATGTTGGAATCAGTGTATAGGGTGGGCACTGTTGGGTGCAGTGGGTTCAGTAGACAATGTTGGAATCAGTGTATAGGGTGGGCACTGTTGGGTGCAGTGGGTTCAGTAGACAATGTTGGAATCAGTGTATAGGGTGGGCACTGTTGGGTGCAGTGGGTTCAGTAGACAATGTTGGAATCAGTGTATAGGGTGGGCACTGTTGGTGCAGTGGGTTCAGTAGACAATGTTGGAATCAGTGTATAGGGTGGGCACTGTTGGGTGCAGTGGGTTCAGTAGACAATGTTGGAATCAATGTATAGGGTGGGCACTGTTGGGTGCAGTGGGTTCAGTAGACAATGTTGGAATCAATGTATAGGGTGGGCACTGTTGGTGCAGTGGGTTCAGTAGACAATGTTGGAATCAATGTATAGGGTGGGCACTGTTGGGTGCAGTGGGTTCAGTAGACAATGTTGGAATCAATGTATAGGGTGGGCACTGTTGGGTGCAGTGGGTTCAGTAGACAATGTTGGAATCAGTGGGTAGGGTGGGCACTGTTGGTACAGTGGGTTCAGTAGATAATGTTGGAATCAATGTATAGGGTGGGCACTGTTGGGTGCAGTGGGTTCAGTAGACAATGTTGGAATCAGTGTATAGGGTGGGCACTGTTGGGTGCAGTGGGTTCAGTAGACAATGTTGGAATCAATGTATAGGGTGGGCACTGTTGGGTGCAGTGGGTTCAGTAGACAATGTTGGAATCAGTGTATAGGGTGGGCACTGTTGGTGCAGTGGGTTCAGTAGACAATGTTGGAATCAGTGTATAGGGTGGGCACTGTTGGTGCAGTGGGTTCAGTAGACAATGTTGGAATCAGTGTATAGGGTGGGCACTGTTGGGTGCAGTGGGTTCAGTAGACAATGTTGGAATCAGTGTATAGGGTGGGCACTGTTGGGTACAGTGGGTTCAGTAGACAATGTTAGAATCAGTGTATAGGGTGGGCACTGTTGGGTACAGTGGGTTCAGTAGACAATGTTAGAATCAGTGTATAGGGTGGGCACTGTTGGTGCAGTAGGTTCAGTAGACAATGTTGGAATCAGTGTATAGGGTGGGCACTGTTGGGTGCAGTGGGTTCAGTAGACAATGTTGGAATCAGTGTATAGGGTGGGTACTGTTGGGTGCAGTGGGTTCAGTAGACAATGTTGGAATCAGTGTATAGGGTGGGCACTGTTGGGTGCAGTGGGTTCAGTAGACAATGTTTGAATCAGTGTATAGGGTGGGCACTGTTGGGTGCAGTGGGTTCAGTAGACAATGTTGGAATAAATGTATAGGGTGGGCACTGTTGGGTGCAGTGGGTTCAGTAGACAATGTTGGAATCAGTGTATAGGGTGGGCACTGTTGGTGCAGTGGGTTCAGTAGACAATGTTGGAATCAGTGTATAGGGTGGGCACTGTTGGGTGCAGTGGGTTCAGTAGACAATGTTGGAATCAATGTATGGGGTGGGCACTGTTGGGTGCAGTGGGTTCAGTAGACAATGTTGGAATCAGTGTATAGGGTGGGCACTGTTGGGTGCAGTGGGTTCAGTAGACAATGTTGGAATCAGTGTATAGGGTGGGCACTGTTGGGTGCAGTGGGTTCAGTAGACAATGTTGGAATCGGTGTATAGGGTGGGCACTGTTGGTGCAGTGGGTTCAGTAGACAATGTTGGAATCAGTGTATAGGGTGGGCACTGTTGGTGCAGTGGGTTCAGTAGACAATGTTGGAATCAGTGTATAGGGTGGGCACTGTTGGGTGCAGTGGGTTCAGTAGACAATGTTGGAATCAATGTATGGGGTGGGCACTGTTGGGTGCAGTGGGTTCAGTAGACAATGTTGGAATCAGTGTATAGGGTGGGCACTGTTGGGTGCAGTGGGTTCAGTAGACAATGTTGGAATCAGTGTATAGGGTGGGCACTGTTGGGTGCAGTGGGTTCAGTAGACAATGTTGGAATCGGTGTATAGGGTGGGCACTGTTGGTGCAGTGGATTCAGTAGACAATGTTGGAATCAGTGTATAGGGTGGGCACTGTTGGTGCAGTGGGTTCAGTAGACAATGTTGGAATCAATGTATAGGGTGGGCACTGTTGGGTGCAGTGGGTTCAGTAGACAATGTTGGAATCAATGTATAGGGTGGGCACTGTTGGTGCAGTAGGTTCAGTAGACAATGTTGGAATCAATGTATAGGGTGGGCACTGTTGGGTGCAGTGGGTTCAATAGACAATGTTGGAATCAGTGTATAGGGTGGGCACTGTTGGGTGCAGTGGGTTCAGTAGACAATGTTGGAATCAATGTATAGGGTGGGCACTGTTGGTGCAGTGGGTTCAGTAGACAATGTTGGAATCAATGTATAGGGTGGGCACTGTTGGGTGCAGTGGGTTCAGTAGACAATGTTGGAATCAGTGTATAGGGTGGGCACTGTTGGTGCAGTGGGTTCAGTAGACAATGTTGGAATCAGTGTATAGGGTGGGCACTGTTGGGTGCAGTGGGTTCAGTAGACAATGTTGGAATCAGTGTATAGGGTGGGCACTGTTGGTGCAGTGGGTTCAGTAGACAATGTTGGAATCAGTGTATAGGATGGGCACTGTTGGTGCAGTGGGTTCAGTAGACAATGTTGGAATCAGTGTATAGGGTGGGCACTGTTGGGTGCAGTGGGTTCAGTAGACAATGTTGGAATCAGTGTATAGGGTGGGCACTGTTGGGTGCAGTGGATTCAGTAGACAATGTTGGAATCAGTGTATAGGGTGGGCACTGTTGGGTGCAGTGGGTTCAGTAGACAATGCTGGAATCAGTATATAGGGTGGGCACTGTTGGGTGCAGTGGGTTCAGTAGACAATGTTGGAATCAGTGTATAGGGTGGGCACTGTTGGGTGCAGTGGGTTCAGTAGACAATGTTGGAATCAGTGTATAGGGTGGGCAGTGTTGGGTACAGTGGGTTCAGTAGACAATGTTGGAATCAATGTATAGGGTGGGCACTGTTGGTGCAGTTGGTTCAGTAGACAATGTTGGAATCAATGTATAGGGTGGGCACTGTTGGTGCAGTTGGTTCAGTAGACAATGTTGGAATCAGTGTATAGGGTGGGCACTGTTGGGTGCAGTGGGTTCAGTAGACAATGTTGGAATCAGTGTATAGGGTGGGCACTGTTGGGTGCAGTGGGTTCAGTAGACAATGTTGGAATCAGTGTATAGGGTGGGCACTGTTGGGTGCAGTGGGTTCAGTAGACAATGTTGGAATCAGTGTATAGGGTGGGCACTGTTGGGTGCAGTGGGTTCAGTAGACAATGTTGGAATCAATGTATAGGGTGGGCACTGTTGGTGCAGTTGGTTCAGTAGACAATGTTGGAATCAGTGTATAGGGTGGGCACTGTTGGGTGCAGTGGGTTCAGTAGACAATGTTGGAATCAGTGTATAGGGTGGGCACTGTTGGGTGCAGTGGGTTCAGTAGACAATGTTGGAATCAGTGTATAGGGTGGGCACTGTTGGTGCAGTGGGTTCAGTAGACAATGTTGGAATCAGTGTATAGGGTGGGCACTGTTGGGTGCAGTGAATAGTGTTCAGACAGTGTTGGTGCAGTGGGTGTAATGGGCACTCTTAGTTGCAGTGGGTAGGGTGGGCACTGTTGGGTGCAGTGGGATCAGTAGACAATGTTGGAATCAATGTATAGGGTGGGCACTGTTGGTGCAGTGGGTTCAGTAGATAATGTTGGAATCAGTGTATAGGGTGGGCAGTGTTGGTGCAGTGGGTTCAGTAGACAATGTTGGAATCAGTGTATAGGGTGGGCACTGTTGGGTGCAGTGGGTTCAGTAGACAATGTTGGAATCAGTGTATAGGGTGGGCACTGTTGGTGCAGTGGGTTCAGTAGACAATGTTGGAATCAGTGTATAGGGTGGGCACTGTTGGGTGCAGTGGGTTCAGTAGACAATGTTGGAATCAGTGTATAGGGTGGGCACTGTGGGTGCAGTGGGTTCAGTAGACAATGTTGGAATCAGTGTATAGGGTGGGCACTGTTGGGTGCAGTGGGTTCAGTAGACAATGTTGGAATCAGTGTATAGGGTGGGCACTGTTGGGTGCAGTGGGTTCAGTAGACAATGTTGGAATCAGTGTATAGGGTGGGCACTGTTGGGTGCAGTGGGTTCAGTAGACAATGTTGGAATCAGTGTATAGGGTGGGCACTGTTGGGTGCAGTGGGTTCAGTAGACAATGTTGGAATCAGTGTATAGGGTGGGCACTGTTGGGTGCAGTGGGTTCAGAAGACAATGTTGGAATCAGTGTATAGGGTGGGCACTGTTGGGTGCAGTGGGTTCAGTAGACAATGTTGGAATCAGTGTATAGGGTGGGCACTGTTGGGTGCAGTGGGTTCAGTAGACAATGTTGGAATCAGTGTATAGGGTGGGCACTGTTGGGTGCAGTGGGTTCAGTAGACAATGTTGGAATCAGTGTATAGGGTGGGCACTGTTGGGTGCAGTGGGTTCAGTAGACAATGTTGGAATCAGTGTATAGGGTGGGCACTGTTGGTGCAGTGGGTTCAGTAGACAATGTTGGAATCAGTGTATAGGGTGGGCACTGTTGGGTGCAGTGGGTTCAGTAGACAATGTTGGAATCAGTGTATAGGGTGGGCACTGTTGGTGCAGTTGGTTCAGTAGACAATGTTGGAATCAGTGTATAGGGTGGGCACTGTAGGGGGCAGTGGATTCAGTAGACAATGTTGGAATCAGTGTATAGGGTGGGCACTGTTGGTGCAGTGGGTTCAGTAGACAATGTTGGAATCAGTGTATAGGGTGGGCACTGTTGGGTGCAGTGGGTTCAGTAGACAATGTTGGAATCAATGTATAGGGTGGGCACTGTTGGGTGCAGTGGGTTCAGTAGACAATGTTGGAATCAGTGTATAGGGTGGGCACTGTTGGGTGCAGTGGGTTCAGTAGACAATGTTGGAATCAATGTATAGGGTGGGCACTGTTGGGTGCAGTGGGTTCAGTAGACAATGTTGGAATCAGTGTATAGGATGGGCACTGTTGGGTGCAGTGGGTTCAGTAGACAATGTTGGAATCAGTGTATAGGGTGGGCACTGTTGGGTGCAGTGGGTTCAGTAGACAATGTTGGAATCAGTGTATAGGGTGGGCACTGTTGGGTGCAGTGGGTTCAGTAGACAATGTTGGAATCAGTGTATAGGGTGGGCACTGTTGGGTGCAGTGGGTTCAGTAGACAATGTTGGAATCAGTGTATAGGGTGGGCACTGTTGGGTGCAGTGGGTTCAGTAGACAATGTTGGAATCAGTGTATAGGGTGGGCACTGTTGGTGCAGTGGGTTCAGTAGACAATGTTGGAATCAGTGTATAGGGTGGGCATTGTTGGGTGCAGTGGGTTCAGTAGACAATGTTGGAATCAGTGTATAGGGTGGGCACTGTTGGGTGCAGTGGGTTCAGTAGACAATGTTGGAATCAGTGTATAGGGTGGGCACTGTTGGGTGCAGTGGGTTCAGTAGACAATGTTGGAATCAATGTATAGGGTGGGCACTGTTGGTGCAGTGGGTTCAGTAGACAATGTTGGAATCAGTGTATAGGGTGGGCACTGTTGGGTGCAGTGGGTTCAGTAGACAATGTTGGAATCAATGTATAGGGTGGGCACTGTTGGGTGCAGTGGGTTCAGTAGACAATGTTGGAATCAATGTATAGGGTGGGCACTGTTGGGTGCAGTGGGTTCAGTAGACAATGTTGGAATCAGTGTATAGGGTGGGCACTGTTGGGTGCAGTGGGTTCAGTAGACAATGTTGGAATCAGTGTATAGGGTGGGCACTGTTGGGTGCAGTGGGTTCAGTAGACAATGTTGGAATCAGTGTATAGGGTGGGCACTGTTGGGTGCAGTGGGTTCAGTAGACAATGTTGGAAACAATGTATAGGGTGGGCACTGTTGGTGCAGTGGGTTCAGTAGACAATGTTGGAATCAGTGTATAGGGTGGGCACTGTTGGTGCAGTTGGTTCAGTAGACAATGTTGAAATCAGTGGACACAGATGGGTGCAGTGGGTAGGGTGGGCACAGATGGGTGCAGTGGGTAGGGTAGGGAACAGATGGGTGCAGTGAGTAGGTTGGGCACAGATGGGTGCAGTAAGTAGGGTAGGCACAGATGGGTGCAGTGAGTAGGGTGGGCACAGAGGGGTGCAGTGGGTAGGTTGGGCACAGATGGGTGCAGTGGGTAGGGTGGGCACAGATGGGTGCAGTGGGTAGGGTGGGCACAGATGGGTGCAGTGAGTAGGGTGGGCACAGAGGGGTGCAGTGGGTAGGTTGGGCATAGAAGGGTGCAGTGAGTAGGGTGAGCACAGATGGGTGCAGTGAGTAGGGTGGGCACAGGTGGATGCAATGGGTAGGTTGTACACAGGTGGGTACAGTGGGTAGGTTGGGCACAGATGGGTGCAGTGGGTAGGGTGGGCACACATGGGTGCAGTGAGTAGGTTGGGCACAGATGGGTGCAGTGAGTAGGTTGGGCACAGATGGGTGCAGTGGGTAGGTTGGGCACAGATGGGTGCAGTGGGTAGGTTGAGCACAGATGGGTGAGGTGGGTAGGGTGGGCACAGATGGGTGCAGTGGGTAGGGTGGGCACAGATGGGTGCAGTGAGTAGGGTGGGCACAGAGGGGTGCAGTGGGTAGGTTGGGCATAGAAGGGTGCAGTGAGTAGGGTGAGCACAGATGGGTGCAGTGAGTAGGGTGGGCACAGATGGGTGTAGTGGGTAGGTTGGGCACAGATGGGTGCAGTGAGTAGGGTGGGCACAGAGGGGTGCAGTGGGTAAGTTGGGCACAGATGGCTGCAGTGGGTAGGTTTCGCACAGATGGGTGCAGTGAGTAGGGTGGGCACAGATGGCTGCAGTGGGTAGGGTGGGCACAGATGGGTGCAGTGAGTACGGTGGGCACAGATGGGAGCAGTGGGTAGGGTGGGCACAGATGGGTGCAGTGAGTAGGGTGGGCACAGATGGGTGCAGTGAGTAGGTTGGGCACAGATGGATGTAGTGAGTACGGTGGGCACAGATGGGTGCAGTGGGTAGGGTGGGCACAGATGGGTGCAGTGGGTAGGTTGGGCACAGATGGGTGCAGTGAGTAGGTTGGGCACAGATGGGTGCAGTGAGTAGGTTGGGCACAGATGGGTGCAGTGAGTAGGTTGGGCACAGATGGGTGCAGTGAGTAGGTTGGGCACAGAAGGGTGCAGTGAGTACGGTGAGCACAGATGGGTGCAATGAGTATGGTGTGCACAGATGGGTGCAGTGGGTAGGGTAGGGAACAGATGGGTGCAGTAAGTAGGGTGGGCACAGAGGGGTGCAGTGGGTAGGTTAGGCACAGATGGGAGCAGTGGGTAGGGTGGGCACAGATGGGTGCAGTGAGTATGGTGGGCACAGATGGGTGCAGTGGGTAGGGTGGGCACAGATGGGTGCAGTGGGTAGGTTGGGCACAGATGGGTGCAGTGAGTAGGTTGGGCACAGATGGGTGCAGTGAGTAGGTTGGGCACAGAAGGGTGCAGTGAGTACGGTGAGCACAGATGGGTGCAGTGAGTATGGTGGGCACAGATGGGTGCAGTGGGTAGGGTGGGCACAGATGGGTGCAGTGGGTAGGTTGGGCACAGATGGGTGCAGTGGGTAGGTTGGGCACAGATGGGTGCAGTGAGTAGGTTGGGCACAGATGGGTGCAGTGAGTAGGTTGGGCACAGATGGGTGCAGTGAGTAGGTTGGGCACAGAAGGGTGCAGTGAGTACGGTGAGCACAGATGGGTGCAATGAGTATGGTGTGCACAGATGGGTGCAGTGGGTAGGGTGGGCACAGATGGGTGCAGTGGGTAGGGTAGGGAACAGATGGGTGCAGTAAGTAGGGTGGGCACAGAGGGGTGCAGCGGGTAGGTTGGGCACAGATGGCTGCAGTGGGTAGGTTGGGCACAGATGGATGCAGTGGGTAGGGTGGGCACAGATGGGTGCAGTGGGTAGGTTGGGCACAGATGGGTGCAGTGGGTAGGTTGAGCACAGATGGGTGCAGTGGGTAGGGTGGGCACAGATGGGTGCAGTGGGTAGGGTGGGCACAGATGGGTGCAGTGAGTAGGGTGGGCACAGAGGGGTGCAGTGGGTAGGTTGGGCATAGAAGGGTGCAGTGAGTATGGTGAGCACAGATGGGTGCAGTGAGTAGGGTGGGCACAGATGGGTGCAGTGAGTAGGGTGGGCACAGAGGGGTGCAGTGGGTAGGTTGGGCACAGATGGCTGCAGTGGGTAGGTTGGGCACAGATGGCTGCAGTGAGTAGGGTGGGCACAGATGGCTGCAGTGGGTAGGGTGGGCACAGATGGGTGCAGTGAGTACGGTGGGCACAGATGGGAGCAGTGGGTAGGGTGGGCACAGATGGGTGCAGTGAGTAGGGTGGGCACAGATGGGTGCAGTGAGTACGGTGGGCACAGATGGGTGCAGTGGGTAGGGTGGGCACAGATGGGTGCAGTGAGTAGGTTGGGCACAGATGGATGCAGTGAGTATGGTGGGCACAGATGGGTGCAATGAGTAGGGTGTGCACAGATGGGTGCAGTGGGTAGGTTGGGCACAGAAGGGTGCAGTGAGTACGGAGAGCACAGATGGGTGCAATGAGTAGGGTGTGCACAGATGGGTGCAGTGGGTAGGGTAGGGAACAGATGGGTGCAGTAAGTAGGGTGGGCACAGAGGTGTGCAGTGGGTAGGTTGGGCACAGATGGCTGCAGTGGGTAGGTTGGGCACAGATGGGTGCAGTGAGTACGGTGGGCACAGATAGGTGCAGTGAGTAGGGTAGGGAACAGATGGGTGCAGTGAGTAGGGTGGGCACAGATGGGTGCAGTGGGTAGGGTGGGCACAGAAGGGTGCAGTGAGTACGGTGGGCACAGATAGGTGCAGTGAGTAGGGTAGGGAACAGATGGGTGCAGTGAGTAAGTTGGGCACAGAGGGGTGCAGTGAGTACGGTGAGCACAGATGGGTGCAGTGGGTAGGGTGGGCACAGATGGGTGCAGTGGGTATGGTGGGCACAGATGGGTGCAGTGAGTAGGGTGGGCACAGAGGGGTGCAGTGGGTAGGTTGGGCACAGATGGCTGCAGTAGGTAGGTTGGGCACAGATAGGTGCAGTGGGTAGGGTGGGCACAGATGGGTGCAGTGAGTAGGTTGGGCACAGATGGGTGCAGTGAGTAGGGTGGGCACAGATGGGTGCAGTGCGTAGGGTGGGCACAGATGGGTGCAGTGAGTAGGGTGGGCACAGATGGGTGTAGTGGGTAGGTTGGGCACAGATGGGTGCAGTGAGTAGGGTGGGCACAGAGTGGTGTAGTGGGTAGGTTGGGCACAGATGGGTGCAGTGGGTAGGGTGGGCACAGATGGGTGCAGTGGGTAGGTTGGGCACAGATGGGTGCTGTGGGTATGGTGGGCACAGGTGGGTGCAGTGGGTAGTGTGGGCACAGATGTGTGCGGTGGGTAGGTTGGGCACAGATGGGTGCAGTGGGTAGGGTGGGCATATATGGGTGCAGTGGGTAGGTTGGGCACAGATGGGTTCAGTGGGTAGTGTGGGCACAGATGGGTGCAGTGGGTAGGTTGGGCACAGAAGGGTGCAGTAAGTACGGTGGGCACAGATGGGTGCAGTGCGTAGAGTGGGCACAGATGGGTGCAGTGGGTAGGGTGGGCACAGATGGGTGCAGTGGGTAGTGTGGGCACAGATGGGTACAGTGGGTAGGTTGGGCACAGATGGGTGTAGTGGGTAGTGTGGGCACAGATGGGTGCTGTGGGTATGGTGGGCACAGGTGGGTGCAGTGGGTAGTGTGGGCACAGATGTGTGCGGTGGGTAGGTTGGGCACAGATGGGTGCAGTGGGTAGGGTGGGCACATATGGGTGCAGTGGGTAGGTTGGGCACAGATGGGTTCAGTGGGTAGTGTGGGCACAGATGGGTGCAGTGGGTAGGTTGGGCACATATGGGTGCAGTGGGTAGGTTGGGCACAGATGGGTGCGGTGGGTACGGTGGGCACAGGTGGGTGCAGTGGGTAGTGTGGGCACAGATGGGTGCAGTGGGTAGGTTGGGCACATATGGGTGCGGTGGGTAGGTTGGGCACAGATGGGTGCCGTGGGTTGTGTGGGCACAGATGGGGGCAGTGGGTACGGTGGGCACAGGTGGGTGCAGTGGGTAGGTTGGGCACAGATGGGTGCGGTGGGTACGGTGGGCACAGGTGGGTGCAGTGGGTAGTGTGGGCACAGATGGGTGCAGTGGGTAGTGTGGGCACAGATGGGTGCAGTGGGTAGGTTGGGCACAGAAGGGTGCAGTGAGTACGGTGGGCACAGGTGGGTGCAGTGGGTAGGTTGGGCACAGATGGGTGCGGTGGGTACGGTGGGCACAGGTGGGTGCAGTGGGTAGTGTGGGCACAGATGGGTGCAGTGGGTAGGTTGGGCACAGATGGGTGCCGTGGGTTGTGTGGGCACAGATGGGGGCAGTGGGTACGGTGGGCACAGGTGGGTGCAGTGGGTAGGTTGGGCACAGATGGGTGCGGTGGGTACGGTGGGCACAGGTGGGTGCAGTGGGTAGTGTGGGCACAGATGGGTGCAGTGGGTAGTGTGGGCACAGATGGGTGCAGTGGGTAGGTTGGGCACAGAAGGGTGCAGAGAGTATGGTGGGCACAGGTGGGCGCAGTGGGTAGGTTGGGCACAGATGGGTGCGGTGGGTACGGTGGGCACAGGTGGGTGCAGTGGGTTGTGTGGGCACAGATGGGGGCAGTGGGTACGGTGGGCACAGATGGGTGCAGTGGGTATGGTGGGCACAGGTGGGTGCAGTGGGTTGTGTGGGCACAGATGGGGGCAGTGGGTACGGTGGGCACAGGTGGGTGCAGTGAGTACGGTGGGCACAGGTGGGTGCAGTGGGTAGTGTGGGCACAGATGGGTGCAGTGGGTAGGTTGGGCACAGATGGGTGCGGTGGGTACGGTGGGCACAGATGGGTGCCGTGGGTTGTGTGGGCACAGATGGGGGCAGTGGGTAGTGTGGGCACAGATGGGTGCAGTGGGTAGGTTGGGCACAGATGGGTGCAGTGGGTAGGTTGGGCACAGATGGGTGCGGTGGGTACGGTGGGCACAGGTAGGTAGTGTGGGCACAGATGGGTGCAGTGGGTATTGTGGGCACAGGTGGGTGCAGCGGGTAGTGTGGGCACAGATGGGTGCAGTGGGTAGGTTGGGCACAGATGGGTGCGGTGGGTACGGTGGGCACAGATGGGTGCGGTGGGTACGGTGGGCACAGGTGGGTGCAGTGGGTAGTGTGGGCACAGATGGGTGCGGTGGGTACGGTGGGCACAGGTGGGAGCAGTGGGTAGTGTGGGCACAGATGGGTGCGGTGGGTAGGTTGGGCACAGATGGGTGCGGTGGGTACAGTGGGCACAGATGGGTGCAGTGGGTAGTGTGGGCACAGATGGGTGCAGTGGGTAGGGTGAGCACAGATGGGTGCAGTGAGTAGGGTGGGCACAGAGGGGTGCGGTGGGTAGGGTGGGCACAGATGGGTGCAGTGAGTAGGGTGGGCACAGAGGGGTGCAGTGGGTAGGTTGGGCACAGATGGGTGCAGTGGGTAGGGTGAGCACAGATGGGTGCAGTGAGTAGGGTGGGCACAGATGGGTGCAGTGAGTAGGGTGGGCACAGATGGCTGCAGTGGGTAGGTTGGGCACAGATGGCTGCAGTGGGTAGGTTGGGCACAGATGGGTGTAGTGAGTAGGGTGGGCACAGATGGCTGCAGTGGGTAGGGTTGGCACAGATGGGTGCAGTGAGTACGGTGGGCACAGATGGGTGCAGTGAGTACGGTGGGCACAGATGGGAGCAGTGGGTAGGGTGGGCACAGATGGGTGCAGTGAGTATGGTGGGCACAGATGGGTGCAGTGGGTAGGGTGGGCACAGATGGGTGCAGTGAGTAGGGTGGGCACAGAGGGGTGCAGTGGGTAGGTTGGGCACAGATGGGTGCAGTGAGTAGGTTGGGCACAGATGGATGCAGTGAGTACAGTGGGCACAGATGGGTGCAGTGCGTAGGGTGGGCACAGATGGGTGCAGTGAGTAGGGTGGGCACAGATGGGTGCAATGAGTAGGGTGTGCACAGATGGGTGCAGTGGGTAGGGTAGGGAACAGATGGGTGCAGTAAGTAGGGTGGGCACAGAGGGGTGCAGTGGGTAGGTTGGGCACAGATGGCTGCAGTGGGTAGGTTGGGCACAGATGGGTGCAGTGGGTAGGTTGGGCACAGATGGGTGCAGTGAGTAGGGTGGGCATAGATGGGTGCAGTGGGTAGGGTGGGCACAGAAGGGTGCAGTGAGTACGGTGGGCACAGATAGGTGCAGTGTGTAGGGTGGGCACAGATGGGTGCAGTGAGTAGGTTGGGCACAGAAGGGTGCAGTGAGTACGGTGAGCACAGATGGGTGCAGTGGGTAGGGTGGGCACAGATGGGTGCAGTGGGTAGGGTGGGCACAGATGGGTGCAGTGGGTAGGTTGGGCACAGATGGCTGCAGTGGGTAGGTTGGGCACAGATAGGTGCAGTGGGTAGGGTGGGCACAGATGGGTGCAGTGAGTAGGGTGGGCACAGATGGGTGCAGTGGGTAGGTTGGGCACAGATGGGTGCAGTGAGTAGGGTGGGCACAGATGGGTGCAGTGAGTAGGTTGGGCACACATGGATGCAGTGAGTACGGTGGGCATAGATGGGTGCAGTGCGTAGGGTGGGCACAGATGGGTGCAGTGAGTAGGGTGGGCACAGATGGGTGTAGTGGGTAGGTTGGGCACAGATGGGTGCAGTGAGTAGGGTGGGCACAGATGGGTGCAGTGGGTAGGTTGGGCACAAATGGGTGCAGTGGGTAGGGTGGGCACAGATGGGTGCAGTGAGTAGGTTGGGCACAGATGGGTGCAGTGCGTAGAGTGGGCACAGATGGGTGCAGTGGGTAGGGTGGGCACAGATGGGTGCAGTGGGTAGTGTGGGCACAGATGGGTGCAGTGGGTAGGTTGGGCACAGATGGGTGTAGTGGGTAGTGTGGGCACAGATGGGTGCAGTGGGTATGGTGGGCACAGGTGGGTGCAGTGGGTAGTGTGGGCACAGATGTGTGCGGTGGGTAGGTTGGGCATAGATGGGTGCAGTGGGTAGGTTGGGCACAGATGGGTTCAGTGGGTAGGGTGGGCACAGATGGGTGCAGTGAGTAGGTTGGGCACTGAAGGGTGCAGTGGGTAGGTTGGGCACAGATGTGTGCGGTGGGTAGGTTGGGCACAGATGGGTGCAGTGGGTAGGTTGGGCACAGATGGGTGCAGTGGGTAGGGTGGGCACAGATGGGTGCAGTGAGTAGGTTGGGCACAGAAGGGTGCAGTAAGTACGGTGGGCACAGATGGGTGCAGTGGGTAGGTTGGGCACATATGGGTGCGGTGGGTAGGTTGGGCACAGATGGGTGCAGTGGGTAGTGTCGGCACAGATGGGTGCAGTGGGTAGGTTGGGCACATATGGGTGCGGTGGGTAGGTTGGGCACAGATGGGTGCCGTGGGTTGTGTGGGCACAGATGGGGGCAGTGGGTACGGTGGGCACAGGTGGGTGCAGTGGGTAGGTTGGGCACAGATGGGTGCGGTGGGTACGGTGGGCACAGGTGGGTGCAGTGGGTAGTGTGGGCACAGATGGGTGCAGTGGGTAGTGTGGGCACAGATGGGTGCAGTGGGTATGGTGGGCACAGGTGGGTGCAGTGGGTTGTGTGGGCACAGATGGGGGCAGTGGGTACGGTGGGCACAGGTGGGTGCAGTGGGCAGGTTGGGCACAGATGGGTGCGGTGGGTACAGTGGGCACAGGTGGGTGCAGTGGGTAGTGTGGGCACAGATGGGTGCAGTGGGTAGGTTGGGCACAGATGGGTGCGGTGGGTACGTTGGGCACAGATGGGTGCCGTGGGTTGTGTGGGCACAGATGGGGGCAGTGGGTAGTGTGGGCACAGATGGGTGCAGTGGGTAGGTTGGGCACAGATGGGTGCAGTGGGTAGGTTGGGCACAGATGGGTGCGGTGGGTACGGTGGGCACAGGTGGGTGCAGTGGGTAGTGTGGGCACAGATGGGTGCGGTGGGTACGGTGGGCACAGGTGGGTGCAGTGGGTAGTGTGGGCACAGATGGGTGCGGTGGGTAGGTTGGGCACAGATGGGTGCGGTGGGTACAGTGGGCACAGATGGGTGCAGTGGGTAGTGTGGGCACAGATGGGTGCGGTGGGTAGGTTGGGCACAGATGGGTGCGGTGGGTACTGTGGGCACAGATGGGTGCAGTGGGTAGGTTGGGCACAGATGGGTGCGGTGGGTACGGTGGGCACAGGTGGGTGCAGTGGGTAGTGTGGGCACAGATGGGGCAGTGGGTATGGTGGGCACAGATGGGTGCAGTGGGTAGTGTGGGCACAGATGGGTGCAGTGGGTAGGTTGGACACAGATGGGTGCGGTGGGTACGGTGGGCACAGATGGGTGCAGTGGGTAGTGTGGGCACAGATGGGTGCAGTGGGTAGGTTGGGCACAGATGGCTGCAGTGGGTAGGTTGGGCACAGATGGGGGCAGTGGGTATGGTGGGCACAGATGGGTGCAGTGGGTAGTGTGGGCACAGATGGGGGCAGTGGGTATGGTGGGCACAGATGGGTGCAGTGGGTAGTGTGGGCACAGATGGGTGCGGTGGGTACGGTGGGCACAGGTGGGTGCGGTGGGTAGTGTGGGAACAGATGGGTGCAGTGGGTAGTGTGGGCACAGATGGGTGCAGTGGGTAGTGTGGGCACAGATGGGTGCAGTGGGTAGTGTGGGCACAGATGGGTGCAGTGGGTAGGTTGGGCACAGATGGGTGCGGTGGGTACGGTGGGCACAGGTGGGTGCAGTGGGTAGTGTGGGCACAGATGGGGCAGTGGGTATGGTGGGCACAGATGGGTGCAGTGGGTAGTGTGGGCACAGATGGGTGCAGTGGGTAGGTTGGACACAGATGGGTGCGGTGGGTACGGTGGGCACAGATGGGTGCAGTGGGTAGTGTGGGCACAGATGGGTGCAGTGGGTAGGTTGGGCACAGATGGCTGCAGTGGGTAGGTTGGGCACAGATGGGGGCAGTGGGTATGGTGGGCACAGATGGGTGCAGTGGGTAGTGTGGGCACAGATGGGGGCAGTGGGTATGGTGGGCACAGATGGGTGCAGTGGGTAGTGTGGGCACAGATGGGTGCGGTGGGTACGGTGGGCACAGGTGGGTGCGGTGGGTAGTGTGGGAACAGATGGGTGCAGTGGGTAGTGTGGGCACAGATGGGTGCAGTGGGTAGTGTGGGCACAGATGGGTGCAGTGGGTAGTGTGGGCACAGATGGGTGCAGTGGGTAGGTTGGGCACAGATGGGTGCGGTGGGTACGGTGGGCACAGGTGGGTGCAGTGGGTAGTGTGGGCACAGATGGGTGCAGTGGGTAGTGTGGGCACAGATGGGTGCAGTGGGTAGGTTGGGCACAGATGGGTGCAGTGGGTAGTGTGGGCACAGATGGGTGCAGTGGGTAGGTTGGGCACAGATGGGGGCAGTGGGTAGGTTGGGCACAGATGGGTGCAGTGGGTAGGTTGGGCACAGATGGGTGTAGTGGGTAGTGTGGGCACAGATGGGTGCAGTGGGTAGGTTGGGTACAGGTGGGTGCAGTGGGTAGTGTGGGCACAGATGGGTGCAGTGGGTAGTGTGGGCACAGATGGGTGCGGTGGGTACGGTGGGCACAGGTGGGTGCAGTGGGTAGTGTGGGCACAGATGGGAGGTGCGGTGGGTACGGTGGGCACAGGTGGGTGCGGTGGGTAGGTTGGGCACAGATGGGTGCGGTGGGTACAGTGGGCACAGGTGGGTGCGGTGGGTAGGTTGGGCACAGGTGGGTGCGGTGGGTAGTATGGGCACAGATGGGTGCAGTGGGTAAAGTGAGAATGTAGGAGGGTATATTAGATTATAGAATCAGGTCCTGGTACTCATTCCCTGGGGCATGATGGGTATTTGGGATGGGAGGAGTCCCCATTGGGAACCCAGACAGACAATGAAAGCGGTGAATAGGAAGCTGCAGAGATGAGCCTCTTCTGTATTCTCCATTGTGAACACCGGGGGGCGACACACTCCACAATACGATTCAGGCTGAAGTCTTATTATACATCCGGAAGATTCAGATACTTTGTATGAAAAGTCAATTATTATTGGCTGAAATCATGAAATGTCCACACCTGATATAAAGGGGGCCTTTACATTTGACGGGGGTCTTAGATGAGAAGGGGAACCTCTGATGTGAAGGGGGGCCTCTGATGTGAAGGGGAACCTCTGATGTGATGGTTGGACCTCTGATGTGATTGGGGACCCTCTAATGTGAAGGGGGCCTCTAATGTGAAGGGGGCCTCTGATGTGAAGGGGGGCCTCTGATGTGAAGGGGGCCTCTGATGTGAAGGGGGCCTCTGATGTGAAGGGGGCCTCTGATGTGAAGGGGGCCTCTGATATGAAGGGGGCCTCTGATGTGATTGGGGACCCTCTGATGTGAAGGGGGCCTCTGATGTGAAGGGGGCCTCTGATGTGATGGTTGGACCTCTGATATGAAGGGGGCCTCTGATGTGTAGGGGGCCTCTGATGTGAAGGGGGACCTCTGATATGAAGGGGGCCTCTGATGTGAAGGGGGCCTCTAATGTGTAGGGGGCCTCTGATATGAAGGGGGCCTCTGATGTAATGGGGGGCCTCTGATATGAAGGGGGCCTCTGATGTGAAGGTCCTCTGATGTGAAGGGGGCCTCTGATGTGTAGGGGGCCTCTGATGTGAAGGGGGCCTCTGATGTGAAGGGGGTCTCTGATATGAAGGGGGCCTCTGATGTGAAGGGGGCCTCTGATGTGAAGGGGGACTCTGATGTGATTGGGGACCCTCTGATGTAATGGGGGCCTTTGATGTGATTGGGGGCCCTCTGATATGAAGGAGGGCCTCTGATGTGAAAGGGGCCTCTGATATGAAGGGGGCCTCTGATGTGAAGGGGGACTCGGATGTGATTGGGGACCCTCTGATGTAAAGGGGGCCTCTGATGTGATTGGGGACCCTCTGATGTGAAGGGGGCCTCTGATGTGATTGGGGACCCTCTGATGTAATGGGGGCCTTTGATGTGATTGGGGACCCTCTGATGTAATGGGGGCCTTTGATGTGATTGGGGACCCTCTGATATGAAGGAGGGCCTCTGATGTGAAAGGGGCCTCTGATATGAAGGGGGCCTCTGATGTGAAGGGGGCCTCTGATGTGTAGGGGGCCTCTGATGTGAAGGGGGCCTCTGATGTGAAGGGGGACTCTGATGTGAAGGGGGCCTCTGATGTGATGGTTGGACCTCTGATGTGAAGGGGGCCTCTGATGTGAAGGGGGCCTCTGATATGAAGGGGGACTCTGATGTGAAGGGGGCCTCTGATGTGATGGTTGGACCTCTGATATGAAGGGGGCCTCTGATGTGAAGGGGGGCCTCTGATGTGAAGGGGGCCTCTGATGTGAAGGGGGGCCCTCTGATGTGAAGGGGGCCTCTGATGTGAAAGGGGCCTCTGATATGAAGGGGGCCTCTGATATGAAGGGGGCCTCTGATGTAAAGGGGGCCTCTGATATGAAGGGGGCCTCTGATGTGAAGGGGGCCTCTGATGTGAAAGGGGCCTCTGATGTGAAGGGGGCCTCTGATGTGCAGGAGGGCCTCTGATATGAAGGGGGGCCCTCTGATGTGAAGGGGGCCTCTGATGTGAAAGGGGCCTCTGATATGAAGGGGGCCTCTGATATGAAGGGGGCCTCTGATGTAAAGGGGGCCTCTGATATGAAGGGGGCCTCTGATGTGAAGGGGGCCTCTGATGTGAAGGGGGCCTCTGATGTGATGGTTGGACCTCTGATGTGAAGGGGGCCTCTGATGTGAAGGGGGACTCTGATGTGAAGGGGGACTCTGATGTGAAGGGGGACTCTGATGTGAAGGGGGCCTCTGATGTGAAGGGCGGCCTCTGATGTGAAGGGGGCCTCTGATATGAAGGGGGCCTCTGATGTGAAGGGGGCCTCTGATATTAAGGGGGCCTCTGATATTAAGGGGGCCTCTGATGTGAAGGAGGGCCTCTGATATGAAGGGGGGCCCTCTGATGTGAAAGGGGCCTCTAATGTGAAAGGGGCCTCTGATGTGAAGGGGGCCTCTGATGTGAAAGGGGCCTCTGATGTGAAGGAGGGCCTCTGATTTGAAGGGGGCCTCTGATATTAAGGGGGCCTCTGATGTGAAGGAGGGCTTCTGATATGAAGGGGGCTATCTGATATGAAGGGGGGCCTCTGATATAAAGGGGGGCCTCTGATATGAAGGGGGGCCTCTGATATGAAGGGGGGCCTCTGATGTGAAGGGGGCCTCTAATGTGAAGGGGGTTATGAAGCAATGAGGGGGGGATCTGATATGAAGGCAGTACTCTAATGTGATGGTGACCCTCTGATGTGAAGGGGGGCTGACCCACTGTCTTCCATCCTGCTGACCCCTGTACCCTGCCCTACTGACCCCCATGTCCTCCATCCTGCTTATCCCTGTACACTGCCCTACTTTCCCCCTGTCTTCTGTCCTTCTGACCCCTGTACCCTGCCATACTGACCCACTGTCCTCCGCCCTGCTGACCCCCTATCTTCCATCCTGCTGATCCCTGTCCTCTTCCTTGCAGATCCCCTGCACATTGCCCAATTGATTCCCTGTCTTCTTTCCTGCTCACCCCTGTACCCTGCCCTACTGACCCCCTATTTTCCCTCCTCCTGACCCCTGTACCCTGCCCTACTGACCCCCTATTTTCCCTCCTCCTGACCCCTGTACCCTGCCCTACTGACCCCCTATTTTCCCTCCTCCTGACCCCTGTACCCTGCCCTACTAACCCCCTATTTTCCCTCCTCCTGACCCCTGTACTCTGCCCTACTGACCCCCAATTTTCCCTCCTCCTGACCCCTGTACCCTGCCCTACTGACCCCCTATTTTCCCTCCTCCTAACCCCTGTACCCTGCCCTACTGATCCCCAAATTTCCCTCCTCCTGACCCCTGTACCCTGCCCTACTGACCCCCAATTTTCCCTCCTCCTGACCCCTGTACCCTGCCCTACTGACCCCCTATTTTCCCTCCTCCTGACCCCTGTACCCTGCCCTACTGACCCCCTATTTTCCCTCCTCCTGACCCCTGTACCCTGCCCTACTAACCCCCTATTTTCCCTCCTCCTGACCCCTGTACTCTGCCCTACTGACCCCCAATTTTCCCTCCTCCTGACCCCTGTACCCTGCCCTACTGACCCCCTATTTTCCCTCCTCCTAACCCCTGTACCCTGCCCTACTGATCCCCAAATTTCCCTCCTCCTGACCCCTGTACCCTGCCCTACTGACCCCCAATTTTCCCTCCTCCTGACCCCTGTACCCTGCCCTACTGACCCCCTATTTTCCCTCCTCCTGACCCCTGTACCCTGCCCTACTGACCCCCTATTTTCCCTCCTCCTGACCCCTGTACCCTGCCCTACTGACCCTCTATTTTCCCTCCTCCTGACCCCTGTACCCTGCCCTACTGACCCCCTATTTTCCCTCCTCCTGACCCCTGTACCCTGCCCTACTAACCCCCTATTTTCCCTCCTCCTGACCCCTGTACTCTGCCCTACTGACCCCCAATTTTCCCTCCTCCTGACCCCTGTACCCTGCCCTACTGACCCCCTATTTTCCCTCCTCCTGACCCCTGTACCCTGCCCTACTGACCCCCAAATTTCCCTCCTCCTGACCCCTGTACCCTGCCCTACTGACCCCCAATTTTCCCTCCTCCTGACCCCTGTACCCTGCCCTACTGACCCCCTATTTTCCCTCCTCCTGACCCCTGTACCCTGCCCTACTGACCCCCTATTTTCCCTCCTCCTGACCCCTGTACCCTGCCCTACTGACCCCCTATTTTCCCTCCTCCTGACCCCTGTACCCTGCCCTACTGACCCCCTATTTTCCCTCCTCCTGACCCCTGTACCCTGCCCTACTAACCCCCTATTTTCCCTCCTCCTGACCCCTGTACCCTGCCCTACTGACCCCCTATTTTCCCTTCTACCTGACCCCTGTACCCTGCCCTACTAACCCCCTATTTTCCCTCCTCCTGACCCCTGTACCCTGCCCTACTGACCCCCAATTTTCCCTCCTCCTGACCCCTGTACCCTGCCCTACTAACCCCCTATTTTCCCTCCTCCTGACCCCTGTACCCTGCCCTACTGACCCCCTATTTTCCCTTCTACCTGACCCCTGTACCCTGCCCTACTAACCCCCTATTTTCCCTCCTCCTGACCCCTGTACCCTGCCCTACTAACCCCCTATTTTCCCTCCTCCTGACCCCTGTACCCTGCCCTACTGACCCCCAATTTTCCCTCCTCCTGACCCCTGTACCCTGCCCTACTGACCCCCTATTTTCCCTCCTCCTGACCCCTGTACCCTGCCCTACTGACCCCCTATTTTCCCTCCTCCTGACCCCTGTACCCTGCCCTACTGACCCCCAATTTTCCCTCCTCCTGACCCCTGTACCCTGCCCTACTGACCCCCAATTTTCCCTCCTCCTGACCCCTGTACCCTGCCCTACTGACCCCCTATTTTCCCTCCTCCTGACCCCTGTACCCTGCCCTACTGACCCCCAATTTTCCCTCCTCCTGACCCCTGTACCCTGCCCTACTGACCCCCTATTTTCCCTTCTACCTGACCCCTGTACCCTGCCCTAATAACCCCCTATTTTCCCTCCTCCTGACCCCTGTACCCTGCCCTACTGACCCCCTATTTTCCCTCCTCCTGACCCCTGTACCCTGCCCTACTAACCCCCTATTTTCCCTTCTACCTGACCCCTGTACCCTGCCCTACTAACCCCCTATTTTCCCTCCTCCTGACCCCTGTACCCTGCCCTACTGACCCCCTATTTTCCCTCCTCCTGACCCCTGTACCCTGCCCTACTGACCCCCTATTTTCCCTCCTCTTGACCCCTGTACCCTGCCCTACTGACCCCCTATTTTCCCTCCTCCTGACCCCTGTACCCTGCCCTACTAACCCCCTATTTTCCCTTCTACCTGACCCCTGTACCCTGCCCTACTGACCCCCTATTTTCCCTCCTCCTGACCCCTGTACCCTGCCCTACTGACCCCCTATTTTCCCTCCTCTTGACCCCTGTACCCTGCCCTACTGACCCCCTATTTTCCCTCCTCCTGACCCCTGTACCCTGCCCTACTAACCCCCTATTTTCCCTCCTCCTGACCCCTGTACCCTGCCCTACTGACCCCCTATTTTCCCTCCTCTTGACCCCTGTACCCTGCCCTACTGACCCCCTATTTTCCCTCCTCCTGACCCCTGTACCCTGCCCTACTGACCCCCTATTTTCCCTCCTCCTGACCCCTGTACTCTGCCCTACTGACCCCCAATTTTCCCTCCTCCTGACCCCTGTACCCTGCCCTACTGACTCCTTGTCCTCTGTCTTGCTGACCCCTGTACACTATCCTTCTGACCCCTACACCGTGCCCTACTGAGCCCCTATCTTCCACCCTGCTGACCCCTGTACCCTGCCCTATTGATTCCTACACACTGCCCTGCTGACCTTCCATCGTCTGTCCCCCTGACATTTTTTACTGCACCCCCACATTAGACAGACTAGATGAGAACAGTTCCTGGTTGCTATGCAGTTCCTGACTGTTTTAATGAAGTTCTTAGTTAAGGTCGTCTCAGACAAAGCAATCAAAGCATATTTTATAGGTACAAGGAAGCATGGGTTTTTCTTAACCACACTCCTTAAGCCCCTCCCACTATTAAGAGTTTGGACACACCCATTTTGCGACAGTGTGCTATACCCGCCACAGATCACTTCCTCCCTCATGTGTCTGTCATTCTGAAGTTCAAAAGTTGGGAGGTATGTCTGATGTAATAGGGACCCTCTAATGTGGAGGGGTGCCTCTGATGTAATAGGGACCCTCTAATGTGGAGGGGTGCCTCTGATGTAATGTGGGACCCTCTAATGTGGAGGGGTGTCTCTGATGTAATGTGGGACCCTCTAATGTGGAGGGGTGCCTCTGATGTAATAGGGACCCTCTAATGTGGAGGGGTGCCTCTGATGTAATGTGGGACCCTCTAATGTGGAGGGGTGCCTCTGATGTGATGTGGGACCCTCTAATGTGGAGGGGTGCCTCTGATGTAATGTGGGACCCTCTAATGTGGAGGGGTGCCTCTGATGTAATAGGGACCCTCTAATGTGGAGGGGTGCCTCTGATGTAATGTGGGACCCTCTAATGTGGAGGGGTGCCTCTGATGTGATGTGGGACCCTCTAATGTGGAGGGGTGCCTCTGATGTAATAGGGACCCTCTAATGTGGAGGGGTGCCTCTGATGTAATGTGGGACCCTCTAATGTGGAGGGGTGCCTCTGATGTAATGTGGGACCCTCTAATGTGGAGGGGTGCCTCTGATGTAATGTGGGACCCTCTAATGTGGAGGGGTGCCTCTGATGTAATAGGGACCCTCTAATGTGGAGGGGTGCCTCTCATGTGATATGGGACCCTCTAATGTGGAGGGGTGCCTCTGATGTAATGTGGGACCCTCTAATGTGGAGGGGTGCCTCTGATGTAATAGGGACCCTCTAATGTGGTGGGGTGCCTCTGATGTAATGTGGGACCCTCTAATGTGGAGGGGTGCCTCTGATGTAATGTGGGACCCTCTAATGTGGAGGGGTGCCTCTGATGTAATGTGGGACCCTCTGATGTGGAGGGGTGCCTCTGATGTAATGTGGGACCCTCTAATGTAGAGGGGTGCCTCTGATGTAATGTGGGACCCTCTAATGTGGAGGGGTGCCTCTGATGTAATGTGGGACCCTCTAATGTGGAGGGGTGCCTCTGATGTGATGTGGGACCCTCTAATGTAGAGGGGTGCCTCTGATGTAATAGGGACCCTCTAATGTGGAGGGGTGCCTCTGATGTAATAAGGACCCTCTGATGTGGAGGGGTGCCTCTGATGTGATGTGGGACCCTCTAATGTGGAGGGGTGCCTCTGATGTAATAGGGACCCTCTAATGTGGAGGGGTGCCTCTGATGTAATGTGGGACCCTCTAATGTGGAGGGGTGCCTCTGATGTGATGTGGGACCCTCTAATGTGGAGGGGTGCCTCTGATGTAATGTGGGACCCTCTAATGTGGAGGGGTGCCTCTGATGTAATAGGGACCCTCTAATGTGGAGGGGTGCCTCTGATGTAATGTGGGACCCTCTAATGTGGAGGGGTGCCTCTGATGTAATGTGGGACCCTCTAATGTGGAGGGGTGCCTCTGATGTGATGTGGGACCCTCTAATGTGGAGGGGTGCCTCTGATGTAATAGGGACCCTCTAATGTGGAGGGGTGCCTCTGATGTAATGTGGGACCCTCTAATGTGGAGGGGTGCCTCTGATGTAATGTGGGACCCTCTAATGTGGAGGGGTGCCTCTGATGTAATGTGGGACCCTCTAATGTGGAGGGGTGCCTCTGATGTGATGTGGGGACCCTCTAATGTGGAGGGGTGCCTCTGATGTAATAGGGACCCTCTAATGTGGAGGGGTGCCTCTGATGTAATGTGGGACCCTCTAATGTGGAGGGGTGCCTCTGATGTGATGTGGGACCCTCTAATGTGGAGGGGTGCCTCTGATGTAATAGGGACCCTCTAATGTGGAGGGGTGCCTCTGATGTAATGTGGGACCCTCTAATGTGGAGGGGTGCCTCTGATGTAATGTGGGACCCTCTAATGTGGAGGGGTGCCTCTGATGTAATGTGGGACCCTCTAATGTGGAGGGGTGCCTCTGATGTAATGTGGGACCCTCTAATGTGGAGGGGTGCCTCTGATGTAATGTGGGACCCTCTAATGTGGAGGGGTGCCTCTGATGTAATGTGGGACCCTCTAATGTGGAGGGGTGCCTCTGATGTAATAGGGACCCTCTAATGTGGAGGGGTGCCTCTGATGTAATGTGGGACCCTCTAATGTGGAGGGGTGCCTCTGATGTAATAGGGACCCTCTAATGTGGTGGGGTGCCTCTGATGTAATGTGGGACCCTCTAATGTGGAGGGGTGCCTCTGATGTAATGTGGGACCCTCTAATGTGGAGGGGTGCCTCTGATGTAATGTGGGACCCTCTGATGTGGAGGGGTGCCTCTGATGTAATGTGGGACCCTCTAATGTAGAGGGGTGCCTCTGATGTAATGTGGGACCCTCTAATGTGGAGGGGTGCCTCTGATGTAATGTGGGACCCTCTAATGTGGAGGGGTGCCTCTGATGTGATGTGGGACCCTCTAATGTGGAGGGGTGCCTCTGATGTAATAGGGACCCTCTAATGTGGAGGGGTGCCTCTGATGTAATAGGGACCCTCTGATGTGGAGGGGTGCCTCTGATGTGAGGTGGGACCCTCTAATGTGGAGGGGTGCCTCTGATGTAATAGGGACCCTCTAATGTGGAGGCGTGCCTCTGATGTAATGTGGGACCCTCTAATGTGGAGGGGTGCCTCTGATGTAATGTGGGACCCTCTAATGTGGAGGGGTGCCTCTGATGTAATGTGGGACCCTCTAATGTGGAGGGGTGCCTCTGATGTAATAGGGACCCTCTAATGTGGAGGGGTGCCTCTGATGTAATGTGGGACCCTCTAATGTGGAGGGGTGGCTCTGATGTAATGTGGGACCCTCTAATGTGGAGGGGTGCCTCTGATGTAATGTGGGACCCTCTAATGTGGAGGGGTGCCTCTGATGTAATGTGGGACCCTCTAATGTGGAGGGGTGCCTCTGATGTAATAGGGACCCTCTAATGTGGAGGGGTGCCTCTGATGTAATAGGGACCCTCTAATGTGGAGGGGTGCCTCTGATGTGATGTGGGACCCTCTGATGTGGAGGGGTGCCTCTGATGTGATGTGGTGGGGTGCCTCTGATGTAATGTGGGACCCTCTAATGTGGAGGGGTGCCTCTGATGTAATAGGGACCCTCTAATGTGGAGGGGTGCCTCTGATGTGATGTGGGACCCTCTAATGTGGAGGGGTGCCTCTGATGTAATGTGGGACCCTCTAATGTGGAGGGGTGCCTCTGATGTAATAGGGACCCTCTAATGTGGAGGGGTGCCTCTGATGTAATAGGGACCCTCTAATGTGGAGGGGTGCCTCTGATGTAATGTGGGACCCTCTAATGTGGAGGGGTGCCTCTGATATAATGTGGGACCCTCTAATGTGGAGGGGTGCCTCTGATGTAATAGGGACCCTCTAATGTGGAGGGGTGCCTCTGATGTAATGTGGGACCCTCTAATGTGGAGGGGTGCCTCTGATGTAATGTGGGACCCTCTAATGTGGAGGGGTGCCTCTGATGTAATGTGGGACCCTCTAATGTGGAGGGGTGCCTCTGATGTGATGTGGGACCCTCTAATGTGGAGGGGTGCCTCTGATGTAATGTGGGACCCTCTAATGTGGAGGGGTGCCTCTGATGTAATGTGGGACCCTCTAATGTGGAGGGGTGCCTCTGATGTGATGTGGGACCCTCTAATGTGGAGGGGTGGCTCTGATGTAATGTGGGACCCTCTAATGTGGAGGGGTGGCTCTGATGTAATGTGGGACCCTCTAATGTGGAGGGGTGCCTCTGATGTAATAGGGACCCTCTAATGTGGAGGGGTGCCTCTGATATAATAGGGACCCTCTAATGTAGAGGGGTGCCTCTGATGTGATGTGGGACCCTCTAATGTGGAGGGGTGCCTCTGATGTAATGTGGGACCCTCTAATGTGGAGGGGTGCCTCTGATGTAATAGGGACCCTCTAATGTGGAGGGGTGCCTCTGATGTAATGTGGGACCCTCTAATGTGGAGGGGTGCCTCTGATGTAATGTGGGACCCTCTAATGTGGAGGGGTGCCTCTGATGTAATGTGGGACCCTCTAATGTGGAGGGGTGCCTCTGATGTAATAGGGACCCTCTAATGTGGAGGGGTGCCTCTGATGTGATGTGGGACCCTCTAATGTGGAGGGGTGCCTCTGATGTAATGTGGGACCCTCTAATGTGGAGGGGTGCCTCTGATGTAATGTGGGACCCTCTAATGTGGAGGGGTGCCTCTGATGTGATGTGGGACCCTCTAATGTGGAGGGGTGCCTCTGATGTAATGTGGGACCCTCTAATGTGGAGGGGTGCCTCTGATGTAATAGGGACCCTCTAATGTGGAGGGGTGCCTCTGATGTAATAGGGACCCTCTAATGTGGAGGGGTGCCTCTGATGTGATGTGGGACCCTCTAATGTGGAGGGGTGCCTCTGATGTGATGTGGGACCCTCTAATGTGGAGGGGTGCCTCTGATGTAATGTGGGACCCTCTAATGTGGAGGGGTGCCTCTGATGTAATGTGGGACCCTCTAATGTGGAGGGGTGCCTCTGATGTGATGTGGGACCCTCTAATGTGGAGGGGTGCCTCTGATGTAATGTGGGACCCTCTAATGTGGAGGGGTGCCTCTGATGTAATAGGGACCCTCTAATGTGGAGGGGTGCCTCTGATGTAATAGGGACCCTCTAATGTGGAGGGGTGCCTCTGATGTAATGTGGGACCCTCTAATGTGGAGGGGTGCCTCTGATGTAATGTGGGACCCTCTAATGTGGAGGGGTGCCTCTGATGTAATGTGGGACCCTCTAATGTGGAGGGGTGCCTCTGATGTGATGTGGGACCCTCTAATGTGGAGGGGTGCCTCTGATGTAATGTGGGACCCTCTAATGTGGAGGGGTGCCTCTGATGTAATGTGGGACCCTCTAATGTGGAGGGGTGCCTCTGATGTAATGTGGGACCCTCTAATGTGGAGGGGTGCCTCTGATGTAATAGGGACCCTCTAATGTGGAGGGGTGCCTCTGATGTAATGTGGGACCCTCTAATGTGGAGGGGTGCCTCTGATGTAATGTGGGACCCTCTAATGTGGAGGGGTGCCTCTGATGTAATGTGGGACCCTCTAATGTGGAGGGGTGCCTCTGATGTAATGTGGGACCCTCTAATGTGGAGGGGTGCCTCTGATGTAATAGGGACCCTCTAATGTGGAGGGGTGCCTCTGATGTGATGTGGGACCCTCTAATGTGGAGGGGTGCCTCTGATGTAATAGGGACCCTCTAATGTGGAGGGGTGCCTCTGATGTGATGTGGGACCCTCTAATGTGGAGGGGTGCCTCTGATGTAATAGGGACCCTCTAATGTGGAGGGGTGCCTCTGATGTAATGTGGGACCCTCTAATGTGGAGGGGTGCCTCTGATATAATGTGGGACCCTCTAATGTAGAGGGGTGCCTCTGATGTAATAGGGACCCTCTAATGTGGAGGGGTGCCTCTGATGAAATGTGGGACCCTCTAATGTGGAGGGGTGCCTCTGATGTAATGTGGGACCCTCTAATGTGGAGGGGTGCCTCTGATGTAATAGGGACCCTCTAATGTGGAGGGGTGCCTCTGATGTAATGTGGGACCCTCTAATGTGGAGGGGTGCCTCTGATGTAATGTGGGACCCTCTAATGTGGAGGGGTGCCTCTGATGTAATGTGGGACCCTCTAATGTGGAGGGGTGCCTCTGATGTGATGTGGGACCCTCTAATGTGGAGGGGTGCCTCTGATGTAATGTGGGACCCTCTAATGTGGAGGGGTGCCTCTGATGTAATGTGGGACCCTCTAATGTGGAGGGGTGCCTCTGATGTAATAGGGACCCTCTGATGTGGAGGGGTGCCTCTGATGTAATGTGGGACCCTCTAATGTGGAGGGGTGCCTCTGATGTGATGTGGGACCCTCTAATGTGGAGGGGTGCCTCTGATGTAATGTGGGACCCTCTAATGTGGAGGGGTGCCTCTGATGTAATGTGGGACCCTCTAATGTGGAGGGGTGCCTCTGATGTAATGTGGGACCCTCTAATGTGGAGGGGTGCCTCTGATGTAATGTGGGACCCTCTAATGTGGAGGGGTGCCTCTGATGTAATGTGGGACCCTCTAATGTGGAGGGGTGCCTCTGATGTAATGTGGGACCCTCTAATGTGGAGGGGTGCCTCTGATGTGATGTGAGACCCTCTAATGTGGAGGGGTGCCTCTGATGTAATAGGGACCCTCTAATGTGGAGGGGTGCCTCTGATGTAATGTGGGACCCTCTGATGTGGAGGGGTGCCTCTGATGTAATGTGGGACCCTCTAATGTGGAGGGGTGCCTCTGATGTAATGTGGGACCCTCTAATGTGGAGGGGTTCCTCTGATGTAATGTGGGACCCTCTAATGTGGAGGGGTGCCTCTGATGTAATGTGGGACCCTCTAATGTGGAGGGGTGCCTCTGATGTAATGTGGGACCCTCTAATGTGGAGGGGTGCCTCTGATGTAATGTGGGACCCTCTAATGTGGAGGGGTGCCTCTGATGTAAAAGGGACCCTCTAATGTGGAGGGGTGCCTCTGATGTAATGTGGGACCCTCTGATGTGGAGGGGTGCCTCTGATGTAATGTGGGACCCTCTAATGTGGAGGGGTGCCTCTGATGTAATGTGGGACCCTCTAATGTGGAGGGGTGCCTCTGATGTAATGTGGGACCCTCTAATGTGGAGGGGTGCCTCTGATGTAAAAGGGACCCTCTAATGTGGAGGGGTGCCTCTGATGTAAAAGGGACCCTCTAATGTGGAGGGGTGCCTCTGATGTAATGTGGGACCCTCTAATGTGGAGGGGTGCCTCTGATGTAATAGGGACCCTCTAATGTGGAGGGGTGCCTCTGATGTAATGTGGGACCCTCTAATGTGGAGGGGTGCCTCTGATGTAATGTGGGACCCTCTAATGTGGAGGGGTGCCTCTGATGTAATGTGGGACCCTCTAATGTGGAGGGGTGCCTCTGATGTGATGTGGGACCCTCTAATGTGGAGGGGTGCCTCTGATGTAATGTGGGACCCTCTAATGTGGAGGGGTGCCTCTGATGTGATGTGGGACCCTCTAATGTGGAGGGGTGCCTCTGATGTAATGTGGGACCCTCTAATGTGGAGGGGTGCCTCTGATGTAATGTGGGACCCTCTAATGTGGAGGGGTGCCTCTGATGTAATGTGGGACCCTCTAATGTGGAGGGGTGCCTCTGATGTAATGTGGGACCCTCTAATGTGGAGGGGTGCCTCTGATGTAATGTGGGACCCTCTAATGTGGAGGGGTGCCTCTGATGTAAAAGGGACCCTCTAATGTGGAGGGGTGCCTCTGATGTAAAAGGGACCCTCTAATGTGGAGGGGTGCCTCTGATGTAATGTGGGACCCTCTAATGTGGAGGGGTGCCTCTGATGTAATAGGGACCCTCTAATGTGGAGGGGTGCCTCTGATGTAATGTGGGACCCTCTAATGTGGAGGGGTGCCTCTGATGTAATGTGGGACCCTCTAATGTGGAGGGGTGCCTCTGATGTAATGTGGGACCCTCTAATGTGGAGGGGTGCCTCTGATGTGATGTGGGACCCTCTAATGTGGAGGGGTGCCTCTGATGTAATGTGGGACCCTCTAATGTGGAGGGGTGCCTCTGATGTGATGTGGGACCCTCTAATGTGGAGGGGTGCCTCTGATGTAATGTGGGACCCTCTAATGTGGAGGGGTGCCTCTGATGTAATGTGGGACCCTCTAATGTGGAGGGGTGCCTCTGATGTAATGTGGGACCCTCTAATGTGGAGGGGTGCCTCTGATGTAATGTGGGACCCTCTAATGTGGAGGGGTGCCTCTGATGTAATAGGGACCCTCTAATGTGGAGGGGTGCCTCTGATGTAATAGGGACCCTCTAATGTGGAGGGGTGCCTCTGATGTAATGTGGGACCCTCTAATGTGGAGGGGTGCCTCTGATGTAATGTGGGACCCTCTAATGTGGAGGGGTGCCTCTGATGTAATAGGGACCCTCTAATGTGGAGGGGTGCCTCTGATGTAATGTGGGACCCTCTAATGTGGAGGGGTGCCTCTGATGTAATGTGGGACCCTCTAATGTGGAGGGGTGCCTCTGATGTAATAGGGACCCTCTAATGTGGAGGGGTGCCTCTGATGTAATAGGGACCCTCTAATGTGGAGGGGTGCCTCTGATGTAATGTGGGACCCTCTAATGTGGAGGGGTGCCTCTGATGTAATAGGGACCCTCTAATGTGGAGGGGTGCCTCTGATGTAATAGGGACCCTCTAATGTGGAGGGGTGCCTCTGATGTGATGTGGGACCCTCTAATGTGGAGGGGTGCCTCTGATGTAATGGGGACCCTCTAATGTGGAGGGGTGCCTCTGATGTAATAGGGACCCTCTAATGTGGAGGGGTGCCTCTGATGTGATGTGGGACCCTCTAATGTGGAGGGGTGCCCCTGATGTGATATGGGACCCTCTAATGTGGAGGGGTGCCTCTGATGTAATGTGGGACCCTCTAATGTGGAGGGGTGCCTCTGATGTAATAGGGACCCTCTGATGTGGAGGGGTGCCTCTGATGTAATGTGGGACCCTCTAATGTGGAGGGTTGCCTCTGATGTAATGTGGGACCCTCTAATGTGGAGGGGTGCCTCTGATGTAATGTGGGACCCTCTAATGTGGAGGGGTGCCTCTGATGTAATAAGGACCCTCTAATGTGGAGGGGTGCCTCTGATGTAATGTGGGACCCTCTAATGTGGAGG